>OZ038490.1:50898540-50911040 GCA_964036315.1 Acanthosepion esculentum
TTGTCCATGAACAACAAATGCTTGGAATCTTGAATTTAAAAATAACTTCTTTTTTTATTTTTTAAATGTCTTTTTGGGTGTAAAATCGAGCTGATTTCATTTTGATTCTTTTTCTTTTTGTTTGTTTGCATCACTTTATGATTAAATATCATCCCACATTGTAATAATACGAGGGTCATTCAATAAATAAGGTGGATTTTTCGGTATAAGGACTTCTAATACAGATAGAAGCTTACTTTTTTTTTATTTTTCAACGTAGTCTCCCAGCACTGTCACACACTTTTCCCATCTGTGCGCAAGCTTCCGTATTCCCTCAGCATAAAAATCTTTGGACTGATGTCTCAGCCAGTCGCTCACAACACTTTTGTCTTCATCGTCACTTTTAAAATTTGTGCCTCTCGTGAACACTTTCAAGGGACCAAACAGGTGAAAGTCTGAAGGGGCAAGGTCTGGGCTGTAAGGGGGATGAGGGAGCAGTTCCCAGCCCAGCTCGTTGATGGTTTGCACCGTTTGGGCTGCTGTGTGAGGCCTTGCACCCACTGGTGGATGACCTTCGAGTAGCCATGGTCATCATGGACAGTTTTGTGTGCTGTCCCAACAGATAAGTTCCAAGTCCTTGCAATGCCATCCACTGTCACCCTTCTGTCAGACTGAATGAGGTCATTGACTGATTCGATCACCTCAGGAGACCTCGCTTCTGTAGGCCTCCCAGGCCTGTCTTCATCCTCAACACTGCTCCTTCTTTAAACAATTTAGCCCACTTGTAGACATTTTTTGGCTGAAACATGTGGCACCATACACAGTTGACATTCTCCTATGAATTTCAACTGGTTTGCACCCTTCAGCAACCAAAAACTTGATAACTGACCACTGTTCAATCCTGGAGCATGCTTCTTGGTCAGCCATCTTTGTTAATCACCAAAACCCTCAAAGTTTTTTTTTAATCTGCAAAAGAAATTAAATCCATGTGAAAAAGAAGTAAAAGAAAAAAAAAAAGAAAAAAGAGTAAGCTTCTATCTGTATTAGAAGTCCTTATACCGAAAAATTCACCTTATTTATTGAATGACCCTCGTAGAATGGTGAAATGTTGTTAGAAGCAGGATGCAAATTTACTGTGGATGATCTCGTGATTAAAGTGCTTTCTTTTCTCTTTTTCACAATTGTTTCGCCTAAAATTGTTCTTGAGAGATAAAAAAAATTTATATATCGTTATTCCATGTATGTATGCGTATATATAATTAAAGGAGAAAATAATTTATTAAGGTGAAAATGCATTCCTGAGTCTTCTCTGGTAAATTTATATCCTTGTCCTGGGTGTGATGATAAATTACATCTGGCAGCAATATCTCTGATCGGGAGGTTTTGAGGAGCATGGAACCACATCTTAATTGCTATTGTTCCCAGGTCTACCCTGACCGTAGATGGTAGCATCTGTTAGGGTCCCAGCTATGGGCAAATAGTTAACCCCCAAACTGGGGTCAAAATGCTATGAAAGAATAAAAAATTTTATAGTAAAAATACCAGCAATACATTTTTATAAAAGAAATCAGTATTAAATGTCCCATAAAGAGTTGATAGGCTGCTAAACAAACAGTTTATGTCCAGATTCATTTCTTAACAGTTCTACTGCTATTACAATGTGAATATTTAAAAAAAAAGACTGATAAAAATAAAAAGCTGAATGAAGTTGATGAAGCTGTGCATCACGACACATCAGATGCCAGAAATTTAAAATTAAGTACATCTCCAATATTTTTTTGGTGTTTAATTATAATGAGCATTTGTTTATATTTCCATTCCCTCTTCCAACATATATGATACAATCGATAAAGACACTATTTAGTCAGAAGTCCTTTTGACAAATGAAACAGGTTACAGAGGAAGATGTTTCATTTTGTCATTCAATTATTAACTTAAAACAAACATTTACGTAGAGGTACCATTACAACACTAGCCAGTTACCATAATGACCCATGCAACAGACTTGAACCTACATATCAAACCAAATGAAGTAATATTCTTTGAAAGTGGTATAACAAAGTTCTTAGCTTTTGCAATGAATGTTGGTGCCTTCTTACCCTGAAAGAGAAGCAGGAAAAAAATGAGTTATGTATTCCTGATATGGAGTCTAGCACAGCACAAAGGGAGATGCATTTATCCAGCATGATGACAGGTGTAGAAAAAAATCCAGCAAAAGTCACCTGTGAAATAAAAGTAACTGTACCGAAAGTAAGGACCTATGTACATTAAATTGTCTTTAAATTAAGTGGCGGCAGAAGAGTTATCATTGAACTTTTAAATGGTGAGCTTAAATATTAATGCAGTACTTAAATATAGTGATCAATTTTGAGTTCTTCTGTAGTTTATTGTTGTCCATCGCATATACTACTCCCTACCTAGACAAAGGCCTAATCAAGAGCCCTCCGCAAAAGCTAGCTTAAATGTCATTCAATAAGACAGATTTTTAGCTAGTTAATATGTTCTAATAATGTGTTTGCTATATTTTGAATCTGTTTCGTTTGTTCATTTTAGCAAGTCATAATTTATACAGATTTCTAAAAAAATTTCTTCATAAACACTATATATCGACCTGTCAGGAGAAAAATGTGTTGTCAAAATTAAGTCCTACTTTACAGGTGGTCACATCATGTCTGCTGTTAATATATTGATGTGTCACATGACTGTTGCAGTATCACATTTTTTTACTGATAGTTCACCCAATACAAGGCCCAAGAGCCATTTAAGATAGAGGATTACAGATTGAGATTGTAATGAAGAGGAAGTAAGAGAGTATTATGCAAATGTGTAGGAAAACATATTGGTTGACCCTAGACTTAAGACTGTAGTTGTCAGGGAAGCATTCTCATGGGAGTTTCTTCCATAAATAAGTTCTGAGAAAAATGTTGTCTGAGTGAAACTTTATTTTTATCAAAGGAAGACAAAAAAAACTAGGATGTTTTGCCGCTATGAACATAGCATGAAGAATCATAGCTGCAAAAATCCCAGCTGGTGATAGTAAGGAATGTAACTCATCCAAACATCTGCTATAGTGATGGTGTAGTGAAAGGCTGGTGATGATATGTCTGTGGAATTAGGGTTACAGAGTGGAGAATAATTTATCTCCCACAAAGCTGCATAAGTGTTTTTTAAAATCTGTCAAGACTGGGCAGTAAGGATTGAACAGCACCAGCCCAGATATGGCAGCAATACTCCATTCTTGGCCTGATCTGACTCTTGTAAAGATAGAGCAGGTCTTGAACAGACCATTCTTTCAACACCTTTAGTGATGACATATAATATGCACTTTCCATACATCTAAGGGGAAATAGCCTTCCATTTTTGCCACTCAGGTTTTATTTATCCATGTCTTTTTTTTTTTTTTTAATTAATGGAAAACTTTGAAAACTCAACCCCTTATTATTCTTACTGCAGTACTGAGATAATTATGATTCTTCTTCTTCTAATATGTCATGTCCATTCAGGACATTGGCAATCATGGCCCTCCACAATTTCCTGTCCTTTGTAGATTTTAGTAAATGTTGTCTTTTTGCTATCTCTCCTGTTTTGTCATCCATTTACACAAGATTCTTAGGTAGGTTAAGAGCTGTTTTCCTCTATTCCTGTGAGTTTCAAATTTTCCAAGCCCTCTTTCCTCGTTATGTGCCTTAGAAATTTCAACATTCTCTGATGTTAAGTATACTTGTCCATTTTGTTTCTGTATTTTTCTAAAACTTTATTGTTGCTCACATGTTTGGTACATGGTATTCCCAGTATCCTTCTGTAGATCCATATTTCTATTGCTTCAAATCTCTTCATCTGTGAGGAGATTGTTTCACATAAACTGTCATGTAGGAGAACTGATATTACATAGCATTTCAGTACTCTTTTCTTTGTTTCTAACAAAATTTTCCCATTTCTTGATACATTGCTTAGCTTTCCAAAAGCATCTTTCACTATCTCAATGCACCTCCAGATTTTGATGTTGCACTTTCCGTCCTCTGTTAAAACACTTCCAAGATGTTTAAATTTTTGTATTTGTTTGATTCAGTATCTCCAAATTCGTATGTTGGAATGTTCCTTTTATTGATAATCATACATTTTATCTTCTTGCAATTGATGGTTAGTCCTTTCTTCTCATTTTCCTTTACTGCCTTCTGTAAGAGTACCTGTATTTTCCTTTCTGTGTCTGCTAACAATATTGTGCCATCTGCATATCAAAATAAGTGCTATTTTTTATTATACATTTTGGGATGGACATCTTCATTTTTTGTAGATCGTTCTGAATTGTTGGAATTTGGGGCAAAAAATTAGCTATGAATGATGCTCGAACATGTATCCCAAACTGTTGGAGATTTCTAAGTCCTGTATCAATGCTTCTACCATTGTAGCCATGAAAATTCTTGGCAATAGAAAGTTTTTAACATTGCCCCTTGTTAAGATGGTGGTGGCTAACAATGAATCTTGGAAGGACTACTAATTCTCTCAGAATTGTGATACGTTTTTCAAAATTGAATTTAGTTAAATAAATGAATTTGTTATGGTTTAGGAAAATTCACTAAATTATTACATATTTATATAAAAAATAATTTCTTTTCTGTTTTTTCTACAGGGTGACAAACACAGGATTGCAGACTATTTTATTACAATAAGTGCAATTGCTTCTCGACCAGAAGAGGAAATAAATCAGGCCAAGCAAAAATTTATGGAGATTTTTTATAAATTTCACCCCAACAAACCAGATACGGAAGAGTGGGTGCTTCCGTTCTTGACTGAGGTATACTGTTATGTAAAAGTTTAAATTATATTCGCTCCAATAAACCATCAAAAGCAAATTACAAGTTATCATTTACTTTGGTATGAGTGATTGTATACTACTAGGTATACAGAAGGCGATTATCTGCCTTTTGTGGAGATAAGTCAAGTGGGTCGCATGACTGACCACTTAGTGACGTCACTCATACAGTGATGAAAGTGGCAGTCAATTCCAGTTTGTTTTACAGCAGCCAAACCTAAAGGTTACTTTCTTTAGAAAGGCAGAGGTTAAATCTGCCTCCCCAGTAGCATACAAATGCATGGTGCCATTTCCCTTTGGGAATATATCCTTCCCAGATATTCCCAGCTCACAGTCCTCAATTTGGGAAAACCCAAGAATCACTCTTTCCCTTTTGTTGAATATGTCCTCACCTGGAACATAGATGAATCTGGCCCATTTGAATCTCAAGTCCTAAACATGGCTTCTCCAGACTCAGGAGTATCTCCATATTATATGTAAGACCCTTCCTTTTTGTTTCTCCTAACACTGCTGTGTAGATATATTTAATATATTATTCTCTGCATAGGATGTGTGTATATATGTATATGTAGTTTTGTGTATGCCATAGTGATATAAAAATCTCTCTGAGAACAAAGTATGTTTGTCATTCCATTTCCTTTCAGCCATTCCACTACATTCTGGAACTATGGTGTTATTATATCACGGATATAATAATGCCCATAATGGGGGAAATCCAAATATGAGAATAAATTATTCTTCCATCGCTTTCTCTTGCTACACTAGTATTCTGATTTGAAGATAAAAAAAAACAAAGATATGGTGACTGAGACAGAATTGTTATTGGTTAGGAAGAAATCGCAGCATCCAACTGTAGGATTTGATGGGTGAATGTTCTTAGCAGTCATTCCTTACAGAGATGGGAGTCAACACGCAATTATGCTTTAATAACATTGCAAGACATTCAGAGGCTGATGAATTATTTCTCATCCTACAACCCCATTTCCAAAGAAATGTTGCAAGCCTTTTGATACTCTGTCACTATGTCCACAGATAATCTTTTGAGAAGCTACATTCCTTAGTTCCCCCAACTCTAACCTTCACACATCTTGGGTGTGACGATAAACTATAACAGGCAGCAAGGCCTCTAATCAGGAGATTGGTGGTTTTGAGGAGCATGGAACCACCTCTTAATTGCTGTTGTCCCCAGATCCACGCTGACCCGAGGTGGTAGCACCTGTTAGGGTCCCAACTATAGGCAAATAGTGAACCTCCAAACAAAAATCAACAGTACATTTTTATAATGAAATGACCAACACTATGATCTACAAACTGTCTAAAAAAACATACCTTTACCCAGAAAGTATAAAATTGTGTACAAAATATCTGTAGTTAAAAGAATAAAATTGTTTTCAAAATATTTAGATTTTGGCATTAAATAACCCATAAAGTTTGATATGCTGCTAAACAAAATCAACCAATCAATCTAACCCTCACAGCTAACCCCTGCCATGATGTATGCACTGATATAAACAATCCTCATTTCCTTTAAAATTTATTTTTTTGACTAGATCATCCACAGCAAATTTGTTTTGCTTCTTACATTTCACCTTTCTTGGCAGATCTTCTCTTAATGCATTGTGGGATACGAAACAAAAGTGATAAAATATAAAGAAAAGCAAATTTGTTATGATCCAGAATGATGATGATATTTCATCATTCTAAAAACAACCTTGCCATCAGTGATGATAGAAAATAAGGCTATTTCATCATCCTTGAAATAAACATAAAAATTTCATCATCCTTAAAACAACCTTGCCACCAGTAATGAAATATATTTCATCATTCTAAAATCTGATGATAAAAACGACTCTTCAGCACACGCGAGAGCAGTCAGTAAAGTAAGGTCAGTAGACGAGAGCAGCAAGGAGCAGTAGTAAAAAGGAACCTAACACATATGTATCACCATCATTCTAGAAAATCAAAAGCTGACCATCTCAAACACTATCGTCAATAAGAAAATTCTCAGAACAAGGAAAAACAAGCAGAGAGTTTTAAAGAAACAAGACACAACATTGCTAAGAACATTTTTAACACGCTCCATACCAATATCTGTAATTCACATCATGAAAAAGAAAAATACAAATTCCGTCATTAATATCAACCCTGTTACCACATCAGGATTACTACTACAACAAAACCAACTTATCAACACCGTTACATTGGTAACCTGACTAAAAGAACTAAATGCAACTAAAAAAAAAGAGAAAAATATGGAAGAATCTTAAGTACAACTTGTGAATATCAGAGTACCAGAATTGTTGCAAATGGCAGTAAATGGCTGGTTTTCCATAATAGAAGAATAATTTCATCTATGCCATATAACAGTCAACCAACTTCTCTACCTTGCCATGTGTATTGAAGAAATTTCTTCTTCAATACATGTGTTTTTCTCACTATGTGCATTTTAAAAGGAAAAATTATGAATATTCACCTTGCCACTTGTATATAAAAAAACAACCAATACTAACAACTCCTTCCTAAAAAAAAATAAAAATAAAACTTGACAAACGCCCTACAAATTGGAATGAGAAATGTACCTGTCACTGCCATTGGAACCCAAGTATAACTTCCAACAGAACATAACAGTTCTACCGTTAACAACAAAAACCAAAAGAAACATGAAGCAATTTTCTGAAGGATGACAAAACTGAGCATCACTGTGAAGGACCGTTACATCCAGCCAATCAATCCTCCTTACTCTGGACACTATACCAGACATGAAAAATACCTAAAGCACAGAAAATTCATAAAAACACCTCACAGTCTCCACTGAAAGATTAAAACCAGTGACACTACAAAATGAACAGGTGATATTTCATAAAAAATAACCCTAAGAAAAGTAGCAGTTCTTCAGATTCTACAAATGAATAAAAAAAACTGCTCTAAAATGCTCTTCAGAATCTAAGACAATTGCCCTAAATCCCAAAAAACAAAGCTGTTCCGCCAACAACAGTTCCAAAACCAAAACTCAGACTAAGCAAGCAAACTCGACTCAGCAAAAAGCCAAGTCTGACAACATGCAGAACAAGCCTACCAGCTACACAAATATCAACCTTAGCATGAAGAAAAGTAACCCATCTCAGCTACAGCTTCATGAAAAAAAAAATGATGATTTTCATTATTAAGACACTCCGTTCTTATGGGGGAACTTCTGTTATGATCCCGAATGATGACGATGTTCCATCATTCTAAAAATAACCTTGCCATAAATGACGATAAAAAATAAGGATATTTCATCATCCCCAAAATAAAGATAAAAAATTTCATCATCCTAAAAACAAACTTGCTCCCAGTAATGAATGACGAGAAAGATATTTCATTATTCTAAAATCTGATTATAAAAGCGATCCTTCACCACAAGTGACAGCGGTCAGTAGAATATGTTCAGTAGATTAGCAAGTGACAGTAAGAGTAGCAAAAAGGCCCATCACATACATATCCTCATCCCTCCCTGAAAATCAAAAACTGATGATCTCAAATGTTATCCTCACCAACAAAATTCTCAGAACAAGGAAAAATAAATAAGCATAAACTTTAAAAAAAACATAAGAGACAGTAACACTGAGAACATTTTTAACATACACCAGACCAATATCTGTAATTCACATCTCTCAACAAATAATATCATGTTGGGATTACTACTACATCAACACCAACTTAACAACACTATTACAAGTTTATCCAGTAGTAGTGTGGAACAATCTGGGGATGAGAGTGACTGGAAATATAATGATTCGAATGAGGAGAGTCAGTTAAGACCTAGATCTCCCATAAAAAGAAATAAAGGGACTCGCTCTGAGACAGATTATGTCTCCCAGGGTTGTTCATAGAGGTCAAAGATCAGCATAAAATATAAAACCTCTTAGGTTCAGGGAGGTGAAGTGATATGCAAATTAAGTACTGTATAAAAGACATTATTACTATACCTACATTTTGTCAGAGAGAAAAGCTATCACAACAATTAGCATCCCAATAGAAACTAAACTTAGATAAGCCCTGTTGGAATATTGTTTTTCTTTTTCTGCAGTACTTAATTTAAATAATTCAGTCCATTAATTTTGGTGTCTGAATTGGAATAAATTTGAAAATAGTATTACTATGAGCATGGCCGTGCAAGGATCTTATGCCCTCTCTCGAATCAATGATGTGGGGGCCCCCTGACTCAACTACATCTCAATTTTCTACTGTTTCCCTGACAAATACAATCTCCAACGGTTTAAGTGTAGCATCAATTGACATCTCCAGTTGCCTTGATCTATCCACTTCCCTTCTCCACATCCTTTCACCTTTCATTCCTATCTGCTCTCGCTCCAAATCTTCTGTAACCCCCTTGCCTTGATCTATCCACTTCCCTTCTCCACATCCTTTCACCTTTCATTCCTATCTGCTCTCGCTCCACTATCATGCAAGGAGTTAAAGAAGGGTTGGAGGAAGGGCAGATAGGAGTGGTAAAGGAGAGGATGTGGAGAAAGAGAAAGACAGTGGGTCGATCAAGGCAAGGGGGTTACAGAAGATTTGGAGCGAGAGCAGATAGGAATGAAAAATGAAAGGATGTGGAGAAGGGAAATGGATAGATCAAGGCAACTGGAGATGTTGATTGACGCTACACTTAAACCGTTGGAGACTGTATTTGTCAGGGAAACAGTAATAGGGAAGGGAGTTCCATAGGCGAGATGTGCGAGGCATGAAGCTATTGGAGTAGAAGAGACGTCTACATCTAACAGTTTCCACAGTGTGGGGGTGGGAGCGGGATGCCAGCCTTGTGGGACGTTTAAATTCACGAGGCCTTGGGACAAGCGAAAGCAGCTCCTCGGAGCATGATGTAAAAGTTGTTTAGAGGGGCAGCAAATGGCTGCCCTAGACAGTAAAAATGCATGGTATACCATTAGTTCGAACCTGTCACTTCTCTGTGCTTGACAAAAAGAGAATCAAATCCGACCCCAACACTTTATTCCAACAACCAGACATCCACCCACCCATCTCAGAATAAAGCTGGATAGCATTTACACATATATTGCTAAAAAAGGATTACCATCAAAAATTGGCGAAAAGGATTACAAATTTAGAAAAAGACAAGGATTCAATTTAAAAAATGACAGAAAGAGAAAGCGCATTTAGAAAGGAAGTAAAAACAAAGGTGCAATGACCTTGAAAAAAAAATAGTTTTACTTGTTCCACCGTCACCTCTCTGGGACATAACAATTTTGGAAATATCTTTTTTATATTTACTCTATTCGTATGCAACTGAAACTTTTGAGAAAACTTCTTTGAATTCTGTTTTCCTTCTTTGTTGTCCAACCGCAGGAGAATTTTTACTTGAACCTCAAAAACCCTGAATGTCCAGAGGATTTCTTGATAAAAAAAATTCCTTCTCCTCATTGATGTCAACTGCCTTCTAACTGCTCTTTTCATGATGGCAAAAACCTTCTGCCATTATCTACTAACCTGAGTTCTATTTATTTTTAAAAAAAAAGAGCTTCACAGAAGGCCCCCCGTCAGGGTTCTTACTAGGGCTTGAGATCACATCTCTCATTGACGTCAGTGTTGGATATTGATTTTCTGAAAACTGCCACTTTTAGTTGATGACTCACCTAGAGTAGGTGACAATGAGGCCTCCTTCAATTCTTGAGATATGAGAGAACAGGGCCTCTATCTGAGTTAATATAACTCAGCATTACACACATACCAAACAAAGTTTCTAGGCAGTTAATAACTGTCAAAGTGTGAATATTTGGGCATGGAAATGCAAATGGATACCAAGAATATTCATTGACAATCACTAACAAGTACAGATTATGAATAGCCATTGGGAGAGGCCCCTTAAAATCAATACTGATACGTTCCATAGGTTCAGTAGCTTTTATCAGCGTATATTCAAGAGATTGATAGAACTGAGGTTTTAATACAGTACAAACTGCAAAATACTATTCAGTCAATTTTGTTTGGGGTTTTAATAAAAATGGTGTCCAACTTAGCTAGTGCAGTGTTGTAGTCTGAATAAGTTTTTATATACTTCAATGTCATAGGGATGACAAATCTTCTCAGGGCTCTAAGCATGTTAGGAATTATTTCTCATAATCCTCAACATATGCCAATGGTGCCATTCTTTTGCTGCAGTCGTCAAGCGCTAGGATTGATATCTAGGCTTTTAGGTTGCCATTCTATATTCAAATTAGATTCAGCCATTAGAATAGTTGATGAGTTGTAAGTCTTGGTAACCGAAGATAGACTTGAAATGAATCCAAGCTTCCCTCAACTACTTGTCAAGTACAAACTCTAGAATCACTGACCAAGTGACTATTTTTAGGAAAGAGGAGAGAATGCTAACTCCCATGATATTTAAATAGTTTAAGTATAGGAATATAATTATATATATATATATATATATATATATATATATATTTTTTTTTCAACCAATAAAATCCTATCAAAAGGTTTGTTTGATAAACAATCATTACTAGGACAAATACTGCAAAAATATTTGTGGATGTAGTTGTAGACCAACCACATGTTATTTTTGGACCATTACAAAATAGCAATAACTCATTTTACCACTCAAAAAATGTGAGAAAAAGATTTTCATGAGCCAGTGTGAAATTATTTTTTAACTAATGAAAACCTTGTATTCAAAAAGTTCATACCTATATCTGAAATTAGATTTTGGATCCCCTTTATGGATATCAAAATAGAAGCATACTGCTTCTTGAGGTTCAAAACAGTTTTGGAGGCATGTTTAATCTACACACGTATGAAAACACACCCACACAATAGAAGAGATTAGCCAGCAGCTGCCAACTAAAGTTTTGTCTACAAACTCACAAATATATTAGGCTGACCGTCATAAAGTGTCCACACATATCACACCGTTTTATTATTACTGTATATTTCTAAAAAGAATATATAAATTTCATTTTAACTGACATTCTGCTTCTACTTTTCCTCCAGAAAATAACCTTTTATATATTTCACTGATGTTGTTAAATGTTTGGAATCTCAACACTCAGCTAAAAACAAAAACTTGAGTAGATCAATCCCAACATAAGAAAGAAAGAAACAAACTAAGCCTAGCTCATAAATAATGGACCATACTATTTTTATTGTGAGGAAAGATGGAAAAGACATATCAGAGATGCTGTTTGGCTTCAATGAAAGAGAAGAGGTGATCATTTTTAATCATTTCAATTGTACTCTCTTACATCTTTAAATGATCTGCATTCACACCTATAATTGTTATTGCAGTATTTTGTTAATGTTATTAAACTCAAATATTTAACGATGCAATACATTTCCATGTATGTTTTATAGTCACTGAAATTGCAAGAAGTTTACTCAATCATTATCTTGAGAATTAAGATTGCTCAAAAAATTAAAATAGGAAAACTGAAATTTTCATGGGCATTTCTAGTATTAATATAAAACAGTTGAATTTAAATCAGATTAACACCTTAACATAGATGTGTGTGTGTATGTTTATATATATATATATATATATATATATATATATAGAGAGAGAGAGAGAGAGAGAGAAAGATACCATCATTAGTCTTATGACCAGGTATGGTTTTAGGGTCACTGAACACCTGACTAGCTCCCTCAACATACCTGGATTGAAAGTGGGAGACGTATTCATTTTTGCCTCATTAAATATGCCAATAATGCTACCTCA
>OZ038490.1:50916040-51058540 GCA_964036315.1 Acanthosepion esculentum
TCAGGGTTGGAGGGAATGCTTGTAATGTATCTTTTTCATATACTGTTGTTCATCAAATGCAAAATCCAAGAGTTTGTCAAGGTAGACGGTTACTGAATGAAGTTGTTGAAACTAGGTAACAGTTGACCAGAGATTTGAAGAGATTAAAATTATAGTGATCAGGGAAGAATCTTCTCTAGACTTTGTTAGTATGTTGTCTTTCTAAAAAAATAAAAACTTCTTTTATGTTCTACCTGTCTCTATTTTTTTTTATTATAAATGTTTAGATAATTAATCTGCTTTCAATGGCTAGATACTACCAAAAACCATCACAGATATATCTAGTAACCAAAGAATGTAATTTTTCTTTAAATTTCCTTTATATTACAGTATAAAATTATATTTCAGAGAAGTTGTATTCCTAATTCATGAGCAGACACAGTAAAATGACATTCCAAACTTTTGAGTAAATATAGACTTTTGTAACACCCACTAGCTTTCCTTTTCAGAGTCATAGAGAAGTCTTTTAATGCCTTTCTGCACTTTGTTAGCATATTCTCTTTCTAGAAAAGAAAATTTTTGCTTACATTCTTCCACATTCTCTCTAACCGTCTTTATTTTTTAATCTAGCACCCTTGGGACCATATTATTCATGGACCACAGAAAATGCCAATTAACAAAAAAAAACATGTAAACAAAGTCTTTCTAGTTCATTCCACATATAAATTGTTGTATTATCAAAGGTAGAGAAAAGCTTAAAACAGATAATAAAACAATTACTAATTCTTTCAAACAAAGTTTTTTTTATTGTTTCATGCAATGCAAAGCCTAAAAAATTGTTTAAATCCTAAATTTAATATATACTTACTATACTGTATTCAGCTATATAAAGGGTGCGATGAATAAATTGTCGTCTAAATTATACAAAACCCGAAAATAACACTGACATCTCATTTTAACAGATATATTTACCAAAATTGCACAAAAATATCTTGAAATACTAAAGAGTAAATATATTCAATAAAATCGCCATTGGCCACATCCTCCTCTTATGGACAGTTGGTCTCCTTGCCGTAAGTTCATCTTTGGTGTTACAAGGAGATTTGTTGGTCTCTTGCTCAACTGTGCCCCACACATAATAATCAACAGGGTTGCAGTTTAGGGAGTTAGGTGGCCATATGTAAAGGGTGATATGTCTGTCAGCCATGACTGGGTTCTCCTGCTTGTGCGGCATGCTGCAGAGTCCTGTTATTAGATATAGGGTCTTCCAGAAGCCATCTCTTGACTGAGGGCAGCAATACCTCTTCAAGACCCTTGATGTAGGCCTCCATATTGAGTTTGAGGCTCTGTGAGAAAATGAATGCATGCATAACATAGCCATCACAAGTGATCACTCCAGACACCTTCCTGATCACCATTAGACTCATCTAACTCTTTCCAAATCCTCTGCACTGTCCTCAGACTGACATCTAAATACTCTGAAATGTTTGTATTGGAGCACAAATGCCAGGCAGTACAAATTTCCAAATTTCTGGCAGAGTGCATTGCATCATGAGCTCTTTTTCTCACAGACGGTGCCCAACTGACCCCACTATACTGTGCAGTCAACAAAATCAAAAACAAACAATGTGCATGCACAAAATTAAAAATATAATATGGTGACAATTTACCCATTATACACTGTATAAAAAATGAGCAAGATATCACCAAACCACTCTGAGCTGTCAGCTGCTGTGGAAATTTGTAAACAACATTTGGTACTGTTCCTGTAGGTGCTCAATAAATTATTGGCAGATGTACCATGAAAGTTACTGGATCAGGGATTGATTGATTCATTCATTCATTTTTTACAGCTTATCAACCCTTTGCAGGTTATTTAAAGCCAAAAAATATTTTTAGATTGTAAGAATTATTTTTTTTGAGATAATAATAATTTAATGATACAAGTCTTACTAATTAACCCATAGAGGTGAGGAGAAGAGGTGGATTCATAAGGTATTTTTGCATAAGAGAATATAACAAATCCAAAGTGAATTGGAATACAGGGCTCTGATTAACAATTCTTTGCCATTATCCATTATACTAGCCACATATCCAAGCTTACCGTACCTGGTCAACTATCTAAGTACTGACCAGGCTTGATGTTGCTTAACTTCCATGATCATACAGGAACCAATCATTCAGTGTGATGCAGCTGTTCACCTCTGGACCATTGAGTGCTTGATTAAATAGGTTGAACTGTATAAATGTTTGGGTAATTAACTGCATTTGATGACCAGTCAATCCTATATATATTTAGAAATCCAGTCATATTTTTGTTTTTTCTTGATATGACAGTTCTCAATTACCTAGTGTACTCTGTACACAAATGCTTTTCTAAGATTGATTCAGATATCAGGTTTTTCTGGAAGCAGAGGTTCATTGCGTCATTAGCCTTAAGTTTTATTTTCACAAAAAGACAATTGATTTTGCCTTATTGGAATTTATAGATATATCTAAGAAAAAAAATTAAATTAAATCTATTTTTATTTTAAGTATTTAGGAAAATAACACATTGAGGATGAAACTTAAAACATAATAAAAGGTAAAATGACATTTCAAACTTGTGAGTAAATATAGACTTTTTGTAACATTCACTACCTTTCCTTTTCCAGATCAGAGAGAAGGCATGTAATGCATTTGTACACTTTAACCTTTATCACTTTCTATATGACTTCATTTGCTGTACAAAAAGTTTATCCTGCCACTGAAGGTAATTCAGATCCCTGAACAATAGTGTGTTTGAATTTCATAGTTGTGTTGTCATATCCTGCTATGGCAACAGAAAACAACTTTGAGTGAAATTAACAGTAAGGATACTGCAATTGAGAGTCCTTAAAAAAGAATGCAGTAGAAAAGGAAGAAATATTAATAATGCAGGGTGCTAAAGGTTAATATATTCCCTTTCTAGAAAATAAAATTTTCCCTGAGATTGTTCCAACTTCTCCCTAGCCGTCTTTATTCAGTTTTTTTTCTTTAAGCATTTCACCCCAAGCAAAGTGGGAGTGCCAATAGTATGCAAGGGGCTACAGAGAATGAAAGTAAGGGAAAACATTGGGTATAGGAGGGACTGAGGAAAGGATAAAAAGAAGAATGGGGATCAAGTCATCAGAAGATGTCGATTGATATTATATTTAAATTTTTGAAAATTATAGTTATCAGGGAAGCAAGTAAGAGGAAGGAAGTTCCACTGTCAGGAAGGGTGAGAGAAGCTGTTGGAGTAGAAGAGGCAGTTATTTTTAACTGTTCCAGCAGTAAAAAGGTGGGACCAAGATGCCAACCTAGTAGCATGCTTATATTCATGCAGTTGGGGCACCAGTAAAATAGTTTGCCAGAGTAGATGCCATGAAAATATTTATAGAAAAGACAGTGGGAAGCCACATTATGTCTGTGAGAAAGAGACTGGAGTCAAGACCCCAAGTCAGGACCACTCACATTGCATATGGATCTTTTGCTTTTGTCAAGAACCTCGAGATGAACAGTGGAGGCACCAGACCATATCTGGCAACAGTATTCCATGCCTAAACAAATGGTAGACTTATAGATGTGAAAGATGGACTCAGATGAGAAAAACATTCTGGTGCAACATAGAGAACCAACTTTTCTTGCAGTAGATGCAACTATTTATACTAGGAAATGTAGTTGTTCCACCTCAGGTCAGTAGAAAATGTGAGACCAAGAAGGCATAGTGAGGTGATCTCATGGAGTTGAGTATCAGCCATGCTTATAGGAGGCCAGGAAGTTTCTATATGATGAGTAAATGACAGCAGTTTTGTCTTTTTTTGTGACGTACAGTGGCTGTTAATAATTAAGTATAACTCAAGACTTCAATGTTAAAATAAAATAGTATTTAATTACAACTGCAAATAAATACTTAACAAGAACAACGGAGTAAAAGTCAACCAAAGATAATTAACCATTTCAGTGAATACCTTGTTAGTTGAGCGTCTCAGCTTAACGTCTGGTAAATCCTAAATCAAAACCCAATCATCGATGCACAATAATTCACATTAATACAACTGGATAGTTCCATTCAATAGTCACCCAATAATCACTGCAGTCAGTAGCTTGACACTGTGGCATATCAAATGGGTAATTTAATGACAAAATCTAAATATCTTCTACGCAATTTTCTTTTTGAGATAATAATGGTTTCTAGTGATACAAGTCTTACTAATAACCTATAACTGGGTTGAGGAGAGGTGGCTTCATACCGTTCCACAGGGTATTTGCAAGTAAGTAAATATAACAAAGACAACTGGAACTGGAATTCATCTCCTCCAGTTAACAATTCCGAGCTATTATCCATTACATCACCCACATAACCAATATTACAGCACCTGGTATTCCCAAGCAGACACCCATCTAAGTACTGACCAGGCTCGATATTGCTTAGCTTCAGTGATCATATGGGAGCCAGTGTTTCAATGTAAAATGGCCATAAGCCTAGCCATGTATGTTAGGACTTGTGGAAGTAAGGAATGTAGTTTGTCTGAGTATTTTTCATCTATCAAGGCTGAAAAGTGCAGACTGAACAACTCTTTCCAGTAGTACTACATTTCCTGCTTGATCTGGCTCTTGTAATGCTGGAGGAGTTCAAGAGGAGTTAGATACTTACTGGAATGGTACAGGGAATGTTTTTCCTATATTTTTACATGATAGATCATATGTACAAATTCTACTTGAAGTCTGGGTTGTGTTTAAGCCCCAATAGGTGTTCAATGCAAGGGTCTCCCTGAGAGAACACCCATTGATCATGACAGGTGAAAATTAATAGTGACATGAAATTTACAGTGACATGAAGAGTGTGTTAAACCAAATCATGACTTGTAGCAGGTTTTTTATTTATCTAAAATGTTTATCATTGAGGACACGGAAATCCTTTATGTAATTCTTGGGAAATTGAGTTGTCTGCATTATTTTGCATTATTTATTACATCCTTTCACCAAGACATGAAACATTAGATGAATATTGGTGGAAGGTTGAGAACAGTAGAGTATTAAATAGTGGGATCAACTTGAACCTACATTGTTTTGAATCTATATCTCAGTCGTAATGATTGATGCTTCGCATACAGCTAGCGCGAAAATTTGATATCACCCGACAAATAAACTTTTTAACCATAGTTGTCTTCAATCAATGACAAAATCATTCCATATATTAATTGAAATTCTCCTATATGCTGATGACTGTGACCTGGTGACACATTTGCAGGACAATATAAAGTTGTTGATGAACAGGCTTCCTGCAGCTTATAAACAGATTGTTGAAAATTTTCAGATATTTTGAGCCACCTTTAGATTAATCTAATAATCTCTGTCTGTAAAAAAAAATACTTGTTGTGCGTCTTTGGTTTTGGTGAAGTTTAGGACTAAGCAATCAATCTGCAGTGAGTGTGTTATTCCAGTCTTCCTATATTTGTAAATAGTGAGAAAATGTCAGTGTTATCTCAGAGAAAAACGTTCAAATATCTATTGGTCTTGCCACATTTCAAACTTTCAACTCACAATATATAGAAATGATTGTCCCAAAACATTGACTGTGACGGGCAGGGCAACTGGTAAAACATAGCGATGATCAGACTTTCAACTCCTAGTATATTGGAATGATTGTCCAAAAACATCGGAAGGCCACCTGGTAAAATATATAGAGATGATCATTTGCTTAGGAAAACATTTGATGCAGAACTTAAAAGTGAAAAGCAACTGCAACAGAAGCCCATAAAATGTTTTAGAGATTCTTTATCTAATTTTCTGTTTGGCCGATGTAGGGAATCCTGCAAGATAAATGCAGAATAATAGAGACAGGCTCTATTTGGTGCTTTTCTCCATATTGATGAAGGCATCAAAGTTAAATTTTCTACCAGAGAGATTGTATAGATTCAACAAGACTTGTTTGTGAAAAGTGTGACAGTGTCTGCTTGTCACAGACTGGGATGAAATGTCCCATTCGGAATCAGGTGCATTGGCATCATTTCTTCATTCATTTATTCAGTTAGTGCATTTTGTGCTGCTGTCGTCACCACTTCCTCTATTTCCACTACAACTGTGGTTCATGGTAACATTCAAGGCAAAATAGTGAAATGGCTTATGGGTTGCTTTTGCACTGAGGATGTTGAAGTTATCCTGTCTCTCCTCTCAGAAGTTCCTCCACCCACCGGTGAAGCTGTTGACCTCTGTGGTGCAGCTCTTATGCTAAGGCTTGTGACTGGCTGATAGCTTGGCAAGTGGTGTTCCCTTTCACTGATCGGGTCAGAAAATCCTTTCGGCTACCCTCACAATTTAGCCGACAGATTTATGCCATTGACCGAAGTGTGGTTGTCACAGTGCTCATGTGACTTTTTGGAGCCATATGTGAGTGTTGGACATAGGCTGTGGACCAGTACAGTACTGCATCCCAGTTCACTTGAATAAAGCAGGGTTGACCGCTTTGCTACAAAGATACTACCACTGATGATACACCCCAGATTTATATTCAGTCTGATGTCGGGGCATCATATTGAATACCAATGTTAATGTCAACAGGAAGATTTAATTTCTATCTTGTATCATAAGCATTTTAAGAATTAATCTAGTCTCATAAGCATGGGAAGGTTCATTAATATCAATCCTGAAACCATGGGATAAAATTAATTTGTTTGCAGTGCAAAAGATCTTTTTAAAGCCTTATATATAAATACTGTTGCCACATCTGGTATGGTACTCCTGCTATATATTTAGATATTCTTGATAAAATCCCCAAAAGAATCTGCAATGTTATTGGTTTTGGCCTGGCATCTCAGCTTCACTCCCTTCCCCACCACTGTAATGTAGCTTTGCTGTGACTTTTCTAAAAATATTTTCATGGTAATTGTTCTGATGAACATCTATGGTACCTAGACGTTATGAATTTAAGTGCAGTACTAGATAGGTGGCAAGGTCACATCATTTTAAAGTTGAAATGATGTAACCGTAAGTTCTATGCTAGCAGTTTCTTCTGTTGCAGTTTTCACTTGTAGAACTTTCTTCCGACTTCTTGCTTTCCACTCAACTTTGCATTTAAATTTTTGAAGATCAATGTCAATTGTTATTGTTATTGTCCAATATCCTCTCCCCACTGTTATGGTCCAGGTTAGGACCAAGGAAGAACAACACGAACACAAGAGTAGAAATAACAAAGATATATTACACAGAATAATAATACAAGATGTTGAAGGTATTAGTATGACTGTCAGTCTGGTTTGGAGTGAACTACTATTGGCTCGACTCATTCCGTCTTGACTCATTCTATATGTCTCTCTTGAGAGGCGCAGTATTTATAGTGTCAGGAAGAGTTCATTATGTCATTAGGTAAGATCCCATAACAGTTATCTACTTTCTTAATTCTTGTTGTTTTATTTTCCTCTCTCATAAATAGTAGATTTTTCTTATCTTCTCTAACACTCAATAGCTTCCTTGTGTTTTAGTGGCTTTATTGCCTTGATTTTAAATTAAATGATTAAAGAAATATATATATATATATATATATATATATGGAAAAGGTTGTACTTGTTCCAATGAGAGAAAAATGTATATTTTAAAAAAAGAGAGAAACTGCAAACATATATATTTGGTTATAATGTGAATTTGTTTTAGTGTATATATTTAATTTTATTCTTCATATATTTCTTACATGTGTTTCCGGTCTCGTGATCTTCTTAAGGTAAATTAAAAGAATAAGTTTTTAAAGACCGGAAACTCATGTAGCAAAAATATGAAGAATAAAATTAAATATATACACTAAAATAAATCCACATTATAACCAAAAACGTTTGTGGTTTCTCTTTTTTTTTAATATATATATATATATATATATATATATATATATATATATATATATATATATATATATAATATTATCTATAATATTATCTATATAATATAATATAGGAAACAATATATAATTTTTTTATATATCAAGGACAATTTTAGGGGTGTCGTAGAATTTTGAGGGGATAAAATTCAATCCAGCAGCTGCACATCTTAAGAAATCCTGCTTCACGCCATGTGGCACCTGTTTATATCTAAGCTGAGTAGTCAGTGATTGGTTGAGGTGTAACCAAAAATTTGCATAACATTCTCATATATAAACAAGAGTCATGTGTGCTCTTTCTTTCTTTTTCTTTTTGACATAAGATACATGATCTTATCCGCTTATTTGTCAACATCTAACCTCTCACAGAGACAGCGTTCCCTTTGGGAAATGTATGAGCAATAAAATACACTCACTGTACGTATGTATGCATGCACATTCACTCACTGTACATACTTTGGACCAAAAAAGTTTTCACATTCATTTGTTATACACATCATTGTCTTTGCCATTTGTATAACTTTGTTCTTAATATATTATCATTTGTCTGTCTGTATATATTTGTCCTTGACATTTCTTTATGTGGACTCACATCCAGAGTCTGCCATGTTTGTTGTAGGTATTTCAGGAGACAGCATGTAATTCCCAATTTCAAACACTGACGTTACTAACGCCTGCAACAGTTTGGGAAGTGTTACACTGGCCCACAACAAGTTGTGAGCATTTTCAATTTTAAATTTAGAAAGTTTATTTAATTAATATGTTTTGGATAATATAACCTAGCTGATTTTATTTATGTTCTTTTTCTTTTTGTTTATGTTTCTCCAACTTTTGTTATTAAATATCCCACATTGTGATAATAGAAGATGTACCAAGAAAGGTGAAACATTTTAAAAATTCATACAGAAATTTTACCGTGGATGATCCAGTAATTAAAGTGCTTTGCAAATATTTTTGTTTCAGTATACTGTTTTCTCTTTTAATGAGAGTAGCATTTTTTTAATCAAATTTGTGGTCAGTCTCATTATGCTGAGCAACTAATGCATTTAATGTGTTATTTTGTAAAAGATCCCTTTTGTGTTCATATAATCTTTTATCTGGAAGCATAGCCATTCAATACAAACTTCATGACATGATTTGTTAGAAACGATTGGATTAAGCTAACTATTCATCCCATGACACCATAGCCCTTGAGGGTACAGAGAAGGCTAGCATACCAAATACGGATATATCTACAGCCACAGTCTGAGCTTTGCCATTCTTAACTAAAGCTTGATAGATAAATTCACTGATGGCCATTAACATGTCAGCAGTAGACCTGGTTAAATGGAAGCCATATTCTTTGTCCAAAAGGAGAGCTTGCACAGTAAAATGCTTAACCAATTCAGCATTGATTAGAGCCTCAAGTCCTTTGCCATAAAGAAGTAAGATAGTAATAAAGTGATAATTTGAGGGTTCAGAGGGTTCCCTGGTGTTCTTAAAAACTGGAACTACAGAGGAGGTCTTCCAACAAGCTGGAAAGCAGGAAGCAGTAATGCATTTATTGTAATATTTGGAAAGGACAAGAGACAGACTGCAGGGATCCTGTCACATTCACATGCTCTGTGGGGATGTAATTTAAAAATTATATCAGAGACCAATGCCGGAGTTATGCGCATATCACTCGGTAGATGCTCTGTTCTTGGGAAGAAAATTAGGTAGTTACTCCAGATGAGTGGAGTTGGAATAGAACTTATGAGCAAAGCACTTGGCTATATATATATATATATATATATATATATATGATAAAAAAGGCTCAAACAATAATATTCCATGGTTATAATTTATTTCATTGGAATCGTAATCATGATCCAATTCATCAGACCTACAAATTCAAAAAGAAATTGGAAAATATAACTCTGGATATAAAAAAACAAAATTTTAGTGAGAGCGTATGTGTGGGTGTGGGAAACAAGAGTGAGAGGGAAATGTATGAAAGCTCTAGAGAGAGGTTTAATAGAAGAAAGAAGAACAGTAAAATTTAACAGAGATAAGTTTTTAAAAGAGAGGAGTTAAATAACGGTTTAAATGAGTGAGATACAGATAAATATGAATTATTTTCAGATGCATAATTCGTTACCGAATCGCTAACCTAAATTAAAATTAAAAACAGACACTAGAAACGTGTGTATACATTTGTGGTGACACTATGCACAATAAAAAATGATATGATCTAAACTTAAAATCCAGAAGATGAGAGAGAGAGGAAAAAATTTACAAACTAAAAACGAAGGACATTTATAAGAGAACCGATGTGTAATCAAGAAAATTTGACAAAGCAAATAATATCACCTACAGGTTACAAATTTAACATAAACATATAAAATCTAACTAATATTTAATCTAGTAAGGGCCTACTATTTATATGCCCAAAAACACATACGTAGATACACACATACACAACAACATATCTATATCTACTCACACATATATACATATACGTGAGCACATATATATGTATATCTCAATACACACTATATACACATCCATATATACACACACACATATATATATATAATATAGATAAGTGTTGTCTATATATTTTATGTAAGTTCTTTTCATATCGTCTGATAAAGCTTAGATTGGATTAAAAATATGTATCAATATTGTGATTTTCTTTCATTGTTTAATGATAATGTTATTAAGCTTATCAGATGATATGAAAAGAACTTACATAAAATATATAGACAACACTTATCTATATTATTTAATGAAACATGTATGAATGAAAAAATGCTGCCTAAATACAAACAATATATATATATATATATATATATACGTATACACATACATATATATATATATATATATTTGGGCAGTAATCTTTCTTTCAAACATGTTTTCTTGAATATGACAGACAAGAAACATTAATAGTAATTTAATGTATTTGTGTGATGCATGTTTGTTAATTATCATTAATTTCTTTTAACAGTTGTCTTGTAAGATGCATTGTGTTATGCATATTATATGATAATAGCGTTTATTACAATCGATGCAAAAGAAACATGACTGGGATTCAAATTGGCATCCTTCTGTTTTAAAAGTACATTTAGCAGAGAAGTATGCCAACTTGAATTCCAGCAACATTCCTTTTGCAGCAATCACAATAAATGCTACTATCATACAATATGCATCCCACAATTACATCATAAAAGACAACCTTTGAAAGAAATTGATAACAACATACTCTTTGAAAATGGCTAACAAAATGGCCGAAAGTGCTTGGGACAATAGACACTGTTGTAAAAAGAGTTTTAGAGGAAGTCAAACAAGGCTGAGTCCATATGGCTTGAGTGAAGCTTTATTCCACTAGAAATCTACTCCGGTAGCGAACCGTAAGAAGAAAATGGCTGACTACATCGTAAAGAGAGAAAGACGAAAACAGGGGGAAATCAATCAGTCCTGGAAAGTCAGGGAAAGATTAGAGAGTTCCTTTATTTTCACCACATTCTCCGCCACTTAAGAAAAAGTTCAGGTTTGTACGTTCTTCTGGCAAGAGGTGGTTTCTATGGGTGTCTCTGCTCAAACTGAAAGTAGAGAAAGGAGAAAAATAGATGTTCAAAGCTGATAATTTTCAGCTAAATACAGAGGTTTTCGACGAATTCTAGAAGAGCTTCGTAGATTCGATACATCAGCGTCTTCTGAAGAGTTCCTCTGGAAGCTATCCAAGGGCAGAGGATGGGGAGATGTAGGAGTGGAATTTACAGTGGGGTGGTTTTCGGGGGCAGCTGAATCGTCAATAACAGTATTTTCCAGAGCACTCGGCAGAGGAGGAGTAGTAGGAGTGTTAGACTGGATAGGGGTGTCCATTGGATCAAGTTCTGTGTGTGAACCGTTTGGTTTGCCATCCAATGGTGCAATATGGCGTAGAGACACTGTCGTTTCTCGTCCGTTGTTAAGTCGCACGTGAGCGTAGTTCGGATTGACTTCGAGTATGTCAACTGTCTCGACTAAAGGCTCATATTTACTCCCGTGTACATGGCGCCTCAGGAGCGCCGATTTTGAGTTTGTTAACCATGTTGGTATGGAATCACCAGAAGCTGATTTCCTTTGGAAATTAAACAAACGTTCATGAGGAGTACAGTTCCATTTTGTGATCTTCTCGCTTTTTATCTTGATTTTACTTTTAAGATTGAACATGAAGGAGACAGATTTCTGATCTGTGATAAGCTTAAAATGTCTCCCGAGTAATAAGTGTCTCCACTTTCGAATCACTTCTACAATTGCATAGGCCTCCTTTTCAACTGATGAGTGCTTTTGCTCGGCAGAAGTTAAAGTTCTTGAAAAGAAAGCTACAGGCCGACGGTTTTGGGTTAGAGAGGCAGCAATAGCATGTTCCGAAGCATCAGTCTCAATCTCAAAAGGTAGAGTAGAGTCTATAGCCACCAGGCATGATTCTGCGATCTTCTCCTTTAGATGCTTGAAGGCATCCGTTTGTTCTTTTAGCGAGAGGAAAATGGGCAACTCTGGTTAAGGGATTTAATTTTTCTGAGAAATTTGATATCCACCTAGAATAGTGAGAGAACATCCCCATTGCTCGTCGGAGAGAGTTATGGTCTTGAGGTACTGGCAGATCCACCAATCCTTTAAGTCTGTCAGGGTCAGGTTTTACTGAACCCATGGTTATAGTATACCCAAGCAAGTCCACCGAACTAAGTGAAGAATGACATTTGCTTTTATTCAGTGTTAGGCCGTACTTTGCCACACTATTCATAAATTTCTTTAGATTGTTGTCATGTTCTGCCTGGTTATGACCACAGATAGTAACATTGTCGATATAGGCGTAGGTTCCTCGGAGGTCTTCTCGCCTGATAATGTCATCAATGACTCGCTGGAAACTTGCTACTCCATTGGTCACTCCAAAAGGGATTCAACGAAATTGGTACAGAGACCCAGCAGTTTCGAAGGCAGTATATTTTCGTTCTTCTGGCTTGATGGCAACCTGATGATAGGCACTGGTTAGATCAAGAGTGCTAAATACCTGATAACAGGCAATCTCATTTACCATGTCCTCTATCCGAGGAAGTGGATCAGCATCCAGAAGAGTGAACCGATTTATCGTCTGGGAATAATCTACGACGAGTCTCTTCTTGTGATTTTCAGGAGACACTACCAGTGTTTGGGCTCGCCATGGCGATTGAGATGGCTCTATAATTCCTTCCTTCAGCATACGCGATATTTCTGAATGAATGAATTTATGTCTCCTGGATTTTACTGCTATTGGATGACAATCAGAAGTTAGATTCACAAACAGGGAGGGGTAAGGGACATTATTAATTGCAGTTAGTCCACAAACAGTGAGAGATGGAAGCAGTCCCCCGAAAGGTATTTTTACCGAAGAATGCTGACGTAGGAAATTATGCCCAAGAATGACATCACAGCATAAGTTAGCCATAATGGACAACTTGACATTACGGTACTCTCTACCGCTTAGATTGAGGGATACTATACAATGTCCAAGAGTAGAGGATGAATGAGAACTGCTAGCCATAAAAATTCTTTCTGAACTTGGCAACATGGCTAATCCGAGCCTTTTAACCTCGTTAGAATTAATAAAATTTTCTGAACTGCCAGTATCAACAAGTATTTTTAGAGACTTGCCTTTGATTTTTCCACGCAATGTCGAGAAATTATAAGATGGAATGGAAGACGCGAGAATAGACTCACCGGGGTTGATAGCAGCCGCTGTAGATGATCTGCAGACACGAGCAAAATGTCCTTTCTTTTTGCAATTTTTGCAAATTGTGTTTCGGGCAGGGCATCTAATTCTATCATGTCTCTGATTCCCACAGAAGAAGCATTTTTGTCCAGAAATGGCGGCCAGACTGATCGTCATCGTCAGTTACCTCAGTTTGAACAGTAGAGACAGATGCGTTTAGTGAGTTCTGTTGAGAGTAGGACGTTGATTGTTTTTGTGCCATCTCAAGTGTTAGCGCCTGGTCATAAGCAGTGACTAGATCTAGTGTTTTGTTTTCCAGGAGTCGTTGTCTGATGTGATTAGACGAAATTCCGTTTATAAAAGCGTCTCATATGTATTCGCCTCTCGTCTGTATTGCTGTAACAGCCTGGAAACTGAAAACTCGCAAAGGATTGCGAGTTTCTTTAAAGCTTGCAAATACTGGTCTACACCCTCGTCAGTTTGTTGATGATGAGTAGCCAGCAGATGCCTACAGAAGATGGTATTTCTAGGCTGAACAAACACTCCTTCCAGAACGTCCATGGCTGAATCGTAATTGTCCACGTCGGAGATGTGTTTAAAGATAGTGGGAGAGACAAGGTTGATAAGTAGATTCAGTTTCAGTCTGTCTGTCAGTGGAGTCTGTTGTTGTGTTTCGCCGGCCGCTTCGAGAAAGATTTGGAAGGATCTTTTCCAATGTCGCCATGTGTCGGCTAAGTCAGGTTTATTCGTGTCTAGATCTAGGTGTTCTGGCTTAAGGTATTTCTCCATCCTGATAGATTATTTCTAGTGGAATAAATTGTTGTAAAAAGAGTTTGAGAGGAAGTGAAACAAGGCTGAGTCCATATAGCTTGAGTGAAGCTTTATTCCACTAGAAATCTACTCTGGTAGCGAACCATAAGAAGAAAATGGCCGACTACCTCGTAAAGAGAGAAAGACGAAAACAGGGGGAAATCAATCAGTCCTGGAAAGTCAGGGAAAGATTAGAGAGTTCCTTTATTTTCACCACAGACACTATGGACAATTTTTACACTCCTTTATCCCAGCTAAAGGAAAAGTTTAAGAATATTAGAAAAACTCATCAAATTTTCAGTGTCTGTCATATTTCGTAAAACATTTTAAAAAGAATGATTGCTGCTCAAATATATATATACAGGGTGATTGAAAAGTAACTCTCTATTTTATGTAGGAGTGGCCAGCCAGGAGTCCTGATTAACCAACCTAAGACCTTTTCTTTAAAGGTTGGTTGGTTAAAGGAGCAAGTCTACTATACCAAACTAAGACTTTGGAAGTCATGTCCTCCATACCACAAGAGATCCTGGTGAAATCAGTTGATGCGATTCTTGGGCAGATCGTGAAGCTAGTAGCAAAATCTGAATTCCAGAAATGATCACTTCATGGGGCTCATAATAGGTAGCACTATCATACAATATGCATGACACAATACATCTTAAAAGACAACTATTGAAAGAAATTAATAACAATTAACAAGAAACCCCTTGAAAATGGCTAAAGAATTGACAGAAAGTGCTTGGGCTAATTACAAACAATTTTGACACTCCCTTACTCTCACCAAATGGAAAAAATTAAAAAATGCAAGAAAGTCTCAATAAAAAACTTCATCAAATTTTCCTTGTCCACTATATTCAATGATATATATATATATATATATATATATATATATATATATATATATTATAAATTAATAGATTTAAAATATGGTTTTACCGCTACACAGTGATGACCATGTTTCAGAAATGGAAGCTAAAGCCCCTGAATTTAATTTTGTTATTAAACCAAAGACATTAGTTCCATTTCCTCATCAAGCGAATTTTGGAGTAACTTACTTTTTAAAATTTACGGTTGTTAACGGCACAGGAAAGATTCATAGTTTGAGGGTTTCCAAGGTTACCGATAAATCCATTCATCTAGACAAGGGGTGGTAGAGGGTTCAATTTTAATATACATCAAATATGAGTATGTAGCGGTAAAACCATATTTTAAATCTATTAATTTATAATATTAATGCTCTGTAAATTTAAATTTACATAGAGCACTATTGTGTAAAAATAAAAATATCTATAAGAACACCGGATTTTATATCTTACTGTTCTTTCCTTTTTATTTATATATACATATATATATATATATATATATATATATATATATATATATATATATATATATATATATATTTTAGAATTGGACATAGTCCGACAATTTATTTAAAGACATTTATAACATTTCTCGGACATTCAGGCCGGTAAATGTTATTTAATACTGTTTATTATAAAAACAGAGCATTTGCTTAAATACTTGTATCTATAAAAAGAACGTTAAACATAATATAAATGTCTTTAAATATATATATATATATATATATATATATGATAAACAATAAAATCGCAAATCACCTGGGAATAGTCTATTTCAGCAGATGAAGATATTGGTCGTTTTATCAACCCCAGCGTTAACTGAAATTGTATCAGAAATAGAAATTTAACTGTGAAAGCTAAAAAACAAAAACGATTGAAAAACTAATACAAAATAAATCCATTTAAATGTTTCAGTCATATGAAAGGCACGTGACTGGGGTCAGGGGAGGGCGGAAGGTATTTGTCTTAAAGGGAAGAAGTTTTATAAAATTAAACCCAAATATTAATCTTATGACATTAATTTGGGGTTTAATTTAAATATGAAGAATGAAATATTAATTTAAAATTAAAAGAGAAATAAAAAAGGGGTTTAAAAATAACTTTAAATTATATCGATAAAAGGATGTAAGGGATTAACGGAAAGAGAGTTTGTGGGGGAGATCTTAGAGGAGGGGAAGTTTATAAATTATAATATAGGTAAAGAATTTATAGAGGCGGGGAATATAAAAATTAGAAATATATATATATATAAATAAATATAATATGGTGGGGACTGGCCAATTTATATATAGAGATGGACTTTTTAAAGTTTTGCTTCATGAAATAAATTGTAGCTGAAGATAGAGAAAAATTTGTCAAATACTGCAGATGTCAGATTGGAATGAAAATTACTTTCAAAATGTAAAAAATGTTGAAAACAGCAATATTTTCCCTGCTTAACTATTGAGATGTGAAAAAAGTCAAATTGATCGATTTAAAGGTTTAAAAATAAAACGAAATTTTTCCCTTAATCTTTTGAACGAATATAAGAAGATTAAATTAAAAAACGGTATTACCATTTTATGCTGTAATATTGAAGGCAGTTATTCTTAGACATATGTCTGGCTTTCCTTTTAATCGGTTTCTCTCAAATGGAAACCATGTTAAGTGTTTCAGGATCACTTTGCATGTACATGAGTGTAGGCTTCTTTATATTTCTAATAGGCTGAGGATCAGACAGCCTAAGCCGGAATAAACACAGCAATTATTTTTTTATTTCATCCTATTTGGAGGCTTTTAAAAAATTTGCAAAATATTCTCCATTTAATGTTTGGTCAGCTGTTTTACTTACATTCCTTTATTCCCCTTCTCACAAAGAAATTAAGTCCAAGAAAAAACACCATATAAATATTTAAAGCACACTAACAAAATTCAAACAAGGTATAAGATTTCAAATAACTTAACAGGAAACTGACAAAGTTACCTGACCCTCTAATCATTTTTCTTTTTAATTAGGTTAGTTGAATGATTTTAAATTTGAAATATTAAAGTTGATTGCATGATTTTAATGTATTAACTGCCAGAGGTCAGTTACGGAATCTGACTATAAGTAGCCAATCTTAAGCAACAAAAAATCTTTATGTGTTGCATCAACTAAAGTCTTCTTTTTACACTAAAAGTATCACTGCTAATAAACTCTTTGTTTAAGACCGAGTATAAAATAACTTATATTCGGCATAAGATAACTCATCGTCTATACCATAATAAAAACTGCCAACCATGAGTAGTAATCTTGTAGCTATCAGTTAATGTGTCAATATAAAAAAATATAGGTTATCTCCCCTTGGTTGATAACACCTGCTGATAGAAAGATGGGTCCATTTGGCTGATAATCATGGGTAAGACCCAAAATTAGGTGCCAAGTGGAATTTAGCTGTCAAAGCAGAGAGGCCCTGATGACCACAAATGGAACAGACATGCTTTTAGCCTACTTCAAGAATAGGCAATGCTGGCTATGAGCAAACTTGAATAATGCAAGGACAAACAGCTGTTGGAAGAAGAATATAAACAACAACAGATAAGTGTCTCAATCAATTTCAAACTGACAATTTTAACTGCAAAAAGAATACATTTTTAGCAATTCTCTATTCTCATTCTTCTTATATAATGTATTTCTTATATAAAGTATGTTTTTTTAAACTGTTCAGTTGTCTCATCTTTGTTCATCAGCCATAACTCAATTTGGGGAGTTCTTAAATCACGTTAAATCATAAGTTAAATTTGATTGACTTTAAATTTTAAATATTGAAGTTCATTGATTGACTATAAAACTTTCTGAATAATTTCCTTTACTAAAAGTAAAACATTTAATTAAGATGGTGCCCGTATATGTTGCGGGTGGGGTATATTGGTCTGCAAGCAGATATTGAATGACAGAAGACAACAACAAACAGAATGAAAACTTGAGTAAAAAAAAAAAAAAAATACATTTCCAAGTTTATTTTTGTTCAAGAAAATTCATTGAGAAAGATAAGGTTAGAGTGCACTAGGCAAAAAATATTTCTGCATTGTTGAAAGTGTTGTCCCAAAAAGGACAGATTTGTAGTCATTGAAAAGTGCTCTCCTGAAAAGAAGAGTTTTGCTGCCATTGAGGATTGTTATCCTGAAAAGGACAGTTTATCACAGATTGTTGCTGCTGGTGAGGGTGTCTGTCTGGCTGGAGCTTCTGAGGTGATTGCTGATAGCTGGAGGTTATCTCATGCTTGGCCTTTTCTGATATGGCACCTTCAGAGTATCACCTTTACCAGTCTGTTACATGTTTCATTCAACAACAACAACAACATGAAGTTGAAAACCTTGTTCAATGAATTCTTTGTGTCAAAACCAAGTGATTTCTACTGTCGAGGCATTGACAAGCTAGTGAAATGTTGGCAAAAAGTCATGGAAAATGAAGAATATATTATTCACTGATTTTTTTTAAATTGTTGATGAATAATAGTGAAAAAGTGAACAAATTTTATATGTGTCGCATCTCCACTCTTTATATCAAAATGTTTTTTTACCAGTCTGTTCATCCACCACAGACAATCATCAAGACAATTATAGATAGTTCTAAGTTTTTGTCAAAATTTCTGGGATAAAGTATTGTAACTATTTACACTAGTTACATTGTTCAGACTGTTGTCCTCATCTTTATTGCCATATTGTGAATATGGTAAAAAAGATAGGCCAATAGTCCAAAACAATGTGTAAATAGTTCTAGATGAATGGAAGAATGATTCTTGCAGACAACAGTAATCCATGAGTTAGTCTGAAAAAAAAAAACTTCAATGATATGTAATGTATAGATCAATATTTATACTATGGTACGTTATGAGGTTATCTGTTATAGATGAATTGCTTATCATATGACAACATCCATTACCTCCGCAGATAAGGTATATTGATTTGGGTGCATACTGGCCTTGTGTAATGATTAAAAGAAAATGCACAGTGTTAATATATACAAAATAAATTTTTATATACACAATATAAGGATAAAGTAAAAGTTGAATTTACAAGAATTGTGAAAGTCCTGGTGCATACAAGTGATAATGAGGAAGAGAACGAGAACGGGTGAAAGTAAACACACACACACATATAAAAATGTAGTATCTACCTCTTGACCATGTGGTGAAGGAAGGTATGTTTGTTTTCAATGTAGCAAGGATGGTTTAGCTGTGTAAGTTCACCACCTAGTTGTACAAATGTTGCATTTCATCTCTGGGCATGTTACAATAACCACAACATCAGAGAATAGACAAAATTAAAATTAATTCATTGACTCTGATTTCTCATGATTTTCCATCTGGTTATATACACATCAATAGATCTACTTTGAAAAGGCCACTTGTTCATAGCTTTATTTGCTGGTTGTGAAAGCTTTCTGGTTGGTTGGTTGAACTATCTTTAGAGATGGTGAAATTTTGGTCTCCTTATTATTTGTTTATTTATTTTCTTACATCCTGGTTGTGAAAGCCTTCTGATTGGTTGGTCAAATTATGGCTTTGTTTGCCTGAGGATTTTATTATATATCTATTTTTAGAGTATCTGTCTATATTTCTGAGATGAGGTATTATGTACATTATTTACATTATTCGGACTATTGTCCTCATCTTTGTCACCATATTTATTACAACATTTTGGCCATTGTACACTCCGTCCTTCTTCAGATGGTTGGAATGTCAAACTGAACCCTTTATTTCGCTCACTGGGGTAGACTGTTCTAGTTCCATGTGCCATGTTTAATGGATGTCAGTTATCAGTTATCTCCTGTTAATTTTTCCCTCTGAAAGTTCTCCACTGCCTTAACCAGGTATTGAACTCACACTCTTTGGGTCCTATCACTGGATCTAACCAAAGCCTTTATCCACTGTGCCATGTGTCCGGTTAAGGCTTTATTTAGAATTGTTTTTTCTTAATTTTACTAGTATTTTCATACAGTCTTTTGAAAAGCATTACTTGGTGAGGGTACCATGTAACATAGTACAACTTCTTAAATGTAATGTGGTAAGAGTTGGGTGCTGATAAGTAACCCCCACAGTCCTGATTGCACTAAGAGATACCATGAAAGAGAATTACTCTGTATAGTTAACTGGTGACCTTATGTCTTATAAATGTATACATCTAGTATTTGCATTATTATTAGTTTTATCACTACATTTCAACCAATATGTTTTTCAACCTTCCTCATGTAGTCTGAGGAAATTATGAGTCACGTCATTAACATCATCCAGACTAATATCCTTATTTTTGTTGGTTTTATTTTGGCATTTTTAGCAGGCAAGACTTGTATGTTCCAACAATTATTCAAATATAGCTTGAAGTCACATGCCCAAGAAAAATTATTAATTGACTACAGAGACAGGAAGAGACATGAAAATCTTAGCTATTAAGAATGTACTTGTTCGTGTGTGTGATACAAGCATGTGTTTGTGTGTGTTTGTGTGTGTGTGATACAAGCATGTGTGTATGTGGATGAGTGTGAGAGTTCAATCATCGGTTCACCAGGAAAACAGTGGTGTTCCAGTGGGGATGTTCTTATCTACGATCTGCTACATCTTGGGGCAAGAAGAACAACAAGGAAGAGGAAGAAAATGTTTGTCTTTTTATAGACTTAAACAGCACCACCAAATGGGCATTTGGGCTATTTCCATCGTTCATCTCCCTCACTGTACCTTTGTTGTCTGGTGGAAATCTTTTACATTGTGTACTTGTTATGAACTATGCAGCATCTTATTCACTCCGACAGGCCATGGATTTTTGTTTGTGGTTCAGGCAATGTTTCAATCCTAGCAACCCTCTTAATTCAGGCAATCTTTCTACAGAGTGAGAATTCTCACAAAACACAACAAACTTTTAAAACTATTTGCAATTTATTAATGATGTCAATATATAAAAGTTGCAACCATCATACTCATATAGTTCAACTTCAGTCATTTTTTCTTCCATTGCAGCATTGAGAGATATCGAATGGTTGAAATGTGGATATGCTGTTAACTTTGTGCTGCTAGAATTTTGACAAAATGGTTACTGCAGTATTTTGTCCCTCGGCTGCAAAGCACAAGCTGAATAAAATGACATGTATGTGCTTATAATAGTCCAAACAGGAATTTTGATTATTTAGATATCCACACAAAGCCTCCCTTTGTTGAAGAAAGAACTTCCTATTCACATTGCATGTTATCCATGCTTCTAAAATCCTCAAGATCCCACATTTTAGTAATTTTTCTATGTAGATTTAATAAGTAGGTTTTGAAGATACATTTCCCAATTCTGACAATCCCATCTGATTATGTCATCATGATTTCCTCTGGGCTGTGGGTTTAGGTCAGAGATTTCAGTTATGAAGTCTGATAAAAATGTATCGGGATTGTTGATATGGTAATGGAGCTGAAATATAAAGAGTGAAACTTCTTGGCACAGATTGACCTTGAACTTTATCAAACATACACACTAAGTTATAAAATTCTCGCTCACCTCTGTTGTTTATAGCTGTGTTTGAAAGGAAAGTGTGCAGAGTGTGGTCATCTCACCATACTACAGTGGTTCCATCAGTGACCATGGCTTGTGAAGCAGTTTTTGGCCAATGACAACATTCCTCAGATCCAATAAGCACCATATTCCATAGATCTCACCCCTTGCAAATTTTTCTAAAAAGTCAAATCGTTTTAAAAATCCAATCTTATTTGAACAAGATTTCAAGATGTCAAGGCAATCTAAGAGAATATGACGAGGCAGCTGCTTCTTTTCTTTTTATGTGCCATGTCCTTTCAGGACATAGGCGATCATGGCTCTGCATCCTCCCTCTATTCCTTGCAGCACTCAGCAAGCTCCTTCCCTCTGCTTCCTCCCCTAGACCATGTTCTGTCATCCACCTGCCCAAGCTTGTCAGGTATGTCATGCATTGCTTTCCCTTGTCTCTCTTTCCATCTATTTGACCCGTGAGTATCAGATTCTCCAGGCCCTCCTTCCTCATTATGTGTCCCAGAAACTTCAGCTGCCTCTTTCTGATATTAAGTATATGTATATGTAATTTTTATCTTTCATTTTTTTTTTTTTTTTGCTTTTTCTTAACCCTCATTCTTGGACCTCCTAACATATCTTATTTTAGCACTAACTATTCTAACCTAACTGGTAATATTACATTTTCGCCGATTCAGAAATCCGTTTTTGAGTCTAAAGAATGGACAATGTTTGAGAATTTGCTTGTATTTCGTCACTAATTTCCAATTCCTAGTTGACCTTTTCTCTGCTTGCTTGGTTGAAATATTAAATCGACATGGAATTCTGACCGTTTCTTCATCGTGTTGATTTGAATATTCTCCATTAATAGCACGCTAGCCAAGCCCACTGTTGGGGTTGGATGGGTCAATGAATGGCCGTTTGACCCCACCTCGCCCTCCCCCCAACACTGCATTCATTATAACTTGTTGCTTGGCATGGAATAGGTAAGTCGTAAATTTTCGCTAGTGTCTTGTGAAACGTGTAGTCGTCAAGCGAACATTTTCTCTGTCCGACTAAGTATGAACCCACTCTACCCTAGATTCTGTCTTGTGTATGTATATGTAATTTTTATCTTTCATTTTTTTTTTTTGCTTTTTCTTAACCCTCTTTCTTGGACCCCCTAACATATCTTATGTTAGCACTAACTATTCTGACCTAACTCGTAATATTACATTTTTTTTTAATACTAAGTTAAAACTTACTATTGTGAATGTGTACAATACAATGTCATTCCTATCCCCCAGTACTCTCAACTAGTGTCAGCCCTGCGACTATCCCAACTACATCCCCTCTATTGTCTTGTTGTCGTTGTTGTATATGTTATATGTAATAGGAGTAGGTAGGCTTTCCTACCGCCCGGTCTACACTCCTCCCCCTCTAATGGACACGATTAGAGGCTCAAACCTTGTTTCGTGTTTAGGAAGGGGTTCCTGGATCTCTCTCTCTCTCTCTGGCCTCTGTACTGGTGCCGCTGTGTTTCTCCCGTGATGCGTGCAGTCTGTGGCATTGCCTGTTCATTCTGAGGGTGCACGGTTGACAGTTCCCTGGTTGCTGTTTCCGACTGGTAGTTAGGAGCCCTAACTCTTGCGTAGCGTCTTGAGCGGCCACTCTGATCAACAGTTGCATAATATCGGAGTGTCTGTAGTGCCATGTCGTGCATGGATAGGTGTCCCTGCAGTCATCTCCGGTGGGCAACCCTGAGGCCACATTATAATTCAGGCTGTGCCAAACCCCCTCTCTGTCCGCATCATGGGTGATAAACGTCAGCTTCCTTTAACTCAGGCCTTCTCTTTTTCCAACACCAATTATCCACATGAATTACAAAAACCAGAGGCCCTTCTGAGCAGATTGCACATATTCCCGGCGTTGGTATTGGGCATTATTTCTAACTTAGTTCACCACAAGGCTACTGGTGGTGACGGGATACCAGCCATTGTCCTGAAGAAATGTGCGCCTGAACTGGCGCCTGCCCTCTCTAAATTATACAACCGCTGCCTCAAGGAGTCTTGCTTTCCTGACTGCTGGAAGTCCTCAACCATTGTTCCTGTCTTTAAGAACTCTGGTGACCCCTCCGACGCTTTTAATTACCGTCCTATCAGTCTCCTACCCCTCTTCGGCAAAGTCTTCAAAGCCATTATCAACATCGATGTGATTAATCACCTGTTATCCCATGATCTGCTCTCAGACAAGCAATATGGTTTCCACTTTGCCCGATATACAGCTGATGTGCTTACGGCCATCACTGAATTTGTCTTCCAAGCTATTCATAATAACGGTGAAGCTCGTGCCGTGGCCCTTGACATCTCCAAAGCATTTGATAGAGTTTGGCATGCCGGCCTTCTTCGCAAGCTCCAGGGTTATGGCATCACAGGTCAATTGTTTGACCTAATGCAATCATTCCTGTCAAACTGTGAATTGAAGGTCGTTCTCAATGGATTAATCTCCAGCTCCTATCCCACTAATGCAGGTGTTCCTCAAGGCTCCATCCTCGGCACTACTCTGTTCCTCATATTCATAAACGACCTTCCTGACGCCATAGATTCCCAAGTCGGCATCTATGCAGATGACACCACAATTTACTCCTGCCTCAAACACAAATCCAGTGATGCTGACAAAGTTAACCTGGCATCTCGGATAGAAAAGGACCTCCAATCGGTTGTGAACTGGGGCAAGAAATGGACGATTAACATTAATGCCTCTAAAACTAAACTGCTCTCTATTAACCACCACAAGGATCCATCCCTGCATCCCATTAGAATGTCTGATGACCAACTTCTTTCGCTGGTTCCTGGGCCTCATGAATTTAAACGTCCCACGAGGCTGGCATCCCGTTCCCACCCCTTCACCGTTGAAACTGTTAGATGTAGACGTCTCTTCTACTCCAATAGCTTCATGTCTCGCACATCTCACCTGTGGAACTCCCTTATTCCTGTTTCCCTGACAAATACAATCTCCAACTATTTAAGTGTAACATCAATCGACATCTCCAGTTGCCTTGATCTATCCACTTCCCTTCTCCACATCCTTTCACTTTTCATTCCTATCTGCTCTCGCTCCAAATCTTCTGTAACCCCCTAGCCTTGATCGATCCACTATCTTTCTCCACATCCTCTCCTTTACCACTCCTATCTGCTCTTCCTCCAAACCTTCTGTAACCCCCTGCGTACTAGTGGCTTCCAGCCTTGCTTGGGGTGATATGCTTAAAAAAAAAAAAAAAAGCATCCTCCTTATTAGCATCCTCTCTAAGACCTCATCATTGCTCACATGCTCAGTTCATGATATCCTTAGAATCCTTCTGTAGAACCACATCTCAATCGCCTCGAGTCTCTTCTTCATCTAACATTCAGCTATCCCAAAAAAGGAGTTCCAGTAATGGAAATATGGCTGAGTAAAGTGTGTGGCTTCTGAATTGGTATGTTGTAGTTTTATTTTAATAGCACCAGTCCTGATACTTTTTGTTCAGATTTCATACACTAGATTTTACTTGGTTTATTCTAGTTTCAAATCTTCCTGACACCTCCCTCATAAGTGCTTTGTAGGTTCAAATTAATATTTTTAAACTGATTTTCATCAGATTCCAAACTGATGAAAATCGTGTTCAAACCCAATTAACCACTCGCTCATATTTTCCTCTGTCTAATATTTCTACTGCTTAACTCAAAACTACTATGTCTCTCAATACTCAGTCACCAAACAGTAATTCATGCTATAATATGACTCAGTCAAGGCAACTTCCCTGTTACAACATTCCCACTTATAAAAAACAAGGAAAAATTTTTTAACAATTATATATGTTGGCTTTCATTAGAACTTCCTCTATTCTCATTTGTCAGAATCAAAAAATATATAAATTGATCCCTGACTTCTTAGTTATCTGTACTTTGTTTTTATTTACAGATGTGAAGTTTGAAACTTGTGTCACAGTTCCATCTCTGTAAATCGTAAACTTGAATTGTTTATATTTAATTTCTCTATTAACTGTGATAAAAAAATAATCTCGGCTAACCTATTTTGATGACCTGTATACGAAATATCAAAGACACACATATGGTTCATAACTGATGCTAGTGCTACTCCTGGTATATATGAGCCTCAGAAAAAAAAAAAAAGTAAGTTTCACTAAATTTATAAACAATAACTCTGGAGACAAGTGAAGAATAAATAATACAGACTCAAGTAGTTAATTAAAATATCAGTTTGAATTTTATCATAAACTTTTCATTAACACAATGAAGAGTCACTGGCAAGGGAGACAACTCTAAGAGAATAATAGTTTTTGATACCTTGAGCAGCCAAGTAGATTAATTTACCTACCAGCTATGCTATTCAATATGTCTTCCGCTACAGACAAAATATGTAATCACTTTCCAACAGCAAGGCCATCATTGTTTCTTCACCTATTCTCTGAATATAGAGAAGGACATAGAAATAATCTTATTGTCCTGAAAGGATTCTCTTTGCAAACTCACATAAATATGACTGCAGGGGGTTCTTTTATTCTCAAACTGACCCAGTCAATTAACTGTCTGCATACCTTCTAAGGAGATGCGTATGTATGTATGTATATATATATATATATATATATATATATATATATATATATATGTATAAAACTGGCTGAACCCTTAAGGCTGGATAAGTTCATAATCTTGATTAGTGAAAACTTTATCAGAAACGTTTGTACTCATGAATAATATTTTAACTGTAGGATTTCAATTTATTGGTTTCTGCAGACTTTATATAAAAAGACAATTTAAAAAAAAAAATCCAATTTAGGTATCTTTTTTGTATGAGCAATAACAGACTTCTAAGACAACTCCTCTTTGGACAGCTTCTAATATGCACATCAGTCGAAAGGCCACTATTGTTTTACAAAGACAATCGGAAACAATGCAGCATCCCCTTTTCTTCCTGGGAAAACAAAGCATCAAAGAAAAAAGACTGGTCCTAATTCTCATTTATACAAAGGTCATATTCCTCTCAAAAAGGAAATGGCAAATCATGGATTTTTCCAACATGACGACTGTGAGCTGGACATAGTTTCTGTATCTAGTGAAGATATATTTCCAAAGGAGAACGTTGCTATGGGCTTGTAAGCTGCTCATGCAGAATTTGGTTGGCTGAGCAGAGGGGCCTGAGCTCATGCTAAAAAGCATCTGCTTGATTTGACTCCTGAAAGCTGACTGACAGACTGTCTGCTTTTGTCACTCTATGAAGTGGCACCCATAAGTGGCCTTCATGTGACCCACATGGCATCATTTTGGCCAAAGGGAGATAATAGTTTTGTTTCTATCATTGGCATTTGGTGTTGAGAATGTTATAAATTTTGTTCAACAAATCAATAATGATATTTGTAGGCCAACTTTAAACTGACAGGAAACTGCTTGCACTCCTAATTAAACTTTGCTTGTGTGTTCATTAATTGTCAAATATATTTAATATACCAGTTTCTAGTCTGAAAGAGATTTTATTTAAATCAGTAGCAATGGTTGTATCAGAAGTGTCAGTCTTGGCTACAAGGGAGATATTTTCTTCAATAACATGAAGTAAAGCATTTCCAATTTCTTCCTTAAGATTCTTGAAAGCTTCTGCAGTCTTTGAAATTAAAGAGAACAAGCCAACCATGAGTAAAGGTTTGATTTTATCCAAAAACGTAGATATCTATTGGGAGTAATAAGAAAACAAACCAAGGACTTAACGTAGGGCAATTTTATATTTAAGGATAGATAGTTCTTTGAGTGGGTATCAATCCACATCAGGTTTGAGTACCACCATAAGATATGATGCAGCCAAGAAAGTTGATAGGAAAGGCCAATAAGAAGGACTTTTTTTCAATGAAAGTGTGATTATTTAGCTTAGCTCTCTTTAGAAATTTTGAGAAGAATTCTTGTGTTTCTCTTGATTCTTCCTGACTGCAACAATTTTAGCTGCATACGTGTAAGTTGACAACAAGTTATTCCTCATAATAATGTTCTCCATTATTTGCTGGAAGCAAGCAACACTGTTAATAATTTCAAATGGAATTTGAGAGAATCGGTATATATGCATGTACATGTTTAGTGGGAATTTTTGTATCAGTCTGATAGTGTCCATGTATTGATTGGTGGATGTTTAGTGTAGAAGTGAAAGACTTAAGTTATATCGGTCACAGGCATGCAGATCTTAGATTCTTATATACGGGTTTTATGAAACTTGGTGATATGAAAAAGTGTGTCTGACATTTATTGATGGCAAAGTGTTTATTAGTATCCCTCTTTTGTAGTAATACATGTTCCTTTATTATTAGGGAAGCATTTTTAAATCAAAGTTATGGCCTGTTTTATTTCTGTGTAACTTATGTTGGGACAACTCACTGAACTCTCTCGTAACACACAGAAATAAAACAGAATTTTTGTTTGAGGTTGTGTGGAATGTCAGCATCTTGATTATATCATTATTCTCTCTTTGAGTTACATGTGCTATCCATTTCAGTTGTTGCTGCTGTTGGAAGTCCTCAAGTGATGCAGTTTCTGCTATCTGGTACAGTTCTTTATTTATGATTTTGTAGTATCAGTACACAATGTTTGAGCAACTATATTCCTCACTAAGGACTACACTGACTCAAGTCCACTTAAAAACATGACTCATTTTAAGGTTAATGTTTTGGTTGAGTGCAACTTTTGGTGTTAGGTGAATGGTGAAAATGTCTTATCCCACAGCTTAATGGACTACTTAGAAAACCAAGGTGTATAGTAGCTGAAACTTCTAGAAACTTTATAAAAAAATGAAAAGGTAAAAAATCATTGTGTAAAACCATTTGTGAAATAAAAATTATGCTCTAAATGACACTTAGAATTGTTTAGATATTAAAATATTAAAACTTAATAAAAATTTTCTCCATTTGTGGGAATTTATAAAACCTCATTATCTGACCATGTGTTGATTGTTTCTACATGTGACTTGAATTTTTGCCATTTCTCCTATATAAAATACGGGTTTAGCTTATAAACAATGTATATAGTAAGGCAATATTTGGCAGTAGTGTGCAGAAGGGGGGTCTAAAGGGTGCAACGGTCCCAGGCATCCATATTGGGAGGACATCCAATCAAAGAGTGAAATAATAATTTAGTTTAATATCTAATTTGAATAAAGTGTTCATTTCATGTTTCACCTATTTTTACATGTTTAAAATGTCTTTCTTTCTCACATTTCTCAGTACTAGGCCCTATAGGCCCTCCCTGACTTGAGTTTTGGGGGTATACAATTAAGGAGTTGGCCCCAGGCATCACTAAGCATCAACAAACCTTTGCACATCATTGACAGTTGGAAAACCAAAAAGTGCATTAGCGGAAGCTTTGTGATAAAATAAACAAAGATGAGATTGCTTGTCTGAAGTGCTTCAACTTTTGATTTTCCAAAAACATATTTGCTGAAAGGACAAAGATGAAGATGTTCATCTTAACAAGTCCTGGAATAATAAAAAAAAAAAAATTATTTACTTTCTTTACATTTGGACTAATGTCTTCATCTTTATTCTTAGTCCCTTTATTTTTTTAATCATTTCATCCCAAGCAAGGCTATAAAGCTACTAAAACACACATAATTACTGGGAGTGAAAGAGTCTGAGAAAAAGACATTCTTAAGGAGAGGGGGCAATAAAAGAACAGGGTTCAAATGGATAGAAGATGATGTCATTGCATTTAAATTTTTGAAGATCAATGTTGACTAGAAAGCAAAAAGCTAGAAGAGAGTTCCACAAGTGAGAAGTGCAAGAGAAGAAACTGTTAGCATAGAACTTATGGTTACATCTAGCCATTTCAACTGTAAAATGATGAGACTTTACCACCATTTTAATCTCACAAATGGTTGAGTGGATAAGGTTAAAATTTGACCCCCAAGTGACCAAAATTGGCTAGAAAGCAAAAAGCTAGAAGAGAGTTCCACAAGTGAGAAGTGCAAGAGAAGAAACTGTTAGCATAGAACTTATGGTTACATCTAGCCATTTCAACTGTAAAATGATGAGACCTTGCCACCATTTTAATCTCACAAATGGTTGAGTGGATAAGGTTAAAATATGACCTCCAAGTGACCAAAATTGGCTAGAAAGCAAAAAGCTAGAAGAGAGTTCCACAAGTGAGAAGTGCAAGAGAAGAAACTGTTAGCATAGAACTTATGGTTACATCTAGCCATTTCAAATGTAAAATGATGAGACCTTGCCACCATTTTAATCTCACAAATGGTTGAGTGGATAAGGTTAAAATATGACCTCCAAGTGACCAAAATTGGCTAGAAAGCAAAAAGCTAGAAGAGAGTTCCACAAGTGAGAAGTGCAAGAGAAGAAACTGTTAGCATAGAACTTATGGTTACATCTAGCCATTTCAAATGTAAAATGATGAGACCTTGCCACCATTTTAATCTCACAAATGGTTGAGTGGATAAGGTTAAAATATGACCTCCAAGTGACCAAAATTGGCTAGAAAGCAAAAAGCTAGAAGAGAGTTCCACAAGTGAGAAGTGCAAGAGAAGAAACTGTTAGCATAGAACTTATGGTTACATCTAGCCATTTCAAATGTAAAATGATGAGACTTTGCCACCATTTTAATCTCAAAAATGGTTGAGTGGATAAGGTTAAAATATGACCTCCAAGTGACTAAAATTGGCTAGAAAGCAAAAAGCTAGAAGAGAGTTCCACAAGTGAGAAGTGCAAGAGAAGAAACTGTTAGCATAGAACTTATGGTTACATCTAGCCATTTCAACTGTAAAATGATGAGACCTTGCCACCATTTTAATCTCACAAATGGTTGAGTGGATAAGGTTAAAATATGACCTCCAAGTGACTAAAATTGGCTAGAAAGCAAAAAGCTAGAAGAGAGTTCCACAAGTGAGAAGTGCAAGAGAAGAAACTGTTAGCATAGAACTTATGGTTACATCTAGCCATTTCAACTGTAAAATGATGAGACCTTGCCACCATTTTAATCTCACAAATGGTTGAGTGGATAAGGTTAAAATATGACCTCCAAGTGACCAAAATTGGCTAGAAAGCAAAAAGCTAGAAGAGAGTTCCACAAGTGAGAAGTGCAAGAGAAGAAACTGTTAGCATAGAACTTATGGTTACATCTAGCCATTTCAAATGTAAAATGATGAGACTTTACCACCATTTTAATCTCACAAATGGTTCAGTGGATAAGGTTAAAATTTGACCCCCAAGTGACCAAAATTGGCTAGAAAGCAAAAAGCTAGAAGAGAGTTCCACAAGTGAGAAGTGCAAGAGAAGAAACTGTTAGCATAGAACTTATGGTTACATCTAGCCATTTCAAATGTAAAATGATGAGACTTTGCCACCATTTTAATCTCACAAATGGTTGAGTGGATAAGGTTAAAATTTGACCCCCAAGTGACCAAAATTGGCTAGAAAGCAAAAAGCTAAAAGAGAGTTCCACAAGTGAGAAGTGCAAGAGAAGAAACTGTTAGCATAGAACTTATGGTTACATCTAGCCATTTCAACTGTAAAATGATGAGACCTTGCCACCATTTTAATCTCACAAATGGTTGAGTGGATAAGGTTAAAATATGACCTCCAAGTGACCAAAATTGGCTAGAAAGCAAAAAGCTAGAAGAGAGTTCCACAAGTGAGAAGTGCAAGAGAAGAAACTGTTAGCATAGAACTTATGGTTACATCTAGCCATTTCAACTGTAAAATGATGAGACCTTGCCACCATTTTAATCTCACAAATGGTTGAGTGGATAAGGTTAAAATATGACCTCCAAGTGACCAAAATTGGCTAGAAAGCAAAAAGCTAGAAGAGAGTTCCACAAGTGAGAAGTGCAAGAGAAGAAACTGTTAGCATAGAACTTATGGTTACATCTAGCCATTTCAACTGTAAAATGATGAGACCTTGCCACCATTTTAATCTCACAAATGGTTGAGTGGATAAGGTTAAAATATGACCTCCAAGTGACCAAAATTGGCTAGAAATCAAAAAGCTAGAAGAGAGTTCCACAAGTGAGAAGTGCAAGAGAAGAAACTGTCAGAATAGAACTGATGGTTAAATCTCACCATTTCAACTGAAAATGATGAGATCCAGCTAGTACTTTGCTTAAGTTCACAAAGTCGAGGTACCAAAAAGGAAAAGCAATTAGCATAAAAATATTTATAGAAAAAGCACAGTGAAGCTACATTATAGCAGTGGGAAAGTAACTGAAGCTGAGATGCCAGGTCAAGACTGATAACATTGCTGATTCTTCTTTAGATTTTGTCAAGAATCTCTAGATACATAGCAAATGTACCAGACAAGATGTGGCAGCAATATTCCATACATGGATAAATGGTAAACTTGTAAAGGTGTAAGACAGTTTCTGATGAGAAAAATATGGGGTGTCGTCCTCTCTGGTCTTCTTCAGGTATTTGTTGATGTAGGTAACCTTCAGGGAATTTCAAAGCAAACCCTTTTTTAATGTATAGGTGCAGTTTTCAGTATGTGTGCTTGGTAATTTCTAGTGAGCAAGCATTAGTCCTGTGCAGCAAGAAAATAATCTTTGGTTTCACCTTTTAACCTTGTACTATGTAACCACTGATGGCTACAGGGTTTTTCTACATCAGTTTGTTTGGTACGGACAGAGTATTGACCATGAAGAGGCTTATTTTGCCACTGTTTCTGCATTTGGTACATTGCATGTTCTTTCTTTGCCAATGCATTAAGTGTATTATGGTTTCCATGCACTTCTTCATCCACTTGAAATTCCATTTTGAATTTGTTGGCTTCCTTTGTTACTGAATAAAGTTTCTTATTTCTTTCATCTACATATCTAAAGGTTATGATTTCTTTAGATTATTATTATTATTAGGCATATATTAATTTTTGAAAAATCATCCTTTACTCAAAAGTCATTCCTTAATTTTGCCAGTGTTTATCTAAAGAATAATGAAAGGACGTTGGATTCAAAATTGGAAACCTAAAAATATTGACATATTTTATCTTACCTTTTCTAATGTTAACAATTGCTGATGTCTTAATTTATAAATATCTTCACTTACTGCCCCCCCCTCCCATCCTATTTGTAACAACATGTACTACTCAATTATTTCTGTTATTTTATATTTACTCCTTTAAGTATTTTGTTTCTCTTAGTTTTAAATAATCGACAAAAACATTGAAAAAAATCTCTATAAATCTTTAATGTTGGTTTTCCCTAACAGAAGATAAATTACGAAGTTTATTTGAAATAAAAAAAAAATGCACATTATAAATTAAAGAGAAGGTTAGCACAGGTTAAATAGAGCGTATTATGTATATTCCAAACCTAGGGTTGCTATTTCAAGACTAGGGTGTCCGAGTATCTTATAAGATCTGACTTTATATGAAGAAAAAAAAGTGTTCTTTTAAGGAGTTCACTAGTTAAAAGTATTGCTCTGTTTGCAATAGAAATTTATTGTTAAACAATCTTCGATGATGAAACCAAAACAAATGATGGACAGTGAAATGACCTCCCAACAAAGAAAAAGTGACTGGTTGCCGGGACATTTTTATTCATTTATTCACAAAATAACCCCAGGTTACATTATTTGCATTCTTAAGATATGTAAATTTAAAGACAGATCAATTTCATTTCAGTCATTCATGATTTAATAGGTGCTCTGCTCTGTTTACAAATAGAAATTCATTGTAAATCGAGATGAAATTTGCAGAAGTACTTCTCTCAGTTTGTAACAAATTCATGAAGATGCAGTTCAGGGACAAATTTGACCTCTACAGATCATTTGATCATGAAATATGATTTAACCTCACACAATTAATAACTGCCTTTATCTAAGATGGTCCCCTGCTCCAATCCCTGTGTCATACTTGCTTTTTGTTTCACTATCACTCGCTCTTTCTGTTTTACTATGTTTCTCTCTCTGTCATAATTGACTAGCTTATTAATATATAGATACATATACATATCATATTCAATGGTACCGTTTGTTTCAGGAATTATAATAAGGGATAAAAGTATGGAGTTTCTGGTAATTTTGAGAATTTAAATTGAGCTTTGAAACCATTGAAGATGTTTACAGAATTCAGGAAATGGAAGAAGATATAAGAAGACCTGACCATATTAAAAAAAAAAAAAAATTAAATCATTTGTTTCTAGAAATAAAGTCCAGAATTGGACAATCATCAGTTGTCAATTATGATACTTTAAAACACAAGTTAGAAGAGAAGCCATTTACCAGCCCTCAAAAGATTTGTGAAGAACCAGAATTTTCATACATAGAGCATAATCTTCTAAAAATCATGTGATTTTTTATAAAAAAATGAACATTGTTTTGATATGCCTTAAAAAAAGACCAGTATAGAGAACAAAAAATGTGGAATTATTTTGAATGAAAATAGTTTATTTTGTGAATAAATATTGATATTTATAATTTACATATTTAAAAAACTGTAAGAGTTAAGACTCCTTTTTTACTTTCCTAGCTGTGCTCTGTCAGGTGAACATGTACCTGGGGAAGGTCTAAGAATGCATCAGCCAAAGTGGTGTATATTAAAATGAACAATAATTAAGATGATGGTTTAGAACACTTGAAATAATGAAACTTTTGACCAGAATGAAATGTCAAAGGAGATATCAGCAAAAACATGCCAAAAAGAGCAAAAATAATTATGGTAAAAACAATTGTTTGACAAAGTAACACTTGTGGACATATAGAAAGACCAAAAGATGTAGTGATTAGAATGTGCTTAAAGCAACAAAAAATGGCATAGTAAAGCATTAAAACATACAGAAAGGTTAAAGGTTGAAAAATAGAAGCAGAAAAAAGTGAAAAATGTCTTTAAAATGCTTGGAATACTATTTATCCTTGCTTTGAATATTACTGCCACATCTGGTCCAGTGTTTGAATATTGCTGGCACATCTGGTCCAGTGCTTTGAATGTTGTTGCCCCACCTGGTCCGGTATTTTGAATATTGCTGCCACATCTGGTCCGGTGCTTTGAATATTGCTGCCACATCTGGTCCGGTGCTGTGAATATTACTGCTACATCTGGTCCGGTGCTTTGAATATTACTGCCATATCTGGTCCTGTGCTTTGAATATTGCTGTCACATCTGGTCCAGTGCTGTGAATATTACTGCCACATCTGGTGCAGTGCTTTGAATATTCCTGCCACATCTGGTCCGGTGCTTTGAATATTACTGCCATATCTGGTCCTGTGCTTTGAATATTGCTGTCACATCTGGTCCAGTGCTGTGAATATTACTCCCACATCTGGTTCAGTGCTTTGAATATTACTGCCACATCTGGTCCGGTGCTTTGAATATTACTGCCACATCTGGTCCTGTGCTTTGAATATTGCTGTCACATGTGGTCTAGTGCTTTGAATATTGCTGCCACATCTGGTCCAGTGCTCCTGTTATATATTTAAATATTCTTGATAAAATTCAAAAAAGAATCTGCAATGTTATTTGTTCTGACCTGGCCTCTTAGTTTCACTTCCCCCTGCCATAATGTAATGTCCTTGTGTCTTTTCTATAAATGCTTTTGTGGTGATTTTTCTGTTTATGTGTGTGTGTTTTGACCATTCCAGTAGAATCTCAGAAATGAACTGATGTTTTTATAGATCTTATTTCAAGATTTTGTTACTGTTTTGTCTACTGTGATCTGGGAATGTCTAACTATTCTTATTTATAAAGAGTGGGTGTCCCTGAAAGACATGCAGTACTGATAATGTGAAAGATTTCTTTTTGTTGTTCTTGGTTAACTGTGTGCATTGCTTAGCAACTAACAAGGACAACAGAATGAGCTCGCATCCAGTATTAGCAGAAACATATCCTTCATTTTTAATTTCTTTTTTTTTATCTTATTTCTTTATTTTAATGGTCTTAGTTAAAACTTTATTGTTTCTACTTGTTTTCTTAATTTTCCGTTCTTTGTATTCTAAAGTCATTATTGCTTGGATGATTCTGAATCATAATAATGGTGTCATCTGATTGAACAGTTGGAGAATAAGCGGGCATGTTTAAGTGGAATTGACAAAATTCTCAATAACAGTAAGAAGAAGAAGGAGGAAAAAGATTAGGGCAAAATAATATGAGACAAAAGAAAATATAATGCAAGTCAAAAGCAAAGCAAGACAGTAAAAATGAAACAGAAATAGTGTTTACATGCAAAAGTGATTATAGCCTTCTGACTTCAAGGCAAGAAAAACAATTGAAGATAAAGACCCAGAATTGTCCATTTTTATTGGCTAGTAAGAAATCCCAGCATGCATCTGTAGAATTGTCTATAAAGTTGATATGGAGAGTTTTCAGAATTCATTCTCAGAGATTGTTGAAAAATGTAATAAAAAGGACAGTTGTACATTATGAAAGTTTTATATCATAGTTGTTTTTGTAGGTTCAACATGAATATGTGGTATTGTGGTACATGGCGGATTGAATGGTGATAGATGAGTTCTTGTGGTGAATGAACAAATTGTAATGGATGAATGGGTTGTGAATCTGATTAGTTAGATTTAGGTGAGTTAATGTTGACCAACCTCTCCACACTTTCCCTTTGGCCTTGTGCCAAAATTGTTAAATCTTTAACAATAAATAATCATTGCCGGAGATTGTAACCAATGACAGTTCATTATGTTTCTGCAATGCGTTTTTCAATCATCATATGTCAGGGATGGAGTACTTTAGTGTGGTGTAATGGTTAACAAATTTGTCTCATTAGATCAATTATGATTCAGTAGTCATTTTGATCCTCATAGGGTACCTAACACTCAGCCTTGTGCCACATCTAAGCTACGTTTGGTAAATTATTAAAGGGCACTTCAATGTGGCATAATGGCTATCAAGCTTGTCTTGTGAGATAAATTACAACTGAAAAATGAGTTTGATTCTCATTGGGTGCCCCATACTTTCGGCCTTGTGTCACATCGAAGCTATGCTTAGAAAATCACCATCACATGTCAGAGGAGTCTACCATTTGAAGTAAATATTTTTCAGTTTTTTATTACAAAGTATCTCAGTCAGAAATGTTTCCAATTGTTGTCAAGAAATTTGATCATTTCCTGAATTCTGTTTTGAAAATATTACATATTTTATAAGCTTGCAAATGTACTTACTACTAAAAGTATAATATTTGTATATTGCTTGTATGTCTATAACTAAAGTCAGGTATATTCATTTTTAAACAATGATAAGATTTACTTTATTTGATGGTACATATGGTCTCCTTGACACCTCAATAGGATTAGGTTCACACTCCCCCCTGGTCTTTTGAACAGGAGTAGAGGTTTAGTCTTTGTTTCCTGTTTAGGATTGGTTTTCCAGTTCCTTCTAAAGTCTTTTTTTATTCTCTTTCATTGCCAGCAACCCCTTACATCTTGGTGGCATTATCACCTTGCTTGGAGGGAACTAATTAAAAAATATATTTAATATTTCCAGAACTATTGCATTAAACAAAGTAGAAGTATTCATAGTCTATAGCAGTGGTTCCCAAACAGTGTGGCATGCTTCTTAGGTGCAGTGGGAGGGGATAGCATATGAGGTGGAATGAATGAAAGACAATCAAAGATTTGGAAACAGTTTTTAAAAATTCATATGCTAAAAATAAATATGATTTCAAAATTTAAAACATTATTATGGATTACTTGTAATTGCATGCGTGAGTCCCAGTATAAATAGTTATAAATAAATATTGACCAATTTTATCATTGTGATATTTTTGCATTATATCAAGTATTAAGAATATAGTAACTAGGGTTTGCAAATTGGAGGAGAAAGTTATCAATGATAATGTTCTTACTTTGAATACACAGTTATCTCCCTTTAGCCCTCTGTCTGTTTTTTTTTAATTTTTAAATGTACTTTTTATCACATAAAATTTGGTGAGGTGTGAGAAAATTTTCATTTTGAAAATGCGGCTCAGAGGAAAAACGTTTGGGAACAATTGGTCTATGGCATAAGGGTAGACATTCTTTCTTTTATGTGCTGTGTTGCTCCAGATCATGGGAGATAATCTCTCTCCCTAACTGATTGTCTTTTGCAACATCTGTCTTCTTAACATCTCCGTTTTCTCCATCATTTATTCTACTCTGTCAGCCATTCCCACAAACTCATTAAGTAGCTTACTCACGAGTTCCCTCTTGCCTTCTGTATATCCTGTGAGTATTCAATTCTCTAAGCCCTTTTATAAACATTTGACCCAGAGATTACAACACTTTCTGATTGTAAGTATACAGGTTCTTTTTATTCCCATATTTTTTAAAAGGATGTATATCTACAAAATAATAAAATAAAACTTCAATGTCTTCATTTTTTGTTAAAAATGTTGCCCTCCTGCCTTAATTATGTCTTGTGTACATTTAGTTCTATCACTCCCCCCCCCACTTTTTCCCCTCATTATGCCCCCCCCCCCCCGGAAATTTCATCTGCTGATTTCTGATTTGAATTCTGTGTTGTTTTCATTCTCAATTTTCTTTAAAAATTCCTTGTTGCTCACATGTTCTATCCATAGTATTACCAGTATCTTTCTTGTCCTGAGTATGATGATAAACTACATCTGGCAGTAAGGCCTCTCACTGGGAGATCAGAGGTTCTGAGAAGCGTGGAACCACCTTTTAATTACTGTTGTTCCCAGATCCACTCTAACCCGGGGTGGTAGCACTTGTTAGGGTCCCAGTTATAGGCAAATAGTGACCCCCCCTCAACTAAACAAAGTGTTCATATTGGAATAAATGAATAAATATTAAACTTTCTTTTCAAATAATTCTTTTCACTATTCTTTGATAATTATATTTTAAATGCTTTGTTTTAATATTCATTTATTAAAAAGAATTTTTATTTTTTTAATTTAACTTTTTAAAATTTTCCTTTATTTGAATAAATGAATATTCAGCTTTTCTTCATATATTTGTATTCAACATTCGTTGTTTAATTCAAAATTTTTACAAAGTTATATTGAATTGTGAATTAATATTGTCAAAGGTTCCGAAATGCAGCATTGAACTTTCGATTTAATAATTTTCCAATTTTTAAAAGTATATTACTCTGAAATTTGTATAAAATGAAAATGCCGATATTTGTGTGTGTATTTTTTTTTTAAATCTCCGGTTTTATTTCATAATATTTAAATGTATACCCTTTATAAGTTTTCATAAGTGTGCTGTGATGTTTTCATTTGCTCCTAGGTATGCTGTTGCTCTAAAGTGGTTGAGAAACACTGATTTAAACATACATTTATCCTGAAAATATAAAATTATGGACAAAATATTTAAATTTTGGCACTAAATAACCCATAGACGTTGATATGACGTTAAACAAAATCCACCAATCAGTCCTGTTCTGTTGAATTATATCTTGACTGAAGAAACTGTCCAGCATTCACTGACATATCAGAGATTAGATGTTACAAAATCTTTTTCTTTGTTTCTAATAAAAAATGTATCCCATATTTGAATACTTTATTTAATTTCTGGAAGGCATTATTTATTATTCCAATGTACCTTTAGATTTCTCTGTCATATTTTCCCTCATCTCTTAGCACACTGGACTAAGCAGATACAGAAATTTAATTAAATTTATGAATCTGTTTGGTTCTGTCATCTCCAATTCAAAGCTTATAACTTTGGCTGTCTCTCTTGCTGACAACCATATTCTGCATTCTTACTTTATATATAAGAGATATTATTAAATCACTTTTTGTGGGAAAGTTATCAGAAGTTTTACATGCAACCAAATGCAGTCATTTCGTAATCATGAGCCTTATTTGCTCTATTATTTTATTAAAAAAATGTAGAATAAATGCTGTATAAATGTGAGTATATACTTTTAAATATATACACTATATATATATCAGTATATATATATATATATATATATATATATATATATCATTATATATATATCAGCATAGTAACCCCCAAAAAGATGGAATTATTTATGTCTGACTCAACACCTATCTATGATCACTATTCTCTGTAAAAAGTGTCACCCACACATACACTATGAAGAATATGGCCGAAAAATATATTTGGATAACATTGAGTAGATACATGACAAGATGGAAACACATTAAAATTTTGATGTAGACTAATGCCTATGTTATTGTTTTATCTCTTTTCACATAGAGGATTGATTTCATCCATAAAACCTTTTACTTGTCTGAAAACATTCATTCTGAATGAAACATCACAATGGACACACACACATATTGTATTTACATATATGCATTTAAATATAAAATTAGTTATCAGAGCAAGGGAGATAATTCTCTACAGAAAATTAAAGATATAGATATTAGACACACACACACACATATATATACGATGTCCGTCTGGAAAGTAACAAGACTAGGTGTGCTGTGTAAGTTATGGGCATCGTCAGCAGTGAGTTCTTGCCACAGGGACAGACAATCAATCAGCAAGTCTACAAAAAGGTCCTACAGCATTTACTTTACTCAGTACACAAGAAGAGATGAGATTTGTGGCAGGATAAATTGTGGTTGCTTCACCATGACTATGCACCTGCTCACACTGCTCTGAGTATCTGGCAGTTCCTGACTGAGAATAACATTGCAGTGCTGGAACAACCTCTTTATTCACCTGATCTTGCTTTGTGTGACTTTTTTCTTTTCCCCAAGCTCAATGGGATCACCAAAGGGACCCATTTTGAAGGTGTAGAGGCCATCAAGAGGGCCATAATGATGAAGCTGAGGGGCATCCATGAAGGATCCTTCCAGCAGTGCATAGAAGCATGGCAGATAAAAATGTAATAATTTTGTCTTTTCCTGTTTTGCATAATTCGCCTGTCAAATTTGTTGTATTTAACCTATTGTTCGGAAAATTGAGTTTTATATTCCTTTTTTGTGCTTATTAACATAAACTAAAAACCTGGCATCACACAGGCATTACAAAATTGACCAAGGTACAAATAATTTCATCACTGACTATATATATATATATATATATATATATATATATATATATATATATATATATATATATATTTTAGAATTGGATATAGTCCGACAATTTATTTAAAGACATTTATAATATGTTTAACGTTCTTTTTATAGATACAAGTATTTAAGCAAATGCTTTGTTTTTTATAATAAACTGTATTAAATAACATTTACCGGTTAAGGCCGAATGGTTAAGGCACATCACGCGAAATGATGGTTCCGTATAGGTTACACGTTCAATTCCTGTCGGAGAACGAAAATTTTCTATGAAAATTTCTCGGACATTCAGGCCGGTAAATGTTATTTAATACTGTTTATTATAAAAAACAGAGCATTTGCTTAAATACTTGTATCTATAAAAAGAACGTTAAACATAATATAAATGTCTTTTTATATATATATATATATATATATATGTACATATATATATATATATATATTATAATATTTTTTTAAAAATATGATTCCTTCGCTACATAAGAGTTCTCATGTTTCAAAAGCGAGAGCTGAGACCCTCAATATAATTTTTGAAATTAAGTTGAATTAAGGTGTCTGATCTCGCTTCCTCGTCAAGCGAGAATTTGGGAATAAGCTATCTTGTGGTTTGCGCGTGTTTATAAGTATGGTCTCTTGCAACATTAGTTACTATGGAAACAGCTAGGGTCGGCCATATTGGTTAGGTGGTCGAAGAGTTAAGAATTAATTTTTATCTTCTTTAACCCCTTGCGTGATAGTGGCCTCCAGCCTTGCTTGGGGTTATATGCTTAAAAAAAAAAAAGAAATAAAAAAAAACACCATATCCATTTTATATATGAGGATCTCATCATTCAGAGGATTATCAGTAGTATAATGCATATAATTATGTCTACTTGCGAAGTGATTTCGCCAATAATCGCATTCATATTGCTGATTGATTCAAGGTATGATTAACTTTTTGTAATGTAAAATATATGCTGCCTATTTTATTATATTCATATATATATATATATATATATATATATATATATATATATATATATATATATATATATATATATATATATATATATATATATATATATAGTGGGAGAAGGGGAGGGCGGGAGAGATGTGTGGCTGAGTGGTTAGAACTTTGGATTCTGACTATGAGACCCAGGGTTCAAATCTTACCATGCTTAATTTGTCAGGGAAGTGATTTCTTGATATTATCAGGCCTGGGGAGACAATGCAGCACCATTGGAAAGAGCCTGAAAAATATATCATGGGTAAAACCAAGCCTTGTAATTGAAACAGGGTAAATGAAAATATTTTAGGAGCTGTCAATGTTTATGCTAGCATGAAGTAGCTTAGGGTTTAAGCATTTCTGGACTTGTTCAAACTGTTGATCGCTCCAGATTAAACACTCTCTCCCAGAAACTGTAACTAAGGTCTGTTCAGCATAGCTGTAGTAAAAGCCACAGTTGGGCTTTGTGGGTGTTTAACAAATACAAATTGATAACATAAGGCATCTGCAACAAGGACTGGCTAGTTGCCCAAACAGATGGGTGTGTATGAAAATGAGTAGTTGGTCATTATATATATATATATATATATATATATATATATATATATATATATATATACATACATACATACATACATATATATAAGTGAACATAGAAATCAACACTTAGAGGCGACAGTCCGTTTCATGCTAGACACAATTCTCAGGCCATGATTGCTGTTATTTTTCTCGGCTATTTATATATGCGGGTCAGTGGTGCATTGTGGGTAGTCTATTTTGGTGGTTATTTTACCGGAAGTCGTTTATTTGTTTGTTTATTTATTTGGGTTAAATTATTTTGCTTGTTTTTATTTATTTTTGTTTTTTATTTTTATTTCTTATCTTATATATTTATTTTTTATTTTAGTCAGTGTTTTTATTAACGTAGTAAAAATTTGTTTATATCGCTTATTTAATAGTTTTGTTTTGGTTTGGGAAAATAAAGCTATTTATTCAATTTTAGTGTTGATTGTTTTAGTTTATTCTAACTATTATTTTGGCGGGAACAGTTTTTAATTTGTTTATTACTTCATGTATTTATTTGGATTGATTATCTTTGTTTTTTCTAACGGTTAATTTATCGGGATCGGTTTTTTAGTTAATTTATTTGGATGAATTTAGATTAATTAATTTACTTGTTTTTTATTTTTTTATTTATTTATTATACTGTATATTTTTATTTACTCTTTTCAATTTTTGATTCTTAAGTAACGTAGTATTTTTTTTTCTTTTATTGTTATATAACAGTTATAGCTATTTTTTTTGTCTGATTTTTGGTTTGATTTTTATAGTCTAACTAATATTTTGGTCATAATGGTTTATTAATTTGTTTATTATTTACTTTATTTATTTGGGTTCATTTATTTTGTTTTTATTTATTCAATTTCGTCTATTCTAACGGGTGTGATTTGGTAATTTGTTTGGGTTAATTTATTTTGCTTATTTTATTGTCATTTTGTTTATTTATTTATCTTTTTTTAATTTTTTTCAGTTTTCGATTTTTAAATAACGTAGTAAAAATTTGTTTTCATGTCTGCATTTTGAGATGAGCTCGGATCTTTGTTTATATTTCCTGCTAGAAGGTCCAACTACAATAGAATGTTGGACTTGGATTAAGTCCAACTGAAGATAAGGAAGACAAACACACAAGACTGATATATATATAAACAAATATATGTATTAAACAAAACATTTACAAAGCATATAGACAGTTAACTTTGTTTGTGTGTGAACATTTGTGTGTGTGTGTGTGTGTGTGTGAATGTTCGTATTGTGGTGAATATTCGTACGTACGTGTATGTTGGTAATGTTCTTTAATGTCTGACCACAAGGTCAAGACGATAATTCTCTGGGACTACATTTTGCAGCAAGAATAGAGAAGAAAGAGAGAAAGAGGCAAACTCGTGTTTGCTTTTTATAGATAATGTAATCACGTGACAGGCTCACAGTGCCTTGGAGGGAAACTTGACTTAGTCACACGCTGGAAAAATATATTGTGGGTGGGTAGATTGCAACGCTCACTTGTGTGTTTATTGACCAATTAGAAGCTGATATTTCCTGAAAAATATTTACTAAGCTAAGAAGACTCTTGGGATCCGATTCTCCCAAAAGTGCACAAAATTGACTATATGAAGATAAAGCGATTATAAAATTGTCACAGAGCTGCGATTTATAAATTATCCATTACACAGTAGTGTTGATTTATTATTCAATGAATGCTTGTTGTTGTATAATTTGAATTTGTGTATGTATGTATGTATGTGTGATGATGATGATGATTACAAAATGTTGCCAAATTAAGAGTTGTTTTTTTTTGTTTGCTTTCAATCTGGTTTGTTTTTTTGACACGCGATTCAGTAAGTCAGATTTCAAAATATGAAATTACGGTTCCAACCAGGGTTTGATAGGGAATCTAAGATCGTTATTACTATTGGCAGATCCGGTCGGGCCCGACCGCTCGCGGTTGGTACTGATCGTTCCTTTCTCGGCTTCAAGGCTAAGATCACGGTGTAGTATCTGTTCTCAGATTACTCACTGGACGATCGCCTATGGGGCTGAGATTCGATCTCTGATACAGGCCGGTCGCAGGGATTCGTCCCTGCGCTGGTAGTATCGCAGCTACGTCTAGCTATGACTAGCTAAGACCAGCTATGACCAGCTTGGACAAGCTAAGACCAGCTAAAGCCAAAGCTCTGCGGCCCGGGTGAAAACTCGAGTCCATTCCCCCTCCCTTCCCACGTTAAACCCCGACCTTGTGTCACAACCTGGCCCTGTGTGAGGTCAAGTAGATACCTAGTATTGGCAGATCCCCATCTAATATACTAGCAGTAGACTTGAACGTATTCAACAACAGTTGGGTGCCTTTAAAAAAAATATTGGGGCAGGTAACTTGCGGTTAAATGAGGTTCTATTCCTCAGACGCTGTTCGTACAGCTGAGAATACTTCTTCCGAGAACACAGTTCCCAGTTTCGTCAAATGTCATCATCTAGTCCGACCAATCAGCACGCTATTGGTTGAACCGCACGAAGCTGTATAAAAGCCAACGTTTCAAAATCATACATTTCCGGAATAATTAAGGTTGGAGGAGGGAAGATTCATGCCATTTTCAAAATTACAAAGTGTTGCTGCTACGTGTTGCGTATTGAGGTAAGAAGGAAGTTATTATTTTCCTTTTACACCAGATGCAAGCGACACTGACTCGTTTACTTCGACGTAATTATTCACTACATAAATTTTGTTTAGTCAAAGAATATTCAAAGATATAAAAGAGAATTAGAGTTTTGGGGTGTTAGAAAATTAAGACCAACTAAAGAAAAATGGTGAGTGCCAAAATATTCAGGAAACCTATGACTTCTAAGGTCACCATAGTGTGTAATGTTAATTTGGAACTCTTCTCTTTTGGAAAGTAATCTTTTTATGCAAATTAGTTTTGGAATGACGACACTCGTAATTTGTTCTTACAAATAGAATAAACCTTTTTTTGTGTGTGTGTCGGGGGGTTGAAAGAAGTGTAAATTAACTAAAAGTCGAGTTCTGTATTTATTACAGTGTAACCCGGATATAAGAGAAACCCGGATATAAGAGAGATTATCTCTGGTCCCAAATTAGAACCTGTGTTAATAAAACAAAATAGACCAAACCCGGATATAAGAGACTTCTTCTCTCTTAAATATCCGGGTTACACTGTACATGTTTATGTAATTTTTTTCAGTATAATTTGTTATAGAATACAATAAAAGCACTTAAGATTTTCAGTTTCTCGTCAACTTCTTTTATTGCCTCAAAGGAACCGAATGTGAAGAATAAAAAAGAATAACAGCATTGGAAAATCATGGCTGAAATGACGCCATTTTAAGAATGCTTGAAAAGGTCAATTCGTTTCGAGAGAATTTGTTTCTCGATCTTGCCTTCAAAACTCTTTTTTTTCCCCTTTGAATTGAAGTTATGTATGACCTTAAAGGTATTTTTCGTTTTTTTTTTTTCTGTTCTCGATTCTCTCAATTTAAAAATAAATTCGTAGTTCGCACAGAAATTAAAAGAATGTAAGGATCCTTTATTATGTTAATTGTTATGTTTAATTATTTAAAATTGAAGATTGTATTTGTTTGAGAGAAGGAAAATAAAGATAGCAATTTATTTATTCGACTTCATAAAATGTCCCCTATTCTGGAAGTATATACAGTAACCCGGATATAAGAGAAAACCGGATATAAGAGATTTTCTCTGGTCCCAAATTAGAGCCTGTGTTAATGTATATATAATAGACCAAAACCGGATATAAGAGATTTTCTCTGGTCCCAAATTAGAGCCTGTGTTAATGTATATATAATAGACCAAACCCGGATATAAGAGACTTCTTCTCCGGTCCCGGCAACTTTCTTATATCCGGGTTACAGTGTACAAAAAAAAGTGACGACAAAACTCAACTTTATGAATAAACCCATAACCCTTTCTGATGTTTAAACTGACGCATTTTTATGCAAAAAGTGAAAAAATAAACACTTTTAGTTTTACAGTACTTTTGTGGCGTGAAAATTTACTGAAATGTTGGAAAACTCAGTTTTCATCTGAAATTAAGAAAATAGAACTTTAAACAAAATGTTTAAAGTTCTATTGTAGAATTATTATTATCATAAATAAAATAATAGTAATGGAAATTACAAATAAAAATAGCAAAAATGTTGTATAAAATAAATTATAACCCGGATAAAAGAGAAACTCGAATATAAGAGAGATTTTCTCTGGTCCCAAATTAGAGCCATACTTACCTAAACAAAATAGACCAAACCCGGATATAAGATACTTCTTCTCCAGTCCCGACAACTCTCTTATATCCGGGTTACACTGTAAAAATAATAAACTCTCCCAGCATGCAACAAAAAGTGTTCCTGCCGGAAATACGGACATCCCGCCAAAAAATGTTAAATTCAATCTCTTCACGTGTCGTACTTACCTCGTGAAATACTACAAAGTATGTTTCTCCCTTTTATCATGTGTGCCATAAAACAATTGTAACTAAAAATACATACACCAATACTCAAAAATATAAATAAATTGTATGAAATTAACATCTGTACGTTTTATTTCCTGTAAAATATGTTTTATGATCTCAGTGAACACGAAGATAATTTCTGCTGCTATTTATTATGTGTCGAAAATTTCTTCGACTCAAGGCTAATCAAAGTCTGTCAGGCAGTAAGTGATTGCGAAACACGCTGCCGAGTCTCAATTTTAAACCGGGATCAAATAAGAGCAGGCAAAACAACACCGTTCGCGTAATGTCCTTAAAAAAAAAAAAAAAGATTCTGAAAGAAAGAGAAGACAGACCTTAAATAACGAAGAGCAGACCTGCACATCTCACCCTTCCGATATCAAAAGACTACAAAATCAGAAACTAGAATCCGTCAACCACTCAGATTGTACGTTCGACGGCCGCCCCATAAACGCAGGTAATTTCACTTATTTTCCCACAGATTTGAGTGACCCCCCCCCCAATATAATAAATGCGAATGTGTTACTGTGTAACACTTTCAACTTCCCTCCTAGAGGCCATAGCCCAACCATTTTGGAATCAAGCCGACAATGTGACCAATGCTGTATATTTGGATTTTCAAGTTTTCATTATGCGATTGTTTTCGGCGATATATATATATATATATATATAATATATATATATATTTACGACGAATTTTTTTTATACGATAACAATTTTCAGAACTTGGAAATAAATTTGGATATAATCGAAATTAATCGCGAAATCCAGCGAAAGTCATCCATGAAATAAAAAATTCTTTGAACGGCAAGTAAGAACCTAAACCCATATTGTCTTTAAGTGGCAGCAGAAGAATTAACGTTGAACTTTTAAAAGGTAAGCTTAAATATTAATCTAATACTTAAATGCAGCGATCAGTTTTGAGTTCTGTAATTTATTGCTGCCTATCGCATCTACACCTCCCTACTTATTGTGACGAAGGCTCAATCAAGAAGAGCCCTCCGCAGGAAATAGCTTAAATGCCGTCCGATAGTTTGACTTTTAAACTAGTATGCAGTATAAGGAGCTTTACTTAAAAAAAAAACTGATGCAAAGTTAAAAAGAAGATACTGACTTTCTCAAAATCATTTCTCGAAGTTTTAAGAGACTGACGATTTTTTTTAATAAGCAATTTTGCATGCTATATAGAAGATCACCCTCACAAGAATAACAATTGCTTTTTTGACAATTCAGCAAGATATTTACCATAGTATTAATTTGAAATAAGTGGGCATAATTTTATTATCTCGCAATTAAGAATGGGCCGGCGTGTGTTTATTAAGAACAAATTTGCGTGAATTTGCTACTGATCTTAACGCCAAGGAAATTTTCTTTTGAAAGTCTCAACTTTACGTGCCCCCTTTACTATAGGGGGCACGTAGTAATAAGAATGCGTAGAGTAAATTGTTTCTGTGGGGGAAAATAATTGTCAAATTAAACTGTAATTGATAAACATGCTTTCTAGACGCAACAAAATTCATGGAGCCTTCAAGTTCAAGGTGACTTTTTTAAAATTATTTTTGGTTAAAAAATTAATTTAGTTTCGATATAAGATATATTATCGCAGGAATAAACTTCGATTTTGTAATTAACAGGTTAATTTTCTGTTAGATTGTTTATTGGACTAGAAACAAAAATAGCCTTTTTACGTTTTTTCCTATCGAACCTTCTGTACGGATTATTTCCAGCAACACAAACAATAAACTAAAAAATGTGCAAGAGTTATTTATTGCATCGGAAAGTCAATCTAAGGATTTTTTCTGTTAATTCATCCAAAATAAAAAGTAAAAAAAAAAAGATACTTATTGCAAGCATTAATAATCCCCACCACAAGAAATAAATTTTAAATCAAAGTTTTTTTTTCATTAAATTTTTGGCACACTTGAAATTATAAATTTAAATCAAAATTTGTTTAACTTGCTTCGCAACAACTCCAACCCCCAGAAGGAAAAAATAACCAAAAATCGGGGAGTTATTCACTTTTCCTAAGTGCGGATGATAAATATTTGAAAGGAAATTTTTACTATTTAAAAAAATATCAGTTTTTAGTCTATCGAGTGAGTTCGAACGTGGATCCCACACTTAGAAATCGCGCACTCGAGTCGGCCCCACATGTGGGGTGATCGCAAAGAGAGCAACCCAACCGGAGTGCAATCACACTTGGAGACTTAGAAGTGAAGGGAAAGTGCAGATATTAACCCTACTATTAAGAGAAAAGACAAAAAACCCCGAAAAGCAAGAGAAATAGAGAATCAAAATTACCCAGATTCATAAGAGGAAAGTTAAAGAAGATAGGAAATATAGCAAGATACAAAAACTAATGATATTCTATTGAATCAGAAGTCACATTTGAACGGAAACGTAGCGTGAATGGATACACTGTATCGACATGTTGCATTTACAAAGAAAGGTTTACAAGTGACAATGTGTGTAACGAATGAATGTTGAAACTTTTTGGCACAAAGTATGTGAAATGAGTGAATGTGCGTGTATTGTTCATATGTTTCCCAAAAAGGAACTGTTATAATCGCGTTCTTCCGCGAGAAGTTTACATATTGACGTAAAATGGAAGAGCTGCGAATATTATAATTAAAGCAAGGGAGGTAATTCACTAATAGTCATATTGGTGGATGCGACAGTATACACGAGACATCGAAAAGGAGGCAGAATAGATACCCCTAAATATTTTCACTTTTCTAAAGAAAAACGTATTATGCAGTATATAAAACTCTTTGATTAATACGTGTGACGAAAGACATGACTTATCTCGGAGTGCGAACATGTCTTGCCTGCAGAGTACTCCCAAAAAGAAATATGTAGACCACGACGAGACTCGAACTCGCAATCTTCTCCGAGGTAAGTCATGTCTTTCGTCACACGTATTCATCAAAGAGTTTTTATATATCTTTCGTCACATTATGTGCTGGCAATTTCAACTGTAGCAAATAAAACTAATTTTTGATAATTTTTTGAAACAGTAGAAATTTTTAGCTTTCACTTTGCAGATTCATCTATTTTTGTAGTCTGTTAACTTTTACTGAATTATTGGACTTTTATTTACAAATGTCAAGTTTGAAAGTGTGGTAACATCATTCGTATCTGCATATTTTTCTTTTAATTTTCTGATTTTTTTTTTAACCGTTTCTTTTTATTTTAAACATTTTAACTTTTTAATCTTTTTTAACATTCCTTTAACTTTTAAAAGCTTTCTCTTGGGTATTTTCTTTTTCTCGGAAGAACACGCACAAATATTTAAGGTTAGTAATTATCTATCTTAAATGAAGAATAAACGGATTGATACTGTAGCGGACCATGGGTTTACGTGTTGTTAAATTAGGAACACGTATGTAACTCCTGATAGAATAGTCCACTACAAGAATATGGCGGACTCAAGTTGAGTTCAACCAAAGAAATGTAAAGAAAACAAACAAGACCGATATATAACACAAATATATTAAACAACAAAATTTACAATGGACAAAGACATTAACATTTGTGTTTGTGCGTGAACGTAAAGAGTTCTTATTTTGATGAATGTTCATATGTACGTCTATGTACTATGTGACCCGAATATAAGAGAAACCCGGATATAAGATACTTTTTCTCCGGTCCCGACAACTTTCTTATATCCGGGTTACACTGTTCATAGCGTTTCTCACAAATGGGAAGATGCAATCTTATGCACGAGATTACATTGTAGATGTGTTTGCTGAAAATAAAGAATCGGAAAGAAATCACCTAGTATTTATAGTGTAGGGAGAGCATTCCCTAGTGAACAATTTGGACAATTAAGGAGGAGTTAACTCCGACAACATATATTATTATGTAAACCTTTTTTCTTTAATTAAATAAAAATTTATGTTTTTTGTTTTCTTTTAATTTATTTAAAAATTTTTAAAAACTTTTGCATTACCCCCTCCAAAGTTTATTTTGTCTACAACAGCTACTTTCAATAATTCGATAGAAGCCAGGCATTGATTTGACAGTGTACCAATAAACAAATAAAATCAATATTTTGGGGTTCTGACAAGTGTTGTGGCCTGAGGAAGTTCTAAAGAATGCTAATGTATAAAAATTATTTTGCAAAAAAGATTTTCGTTTTTGTTTTTTAAACATGTGGACCAGTTTATTTAAGTAGTGCCAACTTGGGTATAACAGACTTACTTGACCTGATTTGGGGCCACCGGTAGTCCTTTAAGGCCCGTGCTATCTTATCAACATTTTCTTTTTTTCTACCTACATGCCTATATTTTAAGCACAAGTGACTATAGAAGAAGGAAAACTTTCAGTTCAGAATTACATGTAGGTTATACAGATCGATACACACCTGAGAAAGGCCAAAGGGTGCAATAGCCAAAACGTTGTGATAACAACAAAGATGAGGACAATAGTTTTAATATAAATAGTCTAAAGCAATAGTATATTGCCTAGGTGGTTAAAGTGCTGTGAACCTTGTGTTGGTTTCAATTTCAGAGTAATGACTGAAAAAAAAAAAACCCCAAAAACACACTCCCTTGCTTGCTTAAATTTTTTTTTCCCTGTTCCTTAATTTTTATTGTATACTTTGTCAGTTCTATTTGTTGGGAATTTCTGCCAATTACATTTCACCATGGCCAATTACTCTACAGTTGCTCTCTTTCTCTTGTAGTGGGTGTAGAACCTGACACAAGTGATCGGTTGTAGAGAATATACATAGTAGCAGCAGCAGCTGGCTGGCATCTTTTAAAAAGAAACATCCCCCTTTTCAAATTGTTAGACAAACCATACAGATGCATGCTGGGATTTCTTCTTAGCCAATAATCCACTTCTTGGTCTCGTCTGTCTTAGTTCTGTTCTTTCTTTTGAAACCACAATGCAGCAATCGCTTGTCTGTTTCCCTTTTTGTGTGTTAACACCATTCTTAATTTCTGACACTTTAGCCTTATTACTGTTGCTTTGTCTTGCATATATTGTTTGCTCAATATTATTTTTGCTCTGTTCTTTCCTCTCCATTCTCTTGTTATTGTTTATTACAAACTTTGTCAATTCTGTTTGTTGGGCGTTTCTCCCAATTACTTTACACTTTGTTTTGTCAGACTGTTATTCACAGCCAGGGCACCTCTTTATCATAAAACAGTAAATTAAAATAATCTAATACCTGCTTTAATTTATCACTGAATTAAAAAAATATAAAATTGAAATATTTGATAAGGAATTAAAGTAAGACTCAACTGTAACATTCTGAAAAAGATCCTCAAAACACAAGATAAAAAGCTGAATATCAAAGAATATATCTACTTATGGTAGGTGATAGCTATGAAAATTGTATTTACATATACACAAAGATTCAATCATTGTCATTCTCTTTGTATTCCATTGGTAAGAGAGGATACTTCCTTCATCACTACAATCTTAACTTCTTCAAATCCAGTTCACAGTTATCTATCTTACATATCCCTGTAGTTTTTACTTGCTTCAATACAACAACTTCACTTCAGGCAGCTGCTCAAAGTGGAAGTTTCCTTTGGCATTGTATTGGTGAGTATTTAGTAAAAGAAATTCTAGCTGTGTGACTTGTAATATAACAAAAAGATTATTAAAGTCTATTTGGGTTGGAGAATCTCGTCATGCATAAGAAAAAACTAGATACAGATTTAAAGGTGATTCTGCAGAGGGATACTGAAATTTTCACTGACAGTGAGGAAGCAGCAAGGAAGTCTTAAAAAAAAAATGGCATTGGAAAAAACACTTATACACAAAGACATCTGAAATTCTTTGGGCACATAATGAGGAAGGATGACTTGGAAAACATAGACTCACAATGGTGGGTGGAGAAAACTGCTAAGAGTCACACATGAGACAGCAAGTTGTGGAGAGTCATCGTCACCTGTATACAGAAGGAATGCGACACAGATGGTTATCACAAATGTCACATTTTGCCTTGAACAGTGTGTTTAAGTTTTTGAAGCAGTTTTGTTAATTACCATATTCCACAGACATAAATCATTGTCTTAGACATTCACTTATAGATTTTACATTTTTAAACCTATTGGCAAAGTACTTTTCATCAATTTTTATGAAATGCTTCTGTCTCGCCATTATTTGGTTTCCGTAGCTTTATTTTTCTTTTTTTTTACAACTCAACATTCATTTCAAGTCCTTATCAAATATTTCATTTAAATATCTTTCTATTCGGAGATAAATTACTTTGGCATATTTAGAACAGGTATTAGATTATTTTAATTCAGTGTTTTGTGTTAGCATATTTTTCTTGTGTATAATATGACTTAGTGTTTCTGAAGCTAAAAACAAACTAAATTACATCGTTGGCAACTCCCATAGTACAGCCACCCCCATGTAATTTTATTTTTGTTTTATAGTTGTGCCATATTATCCATTAAAATCTCAGTGTCGTACATATATTTTGCTAAAATATTTAATTTTTCACAATATTAAAGAATAGAAATGGAGCAGAATTTTAGCCATTGCATGTTTCTTTTAATTTCTGTTTCCAAATTTATTTCCTGATTTTTACGGTAACCTGCTTTCTTGTAACATTGTTATCAAGACATAACAGATTTCAGGTATTCTTTATATTAATTCCTTAATAAATTTCGGTGAATTTCCTCCTGTCTTGGAGGCAAAAGGAAATATTGTAATTTCTTTTTTATGATTAAGATCATGCTATTTTTTTTTATAATTAAATTTGAAAGAAATTTTTGAAATACTTTGTAAAACATTGTAAAAATTAAAAATATTTGTGAGGGTAATATTTTGGGCTTGTGGGTCAGAAGTGTCAGGCACAACACCAAATAGGTTCATATTAAATAGGAATAAGTGTGAAGTATATGATGGATGAAGTCATCAGAACACTTCTTTTTCATTCTCTGCACTTGAAATTCAATGTTGATGGGTGTGGCTGTGATGGTCACTGTTCTATCCTAGCTGCCAGCTTCATTGATGCCAGCAGTCCAGACAGATGAAGTTGTCACCTGTCTGAGATTAGTCTTGAGTGTTAGTGTAGTGAGTGTTTTTAGCACTCAAGAAACTGGTTCACACTGAAGTATTCAAAGCATGTTAGATAAAGGTGGTAAATCTTTGACCACTCTTAAGAATTTAGTACTGGCCTCTCCCAGTTGGCGGAAAGAATGCTTTGAGGTTGGATTTCAAAACCTCCCTGTACTTTCTATACTGCTCTCCTTGAGAACTCTGGCAGTGTTTTAGAACATATGATAAAAGACAAAACAATGTGAGGTATATACACATTTTATTTTTTTTTTACACTGTACACAGATTTTACTAAATCTTAAGGAACCCTACCCCTGACATCAGTACCACAAAAGCAAGTAAAAAATGTAAAATTAAAAGAAAAACTATTACTAAATACATTATTTCATACAGTACTCCGACACAGAGGATCTTTTTCGCTCTCCATTAGTATGGCTGATGCTAACCTCCAAGAGAGAAACTCATGCCGCCTTGGTTTTACATTTTCTACTGACATGAAGTGGGAAGATGTTATTGAATCATTTGCTAAGTTTGCTGCTAGGAAAGTTGGTACACTGTGTCGTGCCAGACAATTTTTCACATCAGAATCCATCTTGCACATTTATAAATCTGCTATTTGCCTGCTTACTGAATATTGCTGCCATATCTGGTCTGATGCTCCTGCTATATATCTTGAGATTCTCGACAAAATTCAAAGAAGGTTCTGTAATGTTATCAGTCCTGATTTGGGGTCTCAGCTTGAGTCACTTTCCCACCGTCAAGATGTGGCTTCCCTCTGTCTTTTATATAAATATTTTCATGGCAACTTTTCTGATGAGCTTTGATACCTCAACTACATGAATTTAAGTGTTCTACTAGATTGGCAGCTAGGTCTCATACTTCTGTTGAAATAGCTAAATGTAATTGTTAGGGAAGGTTACTGAATAGAATAATCGCGTTAAGGTTGGTAATGAATGATAATAGTCAACAGCCAGAAGTGAGTCAAGTGAATTCCATAATGAATCTCCAACTGCAGACCAACATACAGTATTTACTACTGTATTTATGTGAATGGGGACAGACCCATTATCATCTGTAGGTATGCTACAGCAAACTGTAAGTTCAATTCTAATAATTTCTTTTCTTGCACTTCTCACCTCTGGAAATCTCTTCCATTTTCATGCTAGCCTGCTGCTTATGATCTTCAAATAGATGTAAAACATCTGTCAACCTCTTCCTCAGAATTGGCTACATACCTGGTGAAATAAAGAAATATCTCGGAACTGTTTTAACAGAGGACGGTAAATGCAACGCCAAAATCTGAAGGTACATTGGAATAGCAAAATGCTTTCCAAAAGCTCAGCAAAGAAATGGAAAAATTTGTTATGAACAAAGAAAAGAGTACTGAACTGTTACATAATATCTGTGCTCTTATATGACAGTTAATGCTGTCCAGTCTCCTCCAAGATGAAGAAAAGACTCCAAGCAGCATAAATGAAGGGATCTGAGAATACCGTAGACTTAACATGTGAATGATGAAAAAGCTTTAGAGAAAATGATAACAAAAAGGACATTTATACTTAATATCAGAAAGAAAGTTGTAATTCCTCGGGCATATGAGGAAAGAGGGCTAGGAAAATTTGCCACTCATAGGACATAGAGGGCAAGAGGAATAAAGAATATAATCTACCGAATGAGCATGTGTAAATGGTTGGCAGAACAGTAATTAGGAGAGATAGCAAAAAGACAAAATTTACTAAGAGATGCAAAGGACAGGAAATTGTGGAGAGCCATTATTGCCCGTGTCCTGAAGCGATGCAGCATATCAAAGCTGGCATCAATTTAAATTGACACTTTTTTTTTTTTTTTACCATTTTAATTAAAGTTTATATTTTCTGGAATTTAAGACAGTTGTTATCAACATCTGCTTGCTTTGTTTTATCAGTTCTGTTGAGTGTATTTACAATCTTGGTGTTTGCTTAGCAACCTTGACATCCAAGAAAAGGATATTCAAATCAAGCACATACACTGGCAGCAAACTGTCTGCAAATGGATAGAAAATGAGTTCAGCAAATATACTAAAATAGAAATGGGTTTAAGACAAAGATGTGTCTTCTTACCAGACTTAATCAACCTATAGAGAGAGGTGATCCTAACAGAATTAGAAATCCTTCAAGAATTCATTACTGCTGGCCACAAAACAAAATAAGACATGCAGATGACAGTATTAATAGCAGACATGGAAAGAAAATTACAAAAGCTTTAACAGAAGCTAGAGAACAAAGGACTAAACATCAAATATAAGACGACAGAATGCATGATGGTTAGCAACAGGATGAGCCCAAAATGCAAATTATAAATCTGAGATACCAAAATGAAACCAGTGTTTTAACAGAGGACAGTGTGACACTGAAATCCAAAGGCTCATTGGGATGGCCAAAGATGCATTCCAAAAGCTAAGCAAAGTATTAAGAAACAGGGAAATTTAAATATCTGGGAAGAGTCTTAAAAGAGAACAGAAAGTGTGACACTGAAATCCAAAGGCTCATTGGGATGACCAAAGATGCATTCCAAAAGCTAAGCAAAGTATTAAGAAACAGGGAAATTTAAATATCTGGGAAGTGTCTTAACAGAGAACAGAAAGTGTGACACTGAAATCCAAAGGCACATTGGGATGGCCAAAGATGCATTCCAAAAGCTAAGCAAAGTATTAAGAAACAGGGAAATTTAAATATCTGGGAAGAGTCTTAAAAGAGAACAGAAAGTGTGACACTGAAATCCAAAGGCACATTGGGATGGCCAAAGATGCATTCCAAAAGCTAAGCAAAGTATTAAGAAACAGGGTAATTTAAATATCTGTGAAATGTCTTAACAGAGAACAGAAAGTGTGACACTGAAATCCAAAGACGTATTGGGGTGGCCAAAGATGCATTCCAAATGCTAAACAGAATATTAAGAGAGAGAAAAACATTGTTATAAACAAAGAAAATAGTACTGAGCAGTCATGTGATATCTATTTCTCTTTATGGCAATAAATACTGGACAATCTACTCAAAGATGAAGAACAGACTTGAAGCCACAAATATGTGGATCTATAGAATGATTTTCAGGGTACCAAGTACTGAACATGTTAGCAACAATGTTATGCCTCCTCTGTGGGTACCTTGGTGAACAAATTCACCTTGTCCAAGCTCACCATAGAGGAGAACATGATCAACGACTGTGTGTACACTATCCCGTGCAGCTGCAGAAAGAAATATAAAGGGGATACAGGTCGCCCCCTTAAGGTAAGGCTTCAAGAACACTAGAAAGCTGTAACATGAAGGGAAGTGGAAAAATCAGGCGTGGCTGACCACATATGGAGAGAGAAGGGAGATCACTGCCCTCTGTGGGATCAGGTTGAGATCATAGACAAAGAACACCATTGGAAAATTCGTAAACTTAAGAAATCAACACATACGCTAGACCACAAAAATCTCCTGAGACGACCAGGCATAGAACACGATATGGGAACCAGTAATAAGGATTGACAGAGAAAAGCGATAACAACAACAAAAGTTGCAATATGAGCACTGGTAAAAATGGTTGCTGAAGACAGGTTTATTCAGAAATTCATACGCAGATGTCCTCAAGGACACATGGCTCAGTAGATAAAGGCGTTGGTTAGATCCAGTGACAGGACCTAAAGAGTGTGAGTTCAATACCTGGTTAAGGCAGTGGAGAACTTTCAGATGGAAATTAATAGATAACAGGATATAACTGATATCCATTAAACATGGCATGTGGAACTAGAACAGTCCACCCGAAATAAAGGGTTCAGTTTGACATTTCATCCACCTGAAGAAGGCCGGAGCATACAATGGCCAAAACGTTGTAATAAATATGGCGACAAAGATTAGGACAATAGTCCAAATAATGTACATAATACCTCATCTCAGAAATATAGACAGAAACATTTTCAATATGGCTGCCAGCATTTTATAGAAGCAACCACCTGGTTGCACTAAACAACAATCGAAAGGCAAGGGCAATAACTACAACATTAACAAGCAGAATTTGAAAGTAAGTGTTGTCACCACATAAGATGATTAGAGAACTTTTTGGAAGCAAATGGTGACTGAGACAAGGCTAACAGTGTTAATCCTCCATGAATCAATTGCATCTGCAATAAGGTAATCCTCCTGTTAGTCTGAATATTGACAGCTGAATAAATGAAGCATTTTCAATATGGCTGCCAGCATTTTATAGAAGCCACCACCTGGTGGCACTAAACAACAATCGAAAGGCAAGGGCAATAACTACAACATTAATAGTTTATACCCAATGGTGTATATATTATATGTGTACACATTTCATACTAGGATACTATATACCTCTTTTTCTTAGAACTAAACAAGCAATGCAGGCTTATCTAGATTTAGATGATTTACTATAGGTTTGCATACAATATTGTTATTGTAAGTTCTCAGTTTGACATATGAACTGCCTGTGTGCATATGTTGAATAAATATTTTTTTTTTCTTCTATTCAGCACAAAAACGTTGCAATGTGCAGGCCCAGTCACCATCTTTGTTCAGGGCTTTTTTGTGCCCGATTCGTTTTGTCTCTTCACATGGCATTTCCTTCACAGGAAATGAATCATCTCGGTTGCTGGCTCCATGTTAGTCATGCCTTGATTTGCAGTTGTCTGCTGGTCTTTTGTCACTATTTGTAAGTTGTCTTCTGAAATTAGATCTTTTAACTTCAGTGACATTGCACCCGTTTTGTTTTTATCTGGTTTTTCAAAAATGGCACTGTTGTTTTTTTTCTTAATCATTTCATGATGGATGGGATTGAACTGTTGTCAGTTTATCAGTTAGTACCATATCTCCAGGGCTTACATTGCATCTCTTTTAGAATCCACATACCCTTAATTTTGGGAACTATCTCACAAATTTTCAGTAGTTTGGATTGCTCGACTGAAAAATACCTGACCTGGAAGTCAGCCTGTGGTCAAGTGGGATGTCATTTTATAGGCTCTGAGGTAGGTATTCAGAGCCTTTAGCATAGAACAGCTTGTGGCCTCAGCTGTATTAGGCTATTTTGTGAGTTGAATTCTGAACTGAGATCTATTGTTTACTAGTAACTGTTAATGGGAGTCCATGTTGAGCAAGCTTTTTTTTCCAGTAGTTCCATCGTGTGCCAAATTGCGGTTGATGTAGTTGCTTCTACTTCATAATAGTGGGAGTGATAGTCTATAACAATGAATATATGTTCACCAGTTGCCAATACCGAGGTATTGCCAACATTCTGGTGTTAGCTCTGTAGGTGTCACAGGTTCAGGTGTGTTTGATGATTGACTGATTAGCTGATATTCTTTACATGCTTGCACAAATTTTTCTCCCTCCTCTTCGAATCCAAGCCACCAAACTTTTGTTCGGAGTCAGTTTGGTCCTACTCATTCTAGAGTGTTCCTCATTTCTTGCTGTAAGGAGGCTAGGATCACTATCTTTGTCCTTGGCATCATAATTCTGCCAATTGTGCATAGTTCATTGCAGACCAATACATACCTGGTGCACTGTAGATTTATACAATCATCTGTTTCAATGCATTTACAAATGTTGTGTAACTCCATGTTAAGATGGAAGCTTTCCTCTACCTGGCATGTAGACATACCCTTTGTAGATGCTTCTATGGCTACAATTCATACATTGTTTAGTTACATATCCAAGTTCTGTGTTCGCTTCATTCTCAATTTCGAGAAGTTGGGAGAGTAGATCTGTAATCATCTTGGTTCCAGCAACATGCACTACTCTGTAATAATTTGTTGTAGTCAAAGTACCCCTCACTCTATTCTGGCACAGAGTTTTGACATTGGGGAATAGAAGAATTCCAGTGGTTTGTGGTCTATCACTAGGTTGAATTCTATACCATATACATAGGAATTAAATCTTTTATATGCCTAAACGAGTGCCAATGCTTCTTGTTCAGTCTGTAAGTATCGATGTTCAACTTAGCTTTGATTAGCATATGCTATCACCTTCAGTTCTTTCTAGATCTGAATGCGGACAGAATCCAGTTCATCACTGCTTGTATCAGCTATGACTAAGGTCTTTGTATGGATGTCAAAATATTTAATGGTCTCAGACTTGCTCAGGGGCTTCTTCATAGTTTTGAAAGCCTTCCTCTGCTCAGGGACAAATATAAAATGCTGCTATTTCTTCACCAGCTTCTGCAAGGGCTCAAACTGTATTTGCAGAATTTGGAACATATTTTGTATTATAGTTGATGAGACCAAAGAAACTCCTCTTGACTAATCTTCTTTGACTCCCTGATTTGGTCTTTGCATTTGATTCACTCCTTCATTCATCAGCTTGTGTCCAAAGTTCAGCCTAGAGCAGCCTGCACTTTCTGCAATTCACTGTCAACTCTATGTAGCTTAGACATGCAAGTAGTTTGAAAACACTGTCATAATATTCCTGAAAGGTCTTAGTCTGCATAATGATGTCATCAGGTTCATTTGTGATGCCCGGAATGCCTTGTGCAACTTTCCTGATCTTATTTTGAAATATTTCAGATGATGTATTTAGTCTAAACATAAGACATTTGTATATGGAGAGTCCTGCATGGAAACGAATGTTGTGTGGGTGGTGACATAACATCACAACATTTGTTACACATGCAGGCTTCTTCAGAAACAAATGTCTTATGTTCTGTCTAAATGAATCCTCTGAAATATTAATTTAGATTGAAATAGGAATGCCACCAAGATGGTGGTATCCCTACTTCAGGCTGAATTTTGAGAAGACCTTACTTCTATTCATGTCCTGTAGTGTCTCTTCAGTTGGAATTGAGTGGCATTCCAGAAAATGGTTTGGTTCAATCATCACATGTCAACACATATCCTGATATCGTTTTGCTTCTCCTTTGGTACTATAACCATGGGGCTGACCCCTTCCATTGGTTCTTTAACTGGTTTGATTATCAATACCCACAATTTTTTTCGAGCTTTTCCACTTTTTTTCTTAACCTGAATGGTATTTGGCAGACGGGTTGGGCTATTGGCTTCATTGATGTATCCACTTTTAGTTTCAGCACTGCAACTGATTTGAATCAGCCCAGAACATAGAAAAAGGTAAGGAAAGTTTTAAATATATATATTTTTGTGTTTTTACAACTAAATTTTACTCAGCATGTATAAGTGTTAAAGTTCCTTGTTTGTAGTTGTTTAACATGAAAAGTATTAGGATTTCTTTGTGTGTATATGCAAAAAAGGTAGGCAAGTGAAAAAAGAGGAAAGTGCAAGTGTTACATAGCTTGGTGAAGAAAATGGGTGAATGAGTAATGGAATCTCTTTTAAGCCATTTTGTAAACAGTTGTCATATGTTGCCATCTCTGTCTCCTTACTGGCTTGCCTGGCCTAGAAGCTTTGCTTAAATACTCTTCAAAGGGATCACAAAGCATCTTTTTTATTGTCAGCAGGAACATGACCTGTTGGTTGAAATGTGTTAAATATTTTTGTTATTTGATGATTGACTGTCTTTGTGTTAATTTCCATCAATACTCCAGATGATACACGTTTAAAATCATTTTGCAATTTTTCTTTGAGTTCTTTGGCTGAGATTTTATCAAAATATTCAGTGGGACTTAGTTTTGTCATATTCTTTAGGAGTTGGAGCTCTTCAGTCCTAGTAGTAGACCAATATCATCTATAACAAAAAAAAAATCAGCATTCCATTTATTGTTGCCAATTTTGACTTCAACTGTAAAAGTTGTCAGTGGTTTGGGACAACCATTGGTGGCTTTATTGGTCGAGCCTTACTGTGTGTCCATTTTATCTTCTGTCCTTTCAGTTTAGCCTATATATTTTTATCTATAACATTTATGCTGGCACATGAATCAACTAGAATAGTTAATGGTATACCTCCAATGTTGTGAGTCATTTTGCTAATCTCATCATTGCTAACTATAAAAGCATAAGAGTTGTCTGGTCACATTGTCACTCAGTCTCATTATCATCTTCATCTGTTTTGTTTTGCACATGTTAGCAAAGGAATCTGCCCTATCAGACTTATTACATTTTTTTCCATGGGCCAGGTACTGAGTATTCCTTCCTTACTGTCCAGACAAGCCACACCTATAACACATTCTCTTTGTGGGTTTGTCTGTTTGTGTGTTGCGACTTTTTTCTCCTTTTTTTCCTTGGTATTGTGCTTTTAGCTGTGACCCGCATATCTTGGTCTTCTATTTTCTGTTCAGGTTCACACAAGAGCACTGTTCATGACAAGACTTCTTTTCTCCTCTAAATGTGGCTAATGAATTACAGTCCTCTAATTGGCTGTGATTCCATTACAAAACAAGGGCTCCTTGTTTTGTCTTCTTTCCATGTGGTACAAGGTCAAAAGTATGGGACACCTAGTGAGGATCAAACTCACTGCTCAGTCATAATTGATTAAGTGAAGCAAGCTTACTAAGCATTACACCACATTGAAGTGACCCAATCAACAGTAGATGTGACAAGCCAAGAGATTTTTTCATGTTAGGAGACGAATGATAGTCAAATCAGAAAAATAGAGAGTGATAAACCAGCTCAAATTGACAGTCAAGCACAGCAAACATTGAATCCATGGACTTGTGTTCTGAAGCATTGTCCTGATAAAACAAGATCCCTTTCATCAGTTTGGTTAAGTTTTCGGTCTTCATAGCCTTTTGTAACTGCCTCAGCAAGTTGGCATAGTACTCTCCATTGATGATGTGGCTCTTTTGAAGATAGTCAATAAAAATAATGAATTTTGCATCCCCAAAAAGTGAGGCCATCACCATACCTGCAGATAAAATGACCTTGATTTTCTTTGGAGCAGGCAAGAAGGGATTTTCCACTGTATAGGTAGTCTTTTTGTCTCTGGCTCAAAGTGATGAACCCAACACTCATCCTGAATTAAGAAATGTTCAAGGAAATCAGCTGGATCTTCCTCAGTGTTGGATTTTCCAGTGATCTGATTAGTCTGGTGCATTTTTGATCAGGTGTCAGAAGATGTAGCATCCACTGAGCAGAAACCTTTGTCATCTGAAGTTCATTGTGCTGAATATTCTTAAAACCCTCATGGAAATATGCTAATAGCATTGGCTATTTGTTTTATAGTATATTGAATGTCATCCATCATGTGGTGAAAATGATCTATGGTTTCCTCAGTGGTGGCAACTGTAGGATGCCCTGACCTTTGGTTCTCTTCAAGACACTCACTTCCCCCTCCTAAATTCAGCTGGTTAATTTTGCACTATTGATAAAGCTGATACGTCATCCCCCTAATGTATCTGCCATGTCAGCATGAATGTCCTTGAGGGATAAATCTGTTTTCTGCAGGTATTTGATAATACCATGATGCCAAATATCACCTATTTTCAAGAGATGTTGCTTCTAGTTCCTTTTGTAGTCTTCTTTGAACCGTCAGATATCGGTTTAAGTTGGGTCATATTCAAAACTCTTTCTCCCTACCTAAATTCAGCTGCCTGCTTTTGTGATGTTGATAAAGCTAGAGAATCATCCCCCACCCCCCCAATGTAGCAACAATGTCAGCATGAATGTTTTCGGGACTAAACCCTTTTTCTACAGGTCCTTGATAGCCTCATGATGTCAGATTTTGTCCATTTTTCAAGAGTAGTCGCTACTAGTTACTTTTGATGTCTTCTTTGAACAGTCAGATAACAGTTTACCTGGAAAGAAACAATGCAGTTACTAATAAGGAGTATTTAAATTAGAACAGGCAAGCTTTTACGGTTCTAGCATCACACCTTCATATACAGCTATGAAATTTTCACATCACCCTTATGTATGAAGAATTAAAAAAACATTTGTGATTATTGGCATCAGCAGGAGAAATATTCCTTGAAGCAGAATTTCTGGTATCAAATCTGTTCAGATCTGTGTCAAAATAAGCTAGGCTTAGGAAATATGCAGATAGGATAGAATTTGCATTACACAATGATCATTTGATTCATTTTGGCAGAAAATAACCTCATGGATTCAGATAAAGAGAATGAATAAATTAGTGAATATAGAAATCTCCCTGATTATCTCTACTCCTTACTCCCACCCAAGTAGTAAAAGAACAACCAAATGTTCTTCTATGTGTCATGTCTCTTCAGAATATGGCTGATCATGGCTCTCTACAACTTTGTTTTGTAACTCTTAGTAAGCTTTTCTTCTTTTTTTTTCTATCTCACCATAACCCTGTTCTGTCAAACATTTACACGAGTTACTAGGTTGGTTATCTGCAGCTTTTCTCTGTCCCTCAATATATCCTCTGAGTGGCAAATTCTCCAAGCCCTTTTTCCTCATTATGCTACCAATAAATTTCAAATGCCTTTTTCTGATTCTAAGTGTCCTTTTTGCTTCCACTTTCTCTAAAACTTTGTTGTTTCTCACATGTTCAGACTATGGCATTCTTAGCATCCATGTTTTTTTTTTTTTTAGAACAACATTTCTGTTTCTCCTCTTCATCTATGATGTGATTGTTCAGCATTCACTACCATATAGGAGGACTGATATTATGTAACAGTTCAGTATTCTTGAAATTTTCCTGTTTCTTAATACTTTGCTTAACTTTTGGAAGGCAACTTTCACTATTCCGATGCGTGTTTAGATTTTGGAAAATGAAATTTTCTGTCTTGTGTTAAAATACAACCTAGATATTTAAATTTTCGTAATTCTTTCATTTAGGTGTTTCCCGTTTGTAGTTTGCTTTTTGAGCTGTTCTTTTTGCTGACAACTATCCAGCTTGGCTTTGTGTCAACGAAGAGAACTAACTCTTGAAAAAGAATTCATGTTCTCTGCCCTATTAAAACAAAAGAAATCAGAATCAAGATCTGGATGACTGTAATCAGCCTCAAAATTGTTTGCACTTTTCTAGTAGTGTCAGTTAAGCACAACCTTTCTCATTCCAGTAAAGAATTCTAAAACATCTGTCTATATTTCTGACGTTAGGTATTATAACTATTTACACTATTCAGACTCTTGTCTTCTTCATTATTGCCATATTCACAACATTTTGGCCATTGTATTCTCCGGCCTTCTCCAGGTGATATAGGTTACATTCATAACATTCACTTACATGCAAATAACCATGGGAAGGTTATGAATCCATCTCTTCTCCTTCCAGCTATTGGTAAAATAGTAGGGTAGATGAGGCCCTATAGCCTTGGTTGGTAAACAGTCAAGAAGGAAACTGTTGGATTCAAACCAGCCTGAATTAGCTTGGGACCCATCAGGCTAGCTTGCCCAAGATATACCTCAGCTGCAGTACACATGGTGCCTCCATGACTCCAATGGGTAGCAGGACTTGTGATCATGATGACACTATATTACAGACAAAACAAATGGGAAGGAGTGTTTGCTATTAGCTTACTTGCTGATCAGACATTATAAATTGGTGCTATTATTATTTTGCTGTTATACTTGATTAATTTAGTCTGGGTAGCTCAGAAAAAAAGAAACTTAACATTTAAAATGCATTTTAAAAATAAAAAAAATCTTTGAAGCTTTTATTTTAGTTTTAATTGCAAGCTAATAAATTAAATCTAATTTCCAATCTAATGCTTTGCTGCATTGTAATGATTTTATTTTTGAAATCACTAAAATCAGCCATATTGATAAATCTGTTGATGCAGTAAAATTCTCTTTATTAAAAGATCTTTTAAAAATAAAGTATTTTATGAAACTATTTGTGGAAGATGAATTGATTTAAAGTTAAATTGATCTGAATTAAAACTTTCAGTTTAAAATATCACAGAAAAGCATTTTTAACATGGAGGTGGGTATTTTTATGAGGTGCTAACACGTTGATGTTAATTGTTAATGATAATTTAGAAGTCATAGTGAAAATGCAAAATAAATAACAACTGTCCAATGAACAGAATTAATAAAGTTTCCAATAAAAATGAAAAAGGGCAAAAATGAAATATTATCAAGCAAGCAAACAATACATGTAAAGCAAATTCACAGATAAGAAAGCAAAAAGTTTACAAACCACAAATTGGCATTTACACACAAAAGCAAGGTCAGACAAGTGAATGCAGTGGTCTTTCTTATAGACAAGGTAGATCTGGACCGAGTCAAATTGAATTGTAAGCCAACCTATTTTACTGACTAAGAAAAATACCCCAGCACACATTTTGTGAACTTTTTGCCTATAAAAGGAGAGAATGGGAATTTTTATTGTCATTCCCTTTACAGATTGGATTTTGGTAAGAGAGAAATATCTGCAGTAGATACATGACAAATACAACATAAATACCATTTTTATAGAATATTTTTTAACTAAAAAATTTAAAATATTTTAAACATTCTAATTTATTGAATTTTAGGTACTTTTGGCTTTATACTCTTATTAAATATGCTTGAGGTAATGTTAGAAAAATGAACAATAAATTTGAAATTTATGCTTGTTACCACTCTTATTTTCTGATAATATTGTGTATGTTTCTACATTCACAAAAAATAATAGAAAAAGTTTTTTGAAATACTCTGGGGTTGCTGAATTGTAAGCTTTTCTGTTTATGATTAGTAAATATAGTTTTTATTTCATAACAGTATCACTTGATCAATACAAATTAATACAGAATTTTGAGATTTAAAAATTTATAAATTTAAACTTAAAACAATTCTCGTAAAAATTCATTATTAATCAAAAAAAAAATTTTCTTATGGTAATAGTGTCTATAATATATTTTATTTATAAAAGCAATTGTCGTGTTATTTTCTAACAGCTTCCTATCTAAAGGAGTTCCCAAATAAGAATAAATATGAACTACAAAAGGGAAATGAAAAGAAGGGTGTCTGTTATATCCCAGGATGTTTAATGAACGAAAACAAATAAAAATAAGACAAGTGTATTTTAACACATAATAAAACAACTTTTATTCACTTACTGCCTGAGAACAGCAAGGATTTTTTTGGATTTAAACCATGAATTCCACATGCATGTCAGCTTGTTAACATGTTAAATTTCAAGGCCATTTACTGCTCCAGTTAGCCACTGATTGTAGATGCTTTTCAAGAGCAGCAGCCGCATTAACTTTGTCAGCACTGCCAGATTTACTATTGAAACTGGAGTAAATGGCAGTGTCACCTGCATAGATACCAACTTAAGAATTGATGGCACCAGGGATATCATTGACGAAGATTAGAAACGGTGTAAAAACCAGGATAGAGCTTTGGGGGATCTCCCGCGTTCATATGGAAGGAATCAGAAGAGAGCCTGTTCAGGATGACCTTCATTTTACGATTTGATAGGAATGATTGGATTAAATCAAACAATCATCCTGTAATATGGAGCTTACATAAAAGACAAGCATGCCAAACTCTGTCAAACACCTTCTATGGGAGAAAGAAATTAGCTTCCCCTGACAGTACCAAATACATTTACCATTTTTATTAAATGTAATAAAGTAAAACATGGCAAAAACATGATACTTATAATAGGTGAGCTTGGCCCTCTACAAGAGTAGTACCTTTTATGTTAAGGTGAGGTGGTCAGCTATCATCTATGAATATCTTTGTTCCCATCGATGTTGCTTGCAGCACATTTTGCTCTATCCTCTTCTCTGGACTGGACTGAATCTACCTGTATTAATATCCTTTAATTCATCTCTGTTCTCCCTACTGTGTCAAGGGCACCAACTCGCCTCAGTTACCTGCTCACTAGGTGAGGAGATCTATCTAAAAACTCTACACAATTAACAGCATTTCTAATTAATTAATATCTTAGTTTTATTGCATTTTTTTATCTTAAAATTCAGAGTAGATTTTCTATGATTGTGCGTCCTGTTTGACCCAAAAATATTGATTTAAATTTTTGGAGAATTTGTCCTTATAACTAACATAAACATTAAGTGCGACCAAACAGAACTTCTCAATTTCATAAAATTGAGGTTAACAAATGAAAAAAATCTTTTTCCAAAAAGGAAACATTTCAAAAATCATTTGTAAATAAGTTCTGAAAGTTTAATTAAAATTCAACAATTATCTGATTTTTGTAAGAATTTCTAAATCAGTGTTTTTAACAGCAAGATGCTCAAATTTGTCAATAATAATTTATGGTCCTACTTTTGATGCCATAAAAAATATAATTTAATGAACAAAAAATCCTGTTTCTTTCCTCTTAACACAGATTTAAACAATAAAACTTTGTTTTTATTAAATTTGGGGCATTTTTTTCATCATGTATGCTTATTTTTTAGCAGATCCTTATAGGTAGCTAATATAATGTAAGAAAGCTTATATATAGTTTGCTGTTGGTATGTGTGATATCATATGATCTTTGATGAGGTAAGCTTGGAAAGATGGTACAATGTTGAAAAACCTATAATTGTCTACAAATCCAGTGTTTTTGTTAGTGATGAGGCATCTTGGTGATACAGAGATTGACTTCTAATTCAACTAATTTCAACAGATATCAGTGCAGTGAGAAGCAAGCTATTTTTTCAACATATATTTATTTGCTGAATTTTGTCACTTTAGCCTGTCCTCTGTGGCCTTGGACTAAAATGAAGTTTATCAATGATGTATGAACTTCTGCTTAAGTGTAATACTCACCAAACTAGGATTGCTACCAATATTTACTGAATTTCATCCTTACTTGGTACTCTTATATTGTAGTCTTGTGCCAGGCTAAGTTTACGAATACTGACTCTTTATTCTTTCCACTGTTTTTTTTTTATTTTTGTTTATCTTACCTGCTTTTAACTTTGCAAAAAAACATTTTTATCTTTTTGTTCAACTTTCAACTTCTGTTGTAGTGTGATGGTTTAAGAGTATGACCAGACCAAAAACTTGAGATATTGAGCCTGGCAAAGGTAAGTAAATTTGCATCATTTCTTTGTAAAAGCTTTTTCTTATCTATATTTTGATTACATTTATGCATGTGAAGCCACCCACTTGCTTACTCCCCATTTTAGCCGTTCCTCCCCCACCTCCGTGAATCTTTGACCCTCTGCTGACCTGGAGTTATTGGTTTATCAGCATTTTGGTTCAAGCTCTTAACGTTTCTGACTTTTTTTTTTTTTTACACTGAGGTTCACCTTGGACAAGGCCCGGGAGTCACTCAAGGTAGAGGGTTGCAGAGTAAGAAACACAGTTTATGGGGATAGGTGGGGAAGATAATGTTTAACCTTAGACTAGAAGAGGTTAAGATTGTAGTGATAGCAGGGTAAACATCCTTTTGGGAATCGGTTCCACAGAGTCGTGGTTAGTGGGAAGAAGCCGTTTGGGTTGGACTTACTTCACACCACTAGAATATAGAGGGAATGTCGGTGGTTTGCTACAATGTCTGTGGCATGCTGGGTCTTAGACGTGACGGTTAGAACTAGTAGAACCAAGGAATGTAGTTTGTCTGAGCACTTTCCATGGAAGTAGCGATAAAGCAGTGAGAAGCCTGCTACAACTCATCTGTGAGAATGGGGTTGAAGGGTGGAAAATTATTTGTCACCCACACAGATGCAGAGTCACTTTAGGATTCTATTGAAACTGGAAAGTGAGGACTGGGCAGCTCCTGCCCAAATATGATGGAAGTACTCCATTTTAGGCCTGATCTGGCTCTTGTAAAGGTAGAAGATAGCCTGAGTCAGGTACTTACTGCTGCAGTACAGGGAACCAATCATTTTTCTTTGATCTTTAGTGATGGATCATATGTACGAGTTCCACTTGAACTCTAGGTTAAACGTAAGTTTCAAGTCACTCAAACCACAGGGCTGCCCTAGGGGAATATACATTCATTGTGACTGGTGGTAGTTCAGGGTCTAACCAGCGATGATGGAATGTAACTAGTTTGGTTTTTCAGGTATTGAATGAAATCAACCAGTTTCACCCACACTGGGATGTTAAAAGCTAGGCCGGAGAAGTAATCAGATACCAAAATCTATGGTCGTCACAAGTTTTGGAGGTGCATCCATATATTATCAGCATTGTAGAAAATTTACTTTACGCATTATCAAGAGCTTTTTTTTCCCTATAAAATTGTGTGATGTTCATGAACTATCTCCCCGACAAAACAGGTACAAAATCGCCTGTGCCATACACGGTCATGTAAATTATCTAGTGCCTTATACTAATTAAATGCCTGTAGGTGGGCATGAAAAAATCTGAATAACTGTCTGAAGCACACATAAAAGCTGGCAGATTTTGTCTTTGTGGAGAGAAGGATTACAGATGGTGAGGTATTCATTTGAATGAGTTGGCAGTGAGGTTCAAGGACAAAGATGTAGCAGTGAAGAACTTGAAACAAAATATTACAGATACATTACAAGTATATTACTACAAATTACGATGCAATGGTGTGACTAAGATTGATGCTTGTGGTTTATCTGAAAATATATGTATTCAGTATATGAATACATTGCAAAAACAAATAAATAAAACCTGAATAGCTATATTGAATCACTACTTACAAAATAGATGAAGTGGAGTGAAGAGGTAGGTTTCTTTTTGTGAATAAAAAGAATTCTGATCACAAAATTTTCTGGTTCTTTGGAAGTAATTTTGTTTTTTTAACCCATCAGTCAGGAGTAAGAAAAAACTGAAAGAATAATCTCTTTCTGGTCACTGAGCTGTGAAGTTTGTTAAAAACACATTTTAATTTTATGTCTAGGCTCCTGGGTTTGCAGAGCCCATGCACTGATGCCCAATCCTGGCAAAGGTACATGTTCAAAAGAATGAGAATCTCGGCTGATTAACACCTTTTTCTATTCCTTCATTTTTCTGGATGGGTAACTTTATTCTATTTTGTTGTAACTACCACACCCTCCTCATAAAGTACTGAATTCTTAGACCTTTTCTGTCCAAATGCTACTCAAAAATTACGATTCTTGCATATTAATGATTGTCATAGGGATATATAAATATGTAACAGTTAAAATGATAATTTTTTTTAATTAAAATATTTTATATGCTTTTATGGGGAAAATTCTGTTTGGAAACAAAAGCATTTGAATTATTTATACTGTTTACATTGTTCTGACTGTTATCCTCATCATCATTGGCATATTCACAATATTTTGGCTGTTGTACACTCTGGCCTTCTTGAGGTGATTGGAATTTTGAACCTAGCCCTTTTTGTCCACCAGGGTACATTCTTCTAGTTCTACATGCCATGGCTCTACCAGATGTCTCAGTATCAGTTATCCCCCTTTAACTCAACTCTCCAAGTTTTTGTTCACCTCAGCTGTAGCCAGGTATTGAACTCACAACTCGTTTTCAAGTCACTGGAGTCAACCAATGCTTTTATCCACTGGAACATGTTTCTTTGAGGATACATTGTAAATATGGCAATAAAGCTGAGGACAACAGTGTAAATAATTGCAATACATCATCGCAGAAATATAGACGGATATTGAAAAGCATTTGAAGTTTTAAAAAATAGATCAGTTAATTTTAATATTAAGAATTAATGTTAAAATAATTATTATTGATCAGTTTTATCATAGAATAATATACAAGAAATATAGTGTTGCTTCTATTTGAATGCAAGCAGCAAAATTGTTTTGTAAATCTTATTAATAGCCAAAAAGATGCATTTTTTTTCACCTTATTTTCCTTAAATTTAATTCTCAAAAGTAATTGTTTAACTATGAACCAGAAACCAGAAATGTTCAGACTAAATAATGCATAAAATGTTATTTACTGCAATTTTGGTCAGTAACTGCTTTGGTGGTGAAGTCGTTTAAGCAACAGTAATGTGGTTCTACTTAATGATGTTGAGGATACAATGGAACGAACAAGTGAGCAACAAAGTTTTAGAGAAAATGGAAACATATTTAATATCAGGAAGAAACAGTGGAGGTTTCTAGGGCACATAATGAGGGTTTGGAAAATCTGATACTCACAGGACAGATTGAAGGCAAGTGAGACAGAAAATCAACACAAAAACATAGCTCGTGAGCTTGAGTAAATGGATGGCAGAGTAGGGTTTTGGTGATAAAACAGAAAGACAAAATTGTTAAGGGCTGCAGTGGATAGGAATTTGTGAAGAGCCATGATCACCTACATCATGAGGGTACACATAACTTGAAGAAGAATGCATCATGAATGGGATATAATGATATAGCTAGAGAATAATCCAGATCTAAATCCAATTGAAAATTTATGTTGGAAATTTTAAAAAAAGAAAAGGTCTGTAAGATTTCATCCAGAAAAGAATATTGATTAACCACCATTTTGAGTTCAAATTCCGGTTGAGTTCATTACATTGGCAACTGGTCTAGAAGGAGGAAAATCTCTGAATTCAAAACTGTATATAGCTCTGGTGAAGCACATATTATGCCTTTAAGAAAAGGATCATTTGCATTGACTCTGTGATCCCAAATATGGTTGACTCCTGGAACCACTTTGATAAAGAATAGGGATTTAAATTAGTGAACTCTATATTTGAAAATTATTAAGGCTGTCATAAAAGTTTGAGAAAGGGCAACTAATTAATTCCAGTTTTGATTTTGTTAAATTGATATTCTCTTTAATATTGGGTTTAAGATAGAAGTCATGGTCCAAATACAAAATAAATAGCACAACTGTCCAGTGAACAGAATTAATTAAAATTTGCCGTAGAAAGAAAAAGGGGCCCAAATTAAAGGATATCAGACCAGCAAGGAAACAATATAAGTAAATTAAATTGACAGGTAAGAAAACAAAAAGGTTTATGAACCATGGAATTAGTATCTACACAGAAAAGCTAGGTCAGACAAGTGGAACTCAATGATCTTCCATATAGACAAGGTAGATCTGGACAGTCAAGTCAAATTGTAATTCTACCTATTTTATTGACAAAGAAAAATATCCCATCATGCATTTTATGCACTTTTGGATATAAAAGGGGAAGTGGAGAACTTTGGCAGTTATTCCATACAGATAGGTATTACTAACATTGTTTTGTTTTCATGTAAATAGAATTTATGCATATTGTAAATACTCATTGGGTTTTTTTTAAATTGTTGTTTTATTCCCCTCCTCCCACAGTCAAAGAAATATACATATGGGGAATAGTTAGGATTTCATAGAGACTTTGAGGTATTATGGTGGATCTTGTAAGAAAGGTAGGTGAGAATGTGTTGTTTTGGTGTCAGGACTATTGTTTGTATGTTAGGGTCAGTGATTGTGGCTAGCTAAGTTTAGAATTTAAGACAGAAGACGACAATCCTTTTCCCCAATCCCTCTTTTGGCCTTGTGCCACATATTGTACAGTGTACAATTAAATATTGATTCCATACCGATAGGAATTATTTCCACATTTTTGGTGTTAGGCATTGTTTTTTTTTTTTTCCTTTTCAAAGTGGTCCATAGGGAAGTAAGTCTTAATTTTTGTCCATAAATTGTCCTTTTGTAGTATTTTGTGTACACATTGTGCTTGTTTGTTTTTCCTGTGAACTTTTGTTTGTCATTTGAACTGGGGAGAGAACCCCTCCACTATGGTGGAGGCCACTAGGAAAAAAGAGCCTTTGGCCACTCAGCCATCAACGTCAGCATTGGATGGCTGAAAGGTCCCCAAAAGGGCCAGACTACTACAAAAAGAAGAATAAAGTGTCTTCATCGCAGACCATGAACTTTTGCCCATGCCTTCCGTTATGAAGGCAGTGGCAGTAGCACTGAGTTTTCATTTTGCTGGAAATTGATTTGTAACATGCTACCTCTCAATGATGTAGCCTTCAGATGAAGCTGGGCAGATTTGCCCGACTGTCATCAGTGTTACCTTGGTTTAGAAGAAACAGCCATTGCATGCCTTTTACCATTGTCCTCAGGCATCCTGGGTATGACGTTAAATTGCATCTAACAGCAAGGCCTCTGACCAGGAGGTTTGAGGAGCGTGGAACCACCCCTTAATTGCTGGTGTTCCCAGGTCCACCCTGATCCGGGGTGGTAGCACCTGTTAGGGTCTCAGCTATGGGCAAATAGTGAACTCCCAGACTATACCACATCCTGGGTATGATGATAAACTGCATCTGAGTCCATGGGTATGATGGTAAACCGCATCCATGGGTTACAGCAATAAACTACATCTGCATACTCAGTATGGTGATAAACTACGTCCAACAGAAAGGCTGTTTTTGTAAAAATAAGGTTGCTGGCTATACGTTTTTGGAAAAATATTTTTGTATTGAATGAATAGGTCATGGTTGGGATTGATTAGGATAGAGAAGACCAGTCTTCCCCACTTCCTCTTTAGCCTTGTGCCACAATTATTTATTTAAAAACATAATATACTTTCCATATAGATTGGAAATCATCAGAGTTTTTCTATATTTTCCATTGCATGACTTGGGGAAAATATTATACTACTAATTTAATCTTGTTAGTTTAATACATAATGTTTAGTTAATAAATAAAAAATATTTTGTGTCTTATCTGTTGGTTTACTGCTAAATAAAAAAAACCTTAATGAACATCATCTGTATGCTAAATCCATAATTTTTACCCAGGGTTGTATAATTCAAAATTGCAATTTAGTGTTGATGTTTTAATACTCATCTGCATGAATGGTGTGTAAAGCCATCATAACAAAGAAATAAAGTAATCAGTATTTTTACAAATGGACTATGAACATTTGTATGTATGTATGTATGTATGTTTTTTTGCATCAGTATGTATAAGCATTTTTTTTTCTTTCATTAATTACCACTATCTGCTAGAATCATTGAAACCTAAAAGAGAAAGGAAGGGTTTGGATAAAAAGCAATGATAAAAACGCTGATAATGTACATGCTCATATGAATAATTTATTGTCCCCAATTTTTCCCTCTTAAATTAGATGAGCTTTTTCTCCTGGTAGAAAACATTTTTTAACAAAAAAGGGATGATTTATGTGTTTTTTTCACTTTTTTTTTTTTTTTTTTTTTGTTAATGAAGAGTTCTTCAGAAAATATCTTCCATGTAGCCATCTTGGTCACCTGGCTGTATTGATTTCAAATAAGGTAAAAAAATACAAAGTTTTATTGATGTTTTTTCTTTCTCTCTTGCCAGCTGTCCACAAAGGCTTGTATTTATTTTCTGTATCTGTTTGTATCAGGAATACATATTGAAACAGAATAAACTTTTTATCAGTTATTCACTAGATAGATATCAAATAATAAAAGTAACTCCATGCAATAAATATTTGATTAACAAATAGTTAAATTTTGTTCATGCTCTGATAGGTTTCAAGGCGTATCTGAGTGAAGTGCAACCTGTGCATCATACTAGAGCACTGAAACCTAAGGGCATCCAAGTGATTCTTGCATAGACCTGTGTACCAAAACATCATTTGATGCAATATTCATCACAATACACAGAATAGGATATTAAGTATCATATATTATGTGCTTGCTTTATTATAAATAAGTAATGATTTTTAAACTCATAAAATTTTCCCAATTCAGAAAGGACATGTGGAGAGTGTAACAGCAGCACAGAAAGAGAAATCAACAAGCAGAGTTCAAATTCCTATCAAGTATGTTACATTCACATGTGAATCCATTTCTTCTCCCGTATCTCATTAAATAGTTGGATCTGGGAAAATCATTAAAAAAATGTTAATACAATCCGTTGCTAGTTAAGCTGATAAGTTGGTTTAGTATGTTGTGCAAGAATTTTTTTCTCTTCAGGATCTATTTTGCATATTTTTAAGTCTACCATTTGCCCATGTTTAGAATATTGCTTCTACATATGGTCTGGTGCCCCTGCTATTTTCCTTGCGCTTCTTGATAAAATCCAAAGAAGAACCAGCAATATTATTGGCCCTGTTCTGGCATCTCATCTTCAGTCTCTTTCCCACCGCCTTAAGGTTGCCTCTTCTATAAATACTTTGATGGTAATTGTTTGGATGTGCTCTTTGCTATGGTGTTCAAACTCTTTGAATTTAAGCCCAGTACTAGACTGGCAATGAGGTCTCACCAATTTTTAGCCAAGGTGGTGAGATATAACTGTAAATTCCATGCTAACAGTTTTTCTCACAATTTTCACTTTTGGAACTCCCTTCCAGAGCCATGCTTTCCAGCCAACTTTAATTTAAAAAAATGTAAATGCAATGTCAATCACTTTCTGCTGTCCTCCAGATACCTCTTCTTTTGTTCTTGTTCCTTAGCCAATGTTTCTGTTTCTAACTCTTCCACACCCAGTAACCCCTTGTGTCGCAGTGGCTTTACTGCCTTGCTTGATAAATAAATATTTACTTGTTAAAAAAATTCTTAAAATCTGAAATATATTTCGGTTTTAAATAAGTCAAAAACAAACTTAACCTCGTGTCAAGTGTTATCATCCATGCCTCTACACACAAATGGCCTCCTAATGTAAACTTCTATCTCCAGTGAATGTTAATTTAAAAAAAAAGAAAAGATTTCAGAGGATGTCTATTTTAAGGTGCATAATGGTGGTGCCTGATTTTTGAGGGAAAAATGAAAGTTTCACTGTGCATTTTGCTGACATGATTGTGGCATTGACATTTGTATCTAACAGTAAACACACTTCACCCAGTTGGTCTTTGAATCCTCATACAAATGAGCTTATCTCGGACCAGTACGATGTTGCTGATTCAAGGATGTGTTCTGTTGCCTTGATTTCTGTGTAGATGAGACGTGCACTCAGGGTATCATGCCTGTATTTTCTTTCCTGGATTATTTATCCCTTCGTTAAAGGTGCCAGAGGTAAACGTTTCCTGGGTTTTGATCCAATCAGCCTGATTGGATCTGAACCTTTGAGCAACTTCGAAGCAGGTGTATAATATCAGGGATATTTTATTGCCATTTTGTAAATTGGTTCTGAACAATGCAGTAGTCTCCAGTGGTGCCTCTCAATGTCATGATGAAGGGTACTACTACAACTCTATCTCTGGATGATTAGATCCAGGTTAATGAAGCTTTCATCTGGATGTAACTGTCTCATGACCTAGTCTTCTATCAAACTCACTTACATACAGATGAACACAATTAAACTGAACAAAAATATCAAACTCAACCACACAAAAATAGAAGTAGAGCCCTGTATCTGTGTATGAGTTCGCTCTTGTTATGATCAAAGAGAACTAAAAATTAAAGAACAAGATATTCTTGTGGAAAAGAGCACTACAGAAATGGAGGAGACTGAGTCTGATATCCATTCTAAACCATTGAGTAATCCTGAAATAATGTTGCCGGTGCCCTCCGACTATATGGATCAACATTCTACTCTGATTCTTGAAGATTCAGTGATGCTAAGATGATCTTCGAGGAATTGAAGAAAACATTACGATATTCAGAACATTAGAAAAAAGTATTATTAAAAAATATGGAGGGGGAGAATGTCATAAGAATTAACTTCTCTCGATTCGGAATTATCTGGTCACCTAGTGTTGACGTCCAGTGTGTTCCTCTCGCGTTTCGGTCGACATCGGTAATTACACTGCTCACTCTAGCGGTAGGTTCGAAGCTAGCATCCAGCTTCCAGGCAAAAATAAACAGAGTTGTAACTTTATACAAAACTTTATAACAGTGCACGTCACCATGGTCCCAGCTGCACCCCCAGCCAATGTCCCAAACATGGCCAATGCGCCAATCATCGCCGTTGGCCTCGTTCTCAATCAGAGTCCCCAGCTCGACTAATTAGCGTGCAGACCGCCACTAGACAAATCATGCCAAGCAGCCTAAAATAAACAAATGTCGGAAAATGTACTTTCTTGGACCAAACTTGCGAGAGGAAAGGATGCAGCTGACGAAATGACGAACTGTCTAGCTTGGGTTTATGCACATATCCATCATAAAACAGCAGCCCGACAAGCAAAACATCTCGGATGCTTCAACTCCGGTAAGTGTGAATATTTATCGTCACACTCCCCCCCTGTTCTCCTGATCACACAAATAACAGTGCAAGTGTGGTCTTTTGTTTTGGGTGCTTCTCCGAAGAGGCACTATTGGAACTTCTTCAGAGGAGCTTTCAGAAGAACTGTCAGTGCTATCAGGGCCACTCGGTGGGCCCTCGTGTGAATCGCTAGCTACAGGCTCAATTAGCAATTTGCCTTCCAACGAATCATTCTCACCGTCGCTCACAGAGAGGGTTGTGTTGAGAACAGGGCGCAGATCCCTCACATGTAGTGGGAGTCCATCAACCAATATGGTGTGCTCACTGACGATACCTGTGACACGACCCCTTTTAAATTGGATGGTGCACCGACTATTGGGAGGCTTTACCCAGGCGGCCTTTCCTATCTTGTATGATCCATGCACTTCTCGTCGAATGGGCAGGTACTTGCCCTCGATCCCTTTGACCCGTACCTGGTAGCTATATATCGCATTGGTGGGGCACTTGAAGCAGATATGTTGTCCTTCAATGTCGTGTTGTATCTGTATACAGCTTCCATGGCTGTGCACTGCTTTCTGGCAGCAATCCTCTTTATACTTTGGTGGCACCTTTCCGCTATGCCATTACCACTTGGCACATGTGCACATCGCAGTTGAAGCTGGATCCCCCATTCATCCAGCAAGTACCGGAACTGTCTGCTGCAGAAGGCAGTGTCATTATCAGTGAGGATTTCTTCTGGTGGTCCTCGTTCATAGAACACCGACTCCAATTGGCGGATTACGCTTGACGAGTCCTGTCGTGACAACGGTCGCCAGACTGCAAATCTGGTGGGTCCACAATCTATCAGCGTGAGGAAATTCTGGCCGCCATAATGGGTTATGTCCATACCCAGCCTGCTCCATGTGCGTCTTACTCCCAAATTTCCTTTTCGCCATTTAACTGGTGCAGGTTCGGCATCCCCTGACCACTGCCCTCACGGCATTTGTAGATACTGACAGATTGGTCAACCATATGAAATAGCACGTCCTTCTTACACCGAAGTGGCTACTACAATGATATATCCTCATTATCTCGTCTGGCTCCTCCACCGACGAAGCGCACATCGGTGATAGACTTGACGTCCTTTTTTACAGCGTCAAACCATCTTTGTGGTATCCAAGTCAATTTGTCAGCAAGGTTGCAGCTCGATGTTACCAGTGGTACATCCATGGACAGATCATACTCAGTGAACAGTTTTTTAATAGTGCCCAGCCGTCTTCTAATGAGCATCTCGCTGGCTGCCTTGGTGCGCACACTGGCTTTGCCTGTCAAGGTGTTCGACACCCAGTGGTATATGCATAAGGAGTCAGTCTGCAGATGTAACTTTTTTACCCTCCACTGGAGTGCCAAATTAACTCCTTTTAGTACGGCATCCAGCTCTGCCGCGTTGATGTGCGCAGTATTGTTCGTTGGTCGCAACCAGCATGCATCCTTGATTTCCATTCAATCCTTCTCCAGTAGGACTCCAATTGCTAGGGAGCTTGCATTGACCCAAACATTCATTTCCTCTCTGGGCACGCACCAATTCCGTCTAGCAGGGTCATTCTGTTTTACTCTCGCTATGGTCTCCATCACCATGCAAATGAGCAGCGTGTCAGTCGTCTCATCATCCCATCCTTTGGTGACCGCGCTTGCCCAATGTTTCATGGCGCCTGCCACCACACGAAGCCATCTGCATACCGGTAGGTGCCCCACAAGCTTTCCACAGAGGGAAAAAATAGTCCGTCTTGTTAAGACATCAGGTATATCAGGAACTGCAGTTCCGCGTTTCCATTGCAAGGTTCCATGTTCCCCTCGAACATCCAGACCCAACAGGCGGGCACCGTGATGTTTGCCGGCAGAAGATACTGTCTCACCAGACTGGGCTTTGGCCTAAACGTAGCCCCACAAATAATTAAAACCGTTACTATCATATATCTTCTACAGCCCATGATCTGTGTCTGGGATTGGAGGAGGGGAGGTAAACACACTACAAAGTTTAGAAAAACACAAAGGAATTGTCAGCAGGTGAAATTGATTGGTGGAGAATAGTTTCCAGCCAATTAAAATGAACTAGAAAATCAAAGTAAAAATATAATTCTTTTGTGACTATGCAGGTTTTCTTGGTAGAAATGAACAATGGATAATTTGTTAGAAGTCTGTTTTATGTTTTGCTGAATAATCGTGTAGCATGATTAACTGTTTCAATGCTGTTGAGCAGTTAGCTGGAAAGTGAATTGTGTCTTTTTTTTTTCTTATCTACAAGTGATGTGGATGGAAAAGCTGTGTTGTTAGCAGGGCAATACCCCACTGAGCGTAATTGCCAGGATTTCATCAAAGAGGCAACATTGAAACCAAAAAAGGAAACAAAAAGGAAATGTACTTTGAATCAGAAAGACTGTTGAAACTTACATGAGAAGACATGGAAAAGTTTGCACTCTGAGAAGAAATTGAATGCTGAGGGGAAAATCTAAATGTGCAATGTAACTTAGAATGTTTGTAACCATGTAACAAGTATTAATAGATTACTGTATACTGTGTAGTTTTAAAGATTGAGAAGTTGCTGGTACAAAATAAAACGAGATAATTAATTTGAAAGATTATAGGAAATTTTATTCTCAAAGAATAAAAGCCTGGAAAACTGCATGAAAGTCTTAATAAATTTGTAAAATGCCTTTTTAAGAAGTTTAATTGACATTGCTGTCGTTCATATATTTTTACATAATCCCTTTGGACAACTTTCTGAATAAGTTCAAAGGTAAGAAAATAATAGCACAGGGAACTATGGTGATTTAGGCTGCAAATATTAATACAGGAGGCACGGTGGAGTAATGGATAACGGCTTGGATTGAGGAATCGGAGAGCCGAGTTCGAATTCCAGTCGATTCCATTACATTCACTTACGTGCTAATACCCTTGGGAAAGGTGTGAATCCTCTTCTTCTCCCTCCAACTATGGGTAAATAGCAGGACAGACTGGGTTCTATAGCCTTGGATGGCAACTGGTCTAGGAGAAGGACAACTCTGAATTCAAAACCTGCGGAGGGTCGTTTGGGGACCTTGTGGCATCCATTGCACCAGGTCCCTGTATTCATCCCTCCAAAAAGTGTGGATGGCCCTGCACAAGGCTTTCACCACTATAATCAAGTCCTGTGTGGCTGTCGGGCTTTCGGTTTCTGGGAGCTGATCTGTCTGACCCTCATACGTCGAGTTCGACGGGAGAAGCATAATTAATACAGGAAGAACATAGAACACAAACTGAAAGATTAAAGGAATATTATTTATACAAATACTGTTTGAAATAATAGTTCTTGTTACAAACAAATTGTTCTGTTTGCGGCTATATATTATATAATGAAACAATATTAGTTCTTGGTGTTGTAGTAGAATGTTTTACAATCTGATATTGTTAGTATGACTCTCATGTCATAACTGCTGGTACTGAAGCAGAGACTACTTTAACATCCTGTCCATTGCAGATCTTGGCATAAAAAAGAAAGAAAGAAGCATAATGGAATTGCGTTCTTTGATAATTGATGTCAACATATTCTGGCTAGTGATTGGTTGGTTTGAAAAGCTATATTGATAAAGGGAGATAACTGACTTACCTAATATATATATTTTCTTATAGAACATCCTTTGAGAACTTGCAAACATGTAAATAGTTTTAAAGAGGCTTAACTTTTGGGATACTTGTTAACATAACAAGTCTCATACAAAATTAGAGACTTTTTAAAAAATTATTTCACTCCAAGCAATGTGGAAATTTCACTAGTACACAGGGGTTACAGGGGGTGAAAGTAAGAGAAAAGACCGAGTATAGGTAAGACTGAGGAAAGAAGAAAAGATGAACAGGATTGAAGAAGAGACATGGTGATTGATGCTGAATTTAAATTTTTGAAGATTTTAGTTATCAAGGAAGCAAGAAACAGAAGGGATTTCCATAGGTGGAAAGTGCAAGAAAAACTGTTGGAATAGAAATGGCAGTCGCATTTAGCTATTTCAACAGTTAAAGGGTGGGATCTTGAGGCCAATCTAGTAGCACACTTAAATTGATTTACTCAGGAGAAAAAAGCTCATCAGAGCAGTTGGCATGAAAATATTACTTAAGATTGTGTAAATGGAAGCCAAAAAAGAATGGAAGGGATAATAAAAAGACAAAGGATCTACTAAACATAAGAAGTTGTGGAGAGCCATGATTGCATATATCCTGAAGGATCATGGTACATAAAGAATGTCAGTTCTTTGTTGATATGTTTGTATCAGCTTAGGAATATGGTTAACGATTCCATCAAGAGTAACCTTTGCAGATAGATCATTCCATCAACTGAATCTGGTTAAAGGCATCTTGGGAGTTTCGCCAGGAAATGTATTGAATTGGGTGTTCTCGGAACAATTGATTTTGGTTCTGTCAGACAACAAAAAAAGGCCAGGAAAGCTCTTTCTATGCTGTAAAATGAATTAACCATTTTAGTTTTTACCTATGCTACTGCCTCAACTTCAAATGCTTTATTATAAAATTAACTTTATTTTCCTTTTTGCAATAAGGTTTATATAATTATGCATTGCTGTATTGTTTGGAATTTAATATTTAATATATGTGAATGGAAAGAAAATGCAAACTGAAGCCATAAAATCTCATTAAAAACTGCAAGATAGAAAAAAAATGTTTGGTTTTCTCATATGTTGACAAGTTTTTATTTTAATTAAATATTCATGCTTCCATTTGAAGTCAATGCCTGTTGCCAGCAGATTATATGTGGCTGTATCACAAATCTTGCATTTTTGTTGAAAAGGGTATTGAAAATTGAATTTTTTTTTTTGGCTCTCTTTCACTATTGTGAATCTTGAATTAGAGGAAGAAGACCAATATGTCAAATAGAAAAAGAAAGAAACTGTACAATTGTGCATATCTTTGACGTATTTCATTGGTGTGTTTGTAAAGAGGAGAGCTGAAAGATTGTGTTTGTGCAAAAATTAATTCATTTCACCTTTCAGACTCTATTTGCATTACAAATTATAATATTTGGGAAAATTTTGAAGCATTAAAATATTAAGAGAAGAAAAACGAATTTCTTTTTCAAATATTTTAATGTTTTATAGACACATACATACACATATATTTGTGTGTGTGTGTGTGTGTGTGTGTGTGTGTGTGTGTGTGTGTGTGTGTGTGTGTGTGTGTGTGTGTGTGAGAAAAAATTTGTTAGAAAGATTCTGTACAAAAACTTGTATAAACTAAAATAAGAATTGGGGAAAAAGGGCAACTAATATTTATATTTATTTATATATATTTTTACAGAGAAAAATTAAAACTTTGTTACTTACAATTGGATTTTCAGTGTTTTTTATCCTAGAAAAATACTTCAACTTTTTTTTATTTCAACGGGTTTTGCTTAAGTTTTCAAAAGTTTTTAACTATCTCTATGTATTGATGCTTATGTTTTGAACAAATGAAAAAATATATTGTAAGTGTCAATGGCAGTTTGTCACTGTGTCACACTTTTTCAAATTTACTCCTAGAGGCTGGAGCCCAACATATACCATTTTGAAATTAGGCCAATTCCATAAGCAAATTAAAAACATTCCAGACCAGATCCAAACTTGCAATCCTGAAATATATTTTGGATTCCTAATTTTTCATTACTGCAATTGCTTTCAGTGATGTTTTTATTTTTTTGTTTTACATGATTGTATATGACAAATTTTTTTCTAAAATAATTTTCATAACTTCGAAATTAATTGTGAAATCCAGTGGAAGTCATCTATGAAAAAAATAATTCTTTGTATGGAAAGTAAAGACCTACATACATCAAATTGTTTTTAAATTAAGTGGTGGCAGAACTATCATTGAACAGTGAAAAGGTAAATTTAAATATTGATGCAATCCTTAAATGTAGCAAACAGTTTTGTGTTATGTAATTTATTGTTGCCTATCCCATCTACTCCTCTCGAACGATTGTGATGAAGGCCTAATCATCTTTCATTAAAGACAACAGGCAAGGTACTATGATTGAACTTTTTATTAAATTTTACTTGTGTTTGAACAAGTGTTTCCTTTATTGGACACAGTGTAGAAAATGTCTAAATGTTCTATAATTCCGAGCAATTTCGGCCATACTTTTAGTCATTATGAAGGATGATTTTATTTTTTCAATTTAATTGGGTGTGTGCGTTGTGCGTATGTTCACGTTAAAATATAGTTAATTTTCATAAAAAAATCTTATGTATTACAATTATATATCTTATTATTATTATTAGTATTATATATCTTATTATTATTATTAGTATTATATATCTTATTATTATTATTAGTATTATATATCTTATTATTATTATTAGTATTATATATCTTATTATTATTATTAGTATTATATATCTTATTATTATTATTAGGATTATATATCTTATTATTATTATTAGGATTATATATCTTATTATTATTATTAGGATTATTATTATTATTAGGATTATTATTATTATATATCTTATTATTATTATGATATATCTTATTATTATTATGATATATCTTATTATTATATATCTTATTATTATTATGATATATCTTATTATATATCTTATTATTATTATTATATATCTTATTATATATCTTATTATATATCTTCTTCTTATATATCTTCTTCTTATATCTTCTTCTTATATATCTTCTTCTTATATATCTTCTTCTTATATATCTTCTTCTTATATATCTTCTTCTTATATATCTTCTTCTTATATATCTTCTTCTTATATATCTTCTTCTTATATATCTTCTTCTTATATATCTTCTTCTTATATATCTTCTTCTTATATATCTTCTTCTTATATATCTTCTTCTTATATATCTTCTTCTTATATATCTTCTTCTTATATATCTTCTTCTTATATATCTTCTTCTTATATATCTTCTTCTTATATATCTTCTTCTTATATATCTTCTTCTTATATATCTTCTTCTTATATATCTTCTTCTTATATATCTTCTTCTTATATATCTTCTTCTTATATATCTTCTTCTTATATATCTTCTTATTATATATCTTCTTCTTATATATCTTCTTCTTATATCTTCTTCTTATATATCTTCTTCTTATATATCTTCTTCTTATATATCTTCTTCTTATATATCTTCTTCTTATATATCTTCTTCTTATATATCTTCTTCTTATATATCTTCTTCTTATATATCTTCTTCTTATATATCTTCTTCTTATATATCTTCTTCTTATATATCTTCTTCTTATATATCTTCTTCTTATATATCTTCTTCTTATATATCTTCTTCTTATATATCTTCTTCTTATATATCTTCTTCTTATATATCTTCTTCTTATATATCTTCTTCTTATATATCTTCTTCTTATATATCTTCTTCTTATATATCTTCTTCTTATATATCTTCTTCTTATATATCTTCTTCTTATATATCTTCTTCTTATATATCTTCTTCTTATATATCTTCTTCTTATATATCTTCTTCTTATATATCTTCTTCTTATAATATAATGCTACATGTAATATTGATTTAATTCCTTGATATTTTTTTTAATTTTAAAATTGTCATGTATTGTCAATAAAATAAGAATTGTATTTTAGGTTGAAAATTATATAAAAAATGATTTAATCATACAAGAGGTCTCTTTTAAGAGATTTCTAAATAATTTGTAAAAATAATTTTTAAAAACCAAAAATTAACCTATTGTTAGAGATATTATAACTTAAATGGATACTCTTAAGCAGAAGTATGTTGTCAACTTGTAATATAACAGTTCCCCAAAACATGTATGAATAACACCACACCAACTTCTAACCTAGATTTTTAACTTTTCTGATTTAGTTTTCACCTTTTTTTGATTAGTTAAAAAGAGACATACCCATATGATTTTAAAATCTGGATCCCTTCTTCCTCCATCTTTAATAAGCAAACATATTGTTTTCTATTTTCAAATGTAAACCATTTTCGTTAAAAATTACCAAACATTACCTGATGACAAGATAAAAACTTCAAGTCTTGAAACAGAAATTTCCATGTTGCAATGTAAAATATTTTTAATAAAAATATTAAAATGTGTGTGTATATATATATATGTATGTTACATAAAATAGAAATCCAAATTTACCTCATCAGAATAGCTGTTTTACATTCCTATTTTGGCATTTTCAGTTCAGAGGAGCGAAGGTATAAAATCAGAAACTTAAAAAAATTAAGCATTTAGGAAAAGAAAAAAAGAGAAAGAATGGGAAGGGAAGGCAGAAATGTTTCTCTTAAATAGAGATGGTTAATATAACCGTGACCCATATTTTAAAATATTAATATCACAAGTCAGGTTGAAAATGAATTACAAAATTTAAGGCACAATGTTCAAACAATTTGAAAAATTAAAATAGAAAATAATAAATATCAGTTATAAACCAAAGAATAAAAAATATATTTTCCCCTTTATTAAAAAATTTCAAAATCTATTTTAGCAAAAAATATAAGAAAAATTTTAAGACAGCCCCAATGTATTTGAAAAAAAAAAAATACCAAAATTAACCTGTGGTTTCATACAAATAACTCCCTCTATTTTAATGTATTTTATATATGTTCTAAAAAAAGGTATACAGGATGACATATCTCAGAGACAAAAGTCCATTTTGTGTAAATAACATACCCACACCAAACCATTAACCTACATTTTTTCCCTCTTATATTACACCTGTTTCCTGATTCATTAATATAGAAAATACCCATTTACAATTTTGAAATCCCATTCCCCCTCCAACTTAAACTCTTTAATATAATACTGCTTTGCTTAAAAAAGTAAATCATTTTTTTTCTGAAGTTATTCAACATTGCTTGAAAATGGAACAAAAATTGTAACTTTAATCTTTAGTTCCGAAACACAGTAGTTTCTGTGTTGTGATGAAAACATATTTTTAAATAATATTTATATATATATATATATATATATATATATAAAAACAATTGACATTGCATTAAATTTTTAAAGATGAAAGCACACACACTTTAATTAAAATGATTTTGCTAATGTGACCCCCATCTTCTGGTTTTCCCCAATATTTTGGATCGGCATCATTCCCTTGTATAAATTTAAATGGTTAATTGGGTCTGTCTTCAAAACCCTACAAGTAGTTTCATAACAAACACACACAAAGGCTACAATGTTATATATACATGCACACACACTTTCTAAGCTCTGACCTCCTGGCCAGATGATTTTTTACATTATATTTTGGTTTATATTTTTGTCATGTCAAGAACTTCTAAGTACCTGTTTCAATTGGTTTTCCAGCATAATGACCTGTCTTGTCAATATGTTTAACCTGATATGTCTTCAATAATCACATCAATAGAATAAAATAAGGCTGCAGGTTTATTGATTCTCTTTTGTAAATAAAATTCAAATGTTTTAATGCTCTTTACTTCAAGGAATGATAATTTATTGAGAGGGAAATGAAGAAATAAGTTCGAAGACAATTTAAACTGAGTTATATTAATATTGAGGAATGGCCAGCTCTATATTGGATGAGTCACATGATAGCCATGCTTCAGGCTTTAATATAGACAAAAATTCAACCCTGTTATAAGATCTGCAAGAAATGAGTTTCTTTTCCCTTTCACATATTATATTCAAAACCGGCTCTGAACACAAATATATTCTCATTCAAAGGTCTTTATTTTTATTCTTTTTTTGAGGACTTGAAGAAATGACCACTTCTCTCTCCTACCCTCTGCTACTTGACAATCTTTGCACAAATCAATTCCTTGGAACCCTGCTACTAACAGAAAAAGTGAAATACTTGAGACTCTTCCAAACCCTGCAAGTTTCAAGGATATCTGTGTTTTTAATTATTTTCTGTTGCTAACAGCACTGGCTTGACTCCAAATTGCAAAGTGAGCAACAACTGATATTGAGAGGACAGGATTTTGTCATAAGAATCCATTCGTTTTCTCAAGCTGCGAACTATTTCTCATTTAACCTTAAGATTATATCATTGATCATCCGTTTAACACTTCAACACTCAAGAACATTGTTCGATATGTCAGCAAGGTAGAATTAAGTAACAATAAGGAGATTGAGAATGTCTAATGATAGATGTATGATTCCTCTCGTGCCTCATTTATCTCTTATACTCCTAAGAAATGTCTCTCTCCTAATAGTACATCTGAAGAGACCCTTTATTTAAAAAATTGGAGTCTTGCTCAGCACAACTCATCCCCATTCTTGAACAATACTCTTTGTACTCAAACTCCCACCCCTGCAGTTTTTTTTTTCTTTTCAGTGTTTTTTTTTTAAGTACCTCTGAAAATTTTTGTTTACTCACCAAGAAACATGATGACAGACTTAACTAAACAAAATCAGGTACAGTGATTCTTCGGAGCTTGGGCTCAGAATAATCCAAGCATATCAGATTTTTGAGATAAATACTTAACATATGGCAGCGAGACTTTATTTAAGTGCGTTAGGATGATGGATGTAACTAAGTTCTGTGCTAACATTTTTTTTTCTTGCAGTTGTGAAAATCTCTTGTGGCTTCTTGCTTCCCAGTCAGTTTTGATCTTCAAAAATTTAAATGCAATGTCAATTGTTATCTTAATTCCTATTCTTTTATTGTTCTCTCTCTGTTTTTTTTTTCTCATTCTCTAACACTGCATAACCCCTTTTGCCTTAGTGGCTTTATTGCCTTGCTTGGGATGAAATGAGTAAAAAAAAAAATAATATCAAAGATAAATAGTATATCAATAGTATATTACTATTGTCTCACTGGTGTATAACCAGGTGATAAGTACGTTAGCATTCTGACCATGAGACCTAGATTTAAATATTACCTTGATTGATTGATTGATCAGAGACATGTCATCTTGATAATATTGGCCTCGGGATATGATCCCAGTATATGCCACTATTGGGTAAAATGCCTGAAAACCATGCGATGGGTTGATCTAAGCGTTGTAAATGAAATTGGGTAGATGAAATTGTTCAGTGGCCATCAATTGTTGTGTGTTAACATAAAAAGTCACAAGTCATGTTGGCCAAGGGTTCAAGCATATTGGCTGTGTGTTCAATTACTGATCAGTTTAGCATAGTTGCAGAAAGAAATCACAGGTTGACTTAGTGGATGCTGAAAGAAAATACAAATGTGCCTGAGTAGGTGTCTGCAGCTAGTTACTCTAGAAGACATACGTACTCAGAAATGAGCAGTCAGTCATTATTCATTAGTACCATATGCAGTAGTATACAATACAAAAGGACAAGAATATACAAATAAAACAATTTTGAATTCCGCAAATTAGATTGATAAAAATTGCAGTAAGTATTGTGTAAATGGTAAATTTGCATTAAAAAAGTACCCTAGATAAAAGTGGGGTCAGTGTGTTCACATCACTACCAAATATGAGACAAGGTTGAAGTTGAAAGTGGATTTACTGGCAATACAATACAATGGAAAAATTGCTCAAGCTCCTTTGGCACATCCCCTTTTAGAGGCACCACTGGAAGGAGAGGTACTGCCTGGGGGGATGGCCTCCTGGGCTTGAGCTAATATTAATTCCAGCTTTCCTTGATAGTAACAAACTTGTATACAAGGTAAGTATAAGAACCCTGGATTAAGATAAATAGCATATTAATAGTATATTAGTACAGTCTGATTGGTGTTTAACTAGTTGGTTAGTGCATTAGTAAGAAAAAGTGTTAAAAAAAGCACCCTGCATAAATAAAGTTAAAGCATAAAATTTGTTTATTTAAAAGAGTGTAGTGTTTAAAATTAGAGAAAATATGCATTTAAATTATTGATTTTATGTATAAATAAGATGGACAACAAACCATGCCATTACTGACTTCTGCAAATTAGTGAATTTTGCAAATCTGATTTGTTCAGGTGTTATTCCCACACCCCAAACATTCTTCTGGCAATTTCTGCTGCAAATGAATCAGTGTCATCATTTTTGTCCCTAACCTTATTGATCTTCCAAAGATTCTCCATTGAATTGAGGTCTTGGCTTTTGGTGGGTCATACCATCATAACCTTAACGTTTTCATCTTTGAAGAACTGTTTTACTGTTTTTATCATATAACATGGAGGCATTAACTTGCAGGAATATGGAGCTGGAGACCAGGGGGATGCTTTCTCATGCTGTTCAATAATATTCTTATACACTACAGCATTTACTTTGCTATGTAACTGATTAGGGCGGGGGGAGTTAACATCAGAGAAGAAGCCCCTCCCCACAACAATGGCATTTTTCAGGTTTCTCTTTTTGGTCCTACTTTCTTTCTGCTCTCTGTTAATGATCTGCCTAAGAACATACTCTGATCTTGAATGAATATCGATGCAGATGATACAATAGTTTCTATGTGTACCTCTAAATTTCTGGGTGACCAGAGCCTGGCAGCCGATCTCTCTTCTGACCTAACTCTGGTGGCTCAATGAGAGAAGGACTGACACTTTGCAGTTGGGACCTCCCATGCCACATACCTGAAGATGAAGCATTCTGTTTCCCTTCATGTATTTCATTTGAAAGAAATGAATTCCTCTCAGACAGCTTCATCCAAAGAACTGCTGCTTTGTGGAAGGATGTTTTCCTGATCACTACAATCTTAACATCTTCAAGTCTGGGATTAACCATTATCTTTCCTACACAACCTCATAAACTGCACTTCATTCTTGCCTTCTCTTATACTTATATTACACCATATAGTAGCCCTCTACCTTGAGTGTCCCTTGAGCCTTGTATTGGGTGAACATTAGTCAAAAAAATATTTACTAATATTTTCTTTTTCACACATTTGGCAAGCAATGTCTTGACACTATCCAATATACTGCCTTCCAATTAAACTTATTTCATCATGGAAAAACACCCTTGCCAAATTCTTTTTGGTCTATACCAATAAGAATTTTTATTGGTCTAGAAAATGAGCTCATTTGCAAAAGCCAATTGAGCTTTTTGTTTTTTCTTGTTGATGAAGGGGTTTGATGGCAGTTTCTTATAAACAATGTAACACTGTCTGCGAAGACAGTTACATGCCCTATTCTTTGGTTACATGACACACAATGGTCACTGCTATATCAACCTTCCAGCTTGGAGAGGTCTTGAATTGCCTGATTTTGCTAAGAAATCATTTTACATTAGTGCCTTCATTCTCTTTGTCACTTAAGAAGGCTAGTATAATGTTTTAAAAGTATAGAAATTATATTCTTAGATCCATTAACTTCTGCAATTGCAGGGATTATCATCCCTTGTCATTTTAGTGTGATACCCTGATGCCTCAGTGATTGATTAACTTCACACTAGTGTGTCATAATTTAGGAAATAATGCTGCAGACAAATTGAGAATATTCCATGTCATTGCAATATTACTTCAGGGACTGTCATTTTTTTAATGTGACAACCTGATGCCTGGGTGATTTTATCAGCTTTACAATAGAAATGATGCTTCAGACAAATTGGGAATATTCCTTGACATTGCTGTAATTCAGGGGGAAAATGTAAAGCTTAAATTAGTCTGGGATTCTTCTGACTTGGTCTCAAATGGGAATGTAACAAATTTCCATCTTATGAATCAGCTATGCCAACTGGTAACCTTTGACTTCCTTTTTCTCTTTCCTCCTGTCCATTGATATGTTTGCATGAAACTCATAAGCATAAAAAAAAGGAACTCATTCTGTCCCAGTCTTAATTTTCTGTTAGAACCACCCACCCACCCTTACCTTTAATCCCTCACACTACACCTCAATTTGAAGAAGTCACCTAGAAATATAAATAGCAACATCAATTTTCTAATCTAAACCGGTTCCTTACAAACAGTATATAAGTAGTAAATAGATAAATAGTAGATTTTTGTTGAAGGAAAATAACCCAATGAATACAAAATACTCACTGACTATGAGGGAAATATTTGATCTTGTGTTTTGAGTCAGTTTACGTTTTATCAGAAGCAGGAATTGTCACTCGTGCTTATATTTAATTGTTAGTGATAATCTATCAAAATAGTGTGAGGTAATTTATGCCCCCCCATTTAATAGTGTCTCATTGTACTCTTGTGTTTACTTCTGTAATGTCTTTAGAAAAGACGTACATACACCTCTACATCATCTTGGCATATCTATTCAGGTGACCTGCAACTTCTTTCATTATTACCATGAGGATAATGTTAATATTGCAACTAAAAGCTTATCATACTTCCTAATATTGTTTTGAGTACTGTCTTTATGATATTTGGTGCAGAGATCAATTTAAACCCATGACTGGTCAAGCAGCATATTTATCCTTTAGAGTTGACTAGTTGATATCATAGCTTCTCACTTACCTGAAAATGCAAGTAGACTGACTTCAGATCCACAACGTTGGATGTCCCAATCATCTGTCATCAATCTGTTGAAGTCTATATCCACTAAATCACATCCAATATGGTACGTCACATGCTTGTTTAGTTCGACAAAATCTAATACCAGTTGGACCATCCTTTTGACGAGTTAAACCACTAGCATCCATGGCAGTATCTTGCTCAATACATTTTCCATTCATAGCATCACTATACTTTCATAGATTCGGCTTTCATCTACCTCTTGGGGGAACTTCCTAAGAATCGTTTCTTTCTTCAATTCAAACCCACTTCTGTACGTGTCTCATCATGAAAATTTACGCAATCATTGTCTTCAATTTAATTACCATCCCACGCTACAATCCGCATTCCTTCATTGCAAATTGTCAGGGCTGCCCTAAATTTCATTCTTTCCTCATTGATGATTTCACTTATCACAGCATTAATCCCTTTAATAATGAGGTCTGTTGTAACAAATTGGTGTTTCAGTCATGTCCTATTCACTGTCAGATTTCTCTTATTGACCCCCCCCGCTCTGCACGTCACTGCACTCTCTTCTACGGCTTTCCCTTAACTCATTCCACTCCACCCATTCACCATCTTTGGCATCAGCAGCTTTGTTGTACTTGCCTGTTCCGAAAGGATTATTACTCAAGTCATCTGAAATAATCTTGTCAGATTGAGACTTTCATTGGGATGCTGTTCATGGCACCTTCAGAAATACCTAAACTGTCAACTTTATACAATCACTTTTTCAGATCAGTGATTAAAAACGGATTTGAGTGAGTGAAGCATTTCTTCAAACCTTGTGGACTGGCACTACAGAACCACAAAGAACTATATCAGATAACAGAAACTACATCACTTGAAGACTTTCAACAGCAGCAACAACTATAATGGATAGAATATGCTTTAAAAGTGTAATGACATAATCAAGACGTTAGCATTTTACACCACTTCAATTAAAAAGTTAAGAAAGAAACTCCCATCAATACTGGAAAATGCAATAACAGCCACTGGACTTGAGAAACTTTTTTTTCCTGAAAAATGATTTCAAGAGAAAGATTTCATAAATTGCCAAAGAAAGTAGCCTTGACTGCTCTGTCATTAAATGCCAAATGTTTCCTTATAAGGAAACATAATATTACCATCTGCCTTAGCTCCCTTTTATTTAGCATTTGCATTGACAGCAATATGTGTACATGTATTTTAATGAGATAGACAGGCAACCAGTGCAATAGAACCTGTTCATTCATTTCCCTGATTACAGAAACTTACTGCATAACCTGTCTGGCCATACACATTATTGAGTCTCCAACAGACATGGTGTTAATATTTCTAAACTGCTACTGTACTCCAGTGACATGATCCAAGAGGTTGGTCCCAAAGCCTAGTTTTCAAATCTCACAAGTTTTGATATTCTTACTGATCTCCTAATTTCATTTGCTTACTAGTCCATCTTCTTCCCGATTTATCATATGCCACAAAATCTCTTTTCTTTAAACCTAAATTCAGTTTTCCCCATGTATCTCTAGTCTTTGTTGCCCATTAACAAATAGTGCCAATGTGTCCCTGTATAAATATAGTGTAGCAGAAATGAAATGGAGATGAAACAGCCAACTGGTACTGATAATGGTACCCATCCGTGTCTCTCAAAGAGACAATGTTTAGTGTTCTGTCTCTGCAGAAGGACAGCACATGGCTGCCCTACCAGAACAGAACCGATGCCCCCCCCCAACTAAAACAACTGTTTATAAAGGAAGTGTTTAATATCTTCCCCATGAAAGAGGATGGCGAGTTGCATGGTGTTACATATGCAAATAATTCCTTTGCTAGCCGACCACTAACATTTTAGGCTCCATAAAAGCAGGCACATTTTCTGAAGTGGCAGTTTACCATGTTGGCTGTATAATGGGATTACAGTGTGCTACCGAGGATTTGTGTTTGTACTACTCAGCATCATTTGAAATTCATTCATCGTTGTTTGTGTTTCCAGTGTCTTGGCTACATTCATCTTCTGTGTGGTGTTCCTGTGTGGAAGTTTTGTTCATGCGATCGCCCAAAAAGTCACCTATCAATGCCCCTCCCCAAAAAAGAAACTTATCAGGGGACACCCCCCCCACAAATAGATTTATTGAGAGACCAAAATTAATCTTATCAGGGCTCCCCCTGAAAAAGAGATTTATTACCCATCCTTGAAAAAAGAGTCTTATCAGGGGACCCCCAAAAAAGACTTATCAAGAAAAAAAAACATCAGTGACCCAAAGAAAAAAGTCTTATTAGCCCACTTCCCTCTGAACTCCTGAACATATCAGGGAACCATAAAAAAAAAACACATCAGGGTCATGCCAAAGAAAGAAGAATTATCAGGGACTAAAAAAAAAACCTAATCAGGAGTCACACCTCCCCTCCCAGTATAGACCCCCCCTACTAGACTTATTGGGGGAGAAAAAAGAAATTTATCAGGAACAATTTTGACTCTTGTGAAAACCAGAACTATCAATACAAAAGTTTAAATATAACTCAACCTTCAAACTGAAACTAAAATATCCTTTAGGAAACAAGTCAAGGCATTGAATACTCCTATAGGATTTGAAATACCATTTTTAAAATAAATTTTTAAAAAAATGGATCATGACCAGAAACTATATGTTTGATTATTTTATTGCTCACCCTTCCCACCTTGTATCATCTCTCCTCCCCATTTTACACACCAATTCCATTACAATTATATATCAACTCATTCAAACCACATTTTATTCAGCCATTTTATTTGTTTGTTCATGAACTTTGGTTTAGCTCAAAGCCATTGAAATGCGTCTTCCTGTGAGGGTTGCATATCCTACTTTATTATTTATTCTGCCACAAGAAATATGTTTGTTAATGGTTTTGTATATTTTGAGTTTTTCTGAAATTTGCAGGTGCATAGATAAATGGATTGATATGATTTGAAAGCATATAGAAATTGATATTGAGATTGGAGAGCAGTTCTCTGTGAAGAAAGTCTATTGAAATGCTTCCCTTATTGTCTGATATTTTATGAATCCATTGATATATCAGAGTAAATAAGAAAAGAGAAATCAACAATTGGCATGGTACTCTAAAGGTTTTAATCGTTACCATGACAACAGAACAATTTATTAACAACTAATGTTTTTCATCGAGTGTTCTTCTTCAAGAACTGATCTTTTCTGATTGTTTTTGCTTTTGTGGTCATTAAATTTGAACTCGCAGAAGGCAAAGAGACCTTGTGGAAATTGCAAAGTTCATCTTAAATTTTAGTTCATTTGATTTTTTTTTTTTTTTCCTTTTCTTTATCGGTCGTCCCCTCCATATTTCCCTGGGTGCCTATTGTTGTATTTTGGAAAATTCAAACATGCATTGATGCAATTTAGAGAAAAATCCCAAAGTTCATCTTTGAAATTTAAAAATGAAACAAAAGTAATTCATGATTTGGTAATAGAGGGAAAACAAACATGATTTACTCTTTAAAAAGTATCTTATGAATTATACATAGATGGTGGTTACCAACTTGTGTGTGAGTACGGCCATTACTACATATCTTTTTGGTGAATATCTAATGATGTACTGAATGAATGTGGCTCTTTAGCCCAGCAAGGGAGCTACATACTCTGGCATAAATAGGGCACTTAAGAAGTCCAACAGCGGATTGGTACATTATCATGCAATTTAAAATGTTGCATGAAACCGCTTCTGGACCCACATGTCTTACAACAAATATCACATTTCAGTTGCTGGACATCTACAGTTTTATATAAACATCTCTTTCTCTCTTTACACACACATACAATATCGTGCAGAAAAGTTCTCAGTCCAATGAAGGCCTTTCCCAAAAAATTCTATTTAATCAGAATGTGGAAGGTGAGTGGGGTTGATAACTCGTGTTTGTGTTACATATAATGAAAGAAATATAGTTCGAAGGTATGTTATATTTAAGCGTGGAAGTGATCAATATCAGGAATAAAGCATATGTAAGATTGCATTCAAGCATTAAACACATTGTTTTAATTAAATTCAACCAAGAAAAGACTAATTTTTTTATTGTATTTTTCCAAGTTGTATATTAGGATAAAAATTTGGTATAAATTGTCTCAAGTTTGTTAGTTGTGTTCAAATATTTTTGACCATCTTAGTCATTATCAAGAACCATGTGTTGTCAGTGTGGTAGGCAAGTTTTTGGAATATTTAAAATGTGCATAATAAAAAAAAAAAAAAAAGAAAATATTTGATGCATTTTTTATTTATTCAGTCCCACTCCCTTTAACTGTTGCACAGGATGTCACTTTGGATCAATTCAAACTTTCAGCTTTTTATAAAATACCAGGATGTAACCACCAGAATTTTGTCTATCTCACTGAAATGAAATAGTTCTTGACAATGACTGAGGTTGTTGAAAGTACTTGAATGAAAACAATAATCATGAACTTTAAGCAGTTTATCCACAATTTAAATCCTTACATACAGGCTGTCCCACAAAATTTACTAGATTTTTAAATCTAGTAATTTCAACATTTATTTTATTCAAAAAAAGTTTTATACTGAATGAAAATTCAAACACTGGAAATATATTTCCATTTAATTATGAAAAATATACAATGTAAATATCCTCCATTTTTAACTTAACACAGGAATTCTCTTTGAATAGCATTCTCCATAACACAGTGGTTAATAACTCTGGCTACACCCCTGAAATTTCTGTGCAGATGTTATCGTTGAGCTGCTGAATTCTGTAGTCTAGACACAAATAACTAAGTGGGATCGAGTCAGAAGAATGTGGTGACTATAACATTTTGGAATTTCATGAGATGCGTTGGTTTAATCCCAAATAAAATTCAATCAGGAATTCTTCTGTAGGTAATTTCCCTCCATTTAAAGATTTGAAGAAAGAAAAAAAACTTTGTTACCACATTTTTAAATACCAAGGTTATTTTGGGGACACTCTGTGTGTGTGTGTGTGTGTGTATATATATATATATATATATGAAATGGAGAAAAAAAAATAATAAAAAATTAAACTGACCTTCTTGGTTGAATTAATCTTCTGTCTGAATTTCTGGGATGAGGAGTTATCATTATTTACACAATTTATATTTGGACTATTGTTATCACAACATTTTGGCCATTGGTCTTTCCAGTGTTCCTCGAGTGTATATTGATCTGGTTAACCTAGAGGGAATTGCAAACTGAACCCGTTATTTAATCTACAGGGTTAGACTGTTCTCATTCCATTGCTCATGTTCTTCAATATCATAGAGTTCATGCTAGGCCTTTGAGGACTTACTTACTCGTCCTAGTATAGAAATAAATTCAATTTGGATTTCTAATTTTTAAGGGCATCTTTCATCTTTGGAGATTGGCAAAATGGTTTCTTCTTTACTCAGTGTGAACATTTTTTTTTTTTTTTTTGAGTAAATTTCAGCTCTCGATAGTTTAGGGGAAGGGATAAGGATAATAAAATAATATATTGAAACCTGAATTTTGCCAGTCTGCATGCCTCTTTGACCAAGGAATGGAGGTGGTGGTGGGGGGCAACCAATTGAAGGTGAAGGAAAAAGGAGAGAAAAAAGTGTTTTTTTTTTTCTACTACAATAAATTGTTTTGATAAATGTGATTTTTTTTTTTTTTTTTTTTTTTTTTTTTTTTTTATCCAATGAGCTGGTTGAAATCTGAAATACTTGTGTTCACTTCTAAAATTTCTCAGATTAATCAGAGCTGACCTTTCGCAATAAAAATACCTGTAATACAACCATCAGCAGGAGTTGGAGATGCAATGCCTTCTAAAGACATTTGAAAACCTGACCAAATGCTTGTTCAAGCCCACTCCTCAATGAAATATAGACAACCAAATCGTTGTTTTCGAGGCAGAATGATGTCTTATTTTCACCCCGTCTATTTTAACAAAATAGTTGTTCCCACAACAGAGAACAAGTACTTTTCTCAAAACAACACTCTGTATTGAAGACTCTAAAACACGACCCTCAACAATTCATATCAACTCACAAGAACTATTAAGAACGATCACATTTTATCCCTTCAGTGTAACTATACCCATTTATGTGGGTTTGTCTTCACTGAAACACTGTTATTGTACTTTCTTCCTTGTAATTTTCATTGTTTTGTACATGCTGACTTGTGATATCGCATGTTATTTGATTGATATTTGTTGTAAAGTTTCTCTTTTTTTCTACAATTAACATTAGGCTTTATTTTAGAAAAAATAAGTTGTCTATGGATTTATTACCCCCTTTTCCGGACACACAAATTACTAAATTTGTGCATCCCTAATATTTAGTAAGATTCACTTTTATTTGGTTTTATATCTCACTGAGTATCTCTTGTCATTTTTTACAGTTCACCTTGTTGTCACTTGATCCTCATTCTCCACAATCTCTTCTAACTGAACCCACAAAATATACATTATTTTCTATTCTTTTTCATTAGTCTGAAAATACTAAATCTGACAAAACCAAGCTTAATGTGTTTATTGTAACATGTATACTTGAATCATATAGTGTTTAATTAAATTTTGGTAAAAAGTTGTACTATCATTTTTCAAAAATGATTTTTCGAAATCCATGCACATATGAAATGGTGATTTTTTTTTTTTTTTTTTGTGTAAGATTTAGAAAGCTTCACATATTGAAAGGCAATGTTGAAGGATTTGGCAATGATTTTTTATACATTATTTTTTAAGTTCTGGTCAAGAAATCCTTGAATTACATATGTTTCAAATAATTTTCTTTTAAAGTTTAGCACCCTGATCACCTGTCAAATCTGCCCATCTTGTATTTTGGGGAATCTATATTTTATTTTTACCACTATATTCTTTCTCAATTTCTGTGTTTCTTATTTTTCTAAAACTCTTCCATAAAAAACAAAAACAAAAAACGTAATGGTATAAACTGCAAAAAAAGAAATTCTTTTATATTAAAGTACTTATATTTTCCTTTTCTGCAGGAAGTTGTAAGGTTGACAACGTGTACACCTGCACATACAAACAAACACTATATTTTGTATAATGGTTTTCATGTAGGAAGATGAAGTATTTGGTTGGCTAATGTTTACCCAGACAGTGTGGACAACCAGTCCTTGTATCTAGTCTGATTCCATAATACTGTGATGCCAAATATAAAAGGCATGAAATCTTATAAATTGTGTGTAAAAGACATGTTTGAGCGGCAAAGAATTCATCCAAACTAGTTTTAATTCAACAAATAAGGTGGGCAGTCTGTTAAATTTTTATATTGTTTTCCAATTTTCAAATAAGACATTGTACATGTTTGTCGATAAACTCTCGGAAGTTCTTTTTTTTTTCTGTTTTGTTAAAGTACTTTCGACTGTCTTGGTCATTATCAAGAAACTGAATGTTGTCAGTGTGATAGAAATTTTTTCCCTGGTATCCCTGAATACATGAATTTAAGCATGCTGCTAAATTGGCATCGAGGCCCTACCATTTTACTTTTGAAACAGCGAAATACAACTGCCACTTCTACTCCAACAGTTTCTTTTCTCACACTTCATACCTGTGGAACTCTCTTCACTTTACTTGCTTCCCTGATAACTACAATCTACAAAATTTTAAATGCAATATCAATCACCCTCCTCTATCTTCTTGAATCCCGTTCATCTTTTTGTCCTTTCGTCAATCCTCCCTATACTCAGTCTTTTCTCTCATTTTCACTCTCTGTAGCCCCCAGCTCACTAGTGGCATTCCCACCTTGCTTGGGGGTGAAGCAATTCAAAAAAAAAAATCCAAACAATTTTTAATTTTATTTTCACTGGGGTTCAAATCATTCCAAAGTGACGTCACATGTAAACAGTTTCATGGATCTAGAAAAACACCAAAACAACACGTGACAAATATTTATACATATTTTGTACACACATTAAATGCTTCATACATGTGTCAAGATCACCAAAGTTAAGCAATGTTGATCCTCAGCAGTATCTAGATCACTTGGGAATATCATGTGCTGTAAACTTAGATGTGTAGGTGGGGTAATGGATAATGGCTCCAAATTGTTAATTGGTGAGCTGAGTTTCAATTCCCATTTGGTTCATTATATTCACTTAGGTGCATATACCCTTGGAAAAGGTATGAATTCACTTCTTCTTCCTCAGCTAGGCATTAATTAGTAAAACTTGTATCACTAAATCATTATCTCTATTAACCACCACAAGGATCCATCCCTGCATCCCATTAGAATGTCTGAAGACCAACTTCTCGAGAGCTCTTCTCTGCGGCTGCTCGGTCTCACGCTGGCTGCTGATCTGAGATGGAACAAATACATCGAGTCAATTGCATCATCCACCGCAAGGAAAGTTGGCTCCCTGTGCCGAGCCAGGAAAATTTTCTCCCCGGAATTGATCCTCCAAATCTATAAATTGACCATTCGCCCTTGCATGGAGTATTGCTGCCATATATGGTCTGGAGCCCCTGCTGTTTGCCTCAGGGTTCTTGATAAGATCCAGAGACGGATATACAATGTGATTGGCCCTGATCTCTCATCTCGTCTGCAGTCGCTCTCTCACAGACGCGACGTTGCCTCGCTCTGTCTTTTTTACAAGTACATTCACGGTAATTGCTCCGAGGAGCTGCTTTCGCTGGTTCCTAGGCCTCATGAATTTAAACGTCCTACGAGGATGGCATCCCGTTCCCACCCCTTCACCGTTCAAACTGTTAGATGTAGACGTATCTTCTACTCCAATAGCTTCATGTCTCACACATCTCGCCTGTGGAACTCCCTTCCTTATTCCTGTTTCCCTGACAAATACAATCTCCAACTATTTAAGTGTAACGTCAATCGACATCTCCAGTTGCCTTGATCTATCCACTTCTCTTCTCCACATCCTTTCACCTTTCATTCCTATCTGCTCTCGCTCCAAATCTTCTGTAACCCCCTTGCCTTGATCGATCCACTATCTTTCTCCACATCCGCTCCTTTACCACTCCTATCTGCTCTTCCTCCAAAACTTCTGTAACCCCTTGCGTGCTAGTGGCCTCCAGCCTTGCTTGGGGTGATAAGCTTAAAAAAAAAAAATTATCTCCCCCCCCCCAATTCTTACAATGTAAAAAAAAAAAAAAATTTTTTTCTGGCTTTAAATAACCTGTAAAGGATAGATAATCCATAGAAAATGAATCAATATTTCTTCTGATGAGATTGCATCTTGAAATTTTTATTGAATATTTAATATATGTGAAAAAAAAAAAATGGACATTTTATCCACAATTTTGATCATGATGTTTAACATAATATTAAAATATTAAGTAGTTAGGCATTGTTGGTTGAATTTAAAAACTTATATATATATATAACATGCACACATACTGAGGCAGCAAGAATTCATTCAAAAATGTTTATAATTCAACCAAGAATGTCATCTTATATTTCCATATCCTGATCATGTAAATTATCTGATTTTTTTTTTTTTTTTTTTTTTTTTTTTTAAATATTGTTTAACTTTTCATGATGATGAGTCATAATGAAGAATATAAATATAAATCCCAAAAGAGAATTTCTGATTATTTTCATTCAGGCACGATAACCTGAATATTCTTAATAATGAACAGTTTCATAGTTTTATCCACACACAGCAAATTGTAGGGCAGATTTTCTCTTGAGCCAAAGCTGCAAGCCAGTTTAAGAGTAGGACAATTCTGAATTGAACAATAGAGTTGATTGAAAGCCACTCCACTATATTTCCCAGATATGACAGATATTAAATGTCCTGGGTATGACAATGAACTACATCCAGCAGCAAGCCCTCTGATTGTGAGGTTTTGAGGAGCGTGGAACCACCTCTTAATTGCTGTTGTTCCCAGGTCTGCCCTGATCCAGGGTGGTAACACCTGTTAGGTTCCTAGCTATGGGCAAATAGTTAGACCCCCAAACTGGGTCAAAACACTATGAAAGTATAAAAATAGATTTTTATAATAAAAATATCAGTAATACATTTGACTCTTGACAAAAACCCTCTTTATAAAAATGTCACTGAAACCTGATCTACAAACTGATTGCTTACAAAGAATACATTTTCTATTCGCACAACCCTATCCTAAAAATCTTCTTGGCATTAAATCACCCACTGAGATTGATAAGCCGTAAAACAAAATAAAGCAAACAGACATTAAAAGAAACTTGTGAAGTGCTGTTATTGCACTTACAGGTAATTTATATATTGGTTAATAGCAGCATATTTCCCTGTTTTATTTTTTGTTTTAAATCCTCTTCTGGTAACTATGCTCTCCGGCTTTCCTATTGTGGGTTTCAATATTTTGTAATGACAAATCTTCAGTCTTTGTATGTATATTGTTCCTTTTCTCTGCACCTCTGAATAAATTGATAACACTATGGCAAAAATATATATATATATATATATATATATATAACTTCCAAGAAAATATCTTAATTTTTGTTAAATTATTTTAAGGATAACCTCTAAGACATCTTGTTTATAATTGTTTAATTTGTTTAACGGCACATCAACTCCTTATGGGTCATTTAATGCCAAAATTTAATTTTCTTGGGACCTTCAGTATTTTGTTTTCCAAAAAATGTATGGCTGATAATTTTTTTACTATGAAAATGTATTGCTGGTATTTTTATTACAAGAACATATTTTTTTATATTTGCATATTGTTTTGATTCCCAGTTTTGGGGGCTCCCTATTTGCTCATAGCTGGGAACCTAACAGATGCTACCTCCCCGGATCAGGGTGGACCTGGCAACAACAGCAATTTAGAGATGGTTCCATGCTCCTCAAAACCTCCCAAACAGAGGATTTGCTGTTGGGTGTAGTTTATCATCATATCCAGGAAGATAATTTTTTTTGGTGGGGAGAGCCTATAAGCAAGGTTATATTTGACCATGAAGAGTCATGTCTTATTTTATAAACAACTGCAATACCTTAGTGGGAACTGAGGGAGTGAATGAGTACAAAGACCTGATATAAATGAATTTATTATTTCAATTAGATTTAGCCTTCACTAAATATTAATTCACTGAAGATGATCCAATTTTGACAATGTGTAGTATTTCTGAATCATATTGTCAGACTTTGATAGTAACATGTTCTTCAGGCTGAGAGACAGAATTAAATACTCCCAAAGAATATTGCTATTGGAAATTCTGAATGTAGCTGTGAACTGCAATATTATACAACTCAGGAATGAAAAATTAAAACACTGTATTTCATTTTGGTTGATGCGATAAATATCTGATCACAGACTTGTTTATAAACATGTGGCTATTTAGAAAAATTAAAAAAGAAATAAAACCAGTTTTTTCATTGAAGATGAAATTCTGTCTGATCTAGTATAAATGCAGTTGCAGCAGTGCATAAAAATGTTGCTCATCTCCAATTGCAAGTATTTTCACATGAAGCCTTCTATGTGCCATGTCCCTTCAAGACGTTGATGATCGTGACTCTCCACAATTTCTTATCCTTTGTAGCTTCTAATAAATTTTGTCTTTTTGTTATCTTTCTTAAATCTTGCTCTGCCATCCATTTACCCAAGCTTTCTAGGTGGGTTATATGCTGCTTTCCCCTCTCCCTCTTACCTTCAAGCTATCTTCTGAGTATCAAATTTTCCAAGTCCTCTTTCCTCATTATGTGCCCTGGAAATTCCAACTGTTTCTTACTGAAGTTAAGTATAAATGTCCTTTTTGTTATTTTCTCTAAAACTCTCATTGCTCACATGTTTGGTCTATGGTATTCTCAATATCCTTCTGTAGAACCACATTTGTTGTTTAAAATATTTTTTTGTTATCTGTGAGGAGATAGTCCAGCATTCACTACCATATAGGATGATAGATATTACATAATAGTACACTTTTCTTTGCTTCTAATGAAATTTTTATGTTAATATTTTGCTTAGCTTTTGAAAAACATCTTTCACTATTCCAATAGTTAACTTTTATTAATCTGTTGACAACTTTTTCTACCATTGCATATTCTGATTGATAAATGATAGTTGTTGAATTTTATGGTTGTGGTGTCATATTTTTCTATGGCAACAATGAAATCAGTATTGGCAAAAAGCTACTGCAGTTGTGGCAGTGGGTGGGGGAGTGGTCATCTACAGTGGAAGGGGAAGTAATACTTGAGTACAAAAAGTTAACATGTCAAAGGTCATTTTAGATTATAAAATAAGGAAAAATGTCCCAAAGAACTTCAATAGAAAATTGGTTTCATGTTGTGAATTCAACCTGATTTGATATCTGTGGTGAATGCGCCCCTAGTACAGATGTAAGAGTCCCCAGATCATATGCAGACACGTCTATCAAAACCAGTTACTTCTAGGTTTTTCCCATTAGTAGCAGAACAGCTTAGCATGTTCAGGTACAGGCCTCTTTGAAACTTGTCTAGATCTGGGTTTTTGTCAGCTGTCTTCTGTCAATGAAAGTGATGGGAAAACCAGCAATGGGCAACACTCAGTGTCTTATGAAGTCAGTCCCATGTGTATTTTGTTTTCTTAAAGTTGCTGTGCCTTTCTGAGGCAGTGTAATTTTGTTGCCTCCCATCTCTTTCCTTTTTCTACCTATTACCCCCATAGAGGTTGGGGAAGCTATCATTTAAGTGTTTCCCGCAACCTTAATACACCTTTGCCGTAGTTTACAACAATATCTCAAAAGAGAAATTAGTAAACCAGATGCACAAGAGAGTAAACTTTAAAATTCACCAATGACAAGTTGAGCTAATTTAAATTTGTATTATGAGATATAAAGACATCAGTTTGAAAACATAGGCATTTATTTTTGTCCTGTCAGTGTACATAAAAAATATTGTTAGATATCTCATTCTTTATATTCTGCACAGATGACTCATTTTTATATATTGTACAAAGTCTTGTATAGGCTTTGTCAAAGATATTGTTTTCAGACAATACAAAACTTCCTTCATATTTCTCTTATTTGTCCTTTCTTAGAGATATCAGCAATTCATTGAATATCTCATATCTTTTTATGGCTTTACATCTCCCTGCCAAAAACGTTTCTATGCTGCAATTTGCATTATAGAATGGAAATCATTTTGAAAATAGAGGAAAGGATAATTAAAGTTGTTTTTTCTTCAGGTATTACTGTAATTGTCTTTTTTCTGTCTTTCATCAAATACAACACCCTGTTGCCACTCTAGCTAAAGGCTTACTGCATAATGTTGTTGTCTGAGCATAAGAGGAGGTAAGAAGCACAGTTTATGGGGACAGGTAGGAAACAGTTAACTTGAAGACTTTAAGTAGTTAAGAGTGATTGGGGAAGCATCCTTTTGGGAGTCTGTTCCACAAAGTAGCAGTTCTTGGGAAGAAGTCATCTGAAAAAAAAAACTGCCTTCTTACTGATGGAATATGTAGGGAATGGGGATGATTTGTCAGAGTATATGTCGTATGGTGGATCTCAGTTGTGGAGGCTAGATCTGGGGGAACTAAGGACTGTAGCATTAGAACATTTGCCATGGTAATAGTGTAGAGGTAAAGGGCTTGTAGAGTAGAAAATAATTCATCACCCACAAGGCTGCATAGATGCTTTTGAGCTCTGTCAAAACAGGCAAGTGAGGACGAGGCAGCTCCAACCCACATATGGCAGCATTTTGGAGCTGATCTCACTCTTGGCAGGAGGAGCCAGGTATTTTCTGGCATCATACATAGAACTAACCATTTTACCAGCATCTTTAGTGATGGATCAAATGTTTCACTTAAAGTTTGGAGTTAACTTGAATCCCAACAGGTCTTCATGGCAAGGAGCCTCTTTGAGAGAACAACCATTCATCATGAACAGTAATAGTCTCCCAACCGAGAGAAAAGCAGTCATCTGACTGTTGCAAAATCTCCTGCCTTTTATATGCATATTATCAGCAAGACTGGAATAACAATAACAACTCTACTTGCATTTGCTGTTCTTAGTCATTCATGTATCCAAGACATACAGTCATGTTGAGATGCTGGTTTCCGTATGTTCACCAAAGCTAAGCAGCATCCAGGCTGGTTAGTACCTAGATGGGTGACCTTTGTGGAATACCAGGTGCTGTAATCTTGGATGCACAGGTAGTCTGTTGGATAATGGCTTAGAATGGCTTGAGAGTGCAGAATTCCAATTGGGTTTATTATATTTACTTAAGCACAAATACTCCTGGGGAAAGGTATGAATCCACCTTTCCCCCTGCTATAGGTTAATTAGTAGTGTAGTCTAGCACAGTAATTAAATTCATAAAGTCTAGGTACCATAGTGAAGAGCTCATCCAAGCATTTGCCATGAAAATACTTATAGAAAAGGTACAGGGAGCCAAGGTTATGGCGGTAGAAAAGATTGATGCCTGATCACAACCAATGACAATGTTGATTTTTTTTTTTTTTTTTTTTTTTTTTAATTTTATCAAGGATCTTTAGATATATAGCAGGAGCAATGGACCACATATGGTACCAATATTGTAAGCATGGAAAAATGATAGATTTATAGATACAGAAAATGTGTCCAGCATGACACAGTGGATTAACTTTCTTAGTTGGCCTAGCAAAAGATTCATTATATTCTTTGCACTTGATGCAGCTGAGAACATTATTCCGAGAAGGCTCAATGAGTCACTTTCTTGGTGGTGAGCATCAGCCATGCTGATGAAAGGCAGAAAGAGGTCTCTCAGATGATTAATAGAGCAGTTTAATTTTGGAAGCGTTAAAATTAACAAGCCATCCTTTGCCCCAGTTAACAACAGACTGAAGATTGTTTTTTGAAATAGGCTGCCAATTTTCAAACTGATCAGCTTTACTATCAAGATGGGAGTAAATTGTTGTCATCAGTTTAGATACCAGGCTGAAAGCTGATGTCATTGGGAAGGTCATTAATGAAAATTTAAAAGAAAAAAGTAGGGCTTAGGATAGAGCTTTGAGGAGCACTTGGATTATTATAAAAGGATGTAGACGAGTGGACATTCAGGACAACTCTCATTTCATAATTTGATAAGAAAGACTGGATCAATTTAAAAATTTGTCTGGAGACACTAACTTTTCAGCTTGTGGAGAAGACTGGTATGAAAATCCTGTCAAAAGCTTTCCAGATGTTCAGAGCAACAGCCTGAGCTTCACCATTCTTATCTGTAGCTTGATAGATTCTTTCCACAATTATCATCAATATATCAGCAGTTGTTCTGAAGAGTTGCTTGTCTGAAAGAAAGCCTTGTGATGTGAGATGCTTAACTAATTCAGCATTGATTGTAGCCTCTAACAGTTTATCAAAAAGAGCTAGAAGACTAATAGTTAAGAGTCGGACAGTTTACCTGAGTTCTTAAAACTTGGACAACAGATAAGGATTTCCAACAAGCAGGAAAGCAAGAGGCAATGAGGCATTTATTAGATCAGTTTGGTAGTGCACTTCTTAATGACTATTATAGTGATATCATCATCAGGTTGACATTCTTTGTGGGGATCTGGATTATATATGATAGCAGAAACCATAGAAGAGGTTATATACTTATCACTCAACAAAGACTAAGTGGGAAGTTAGGCAAGGATACTCTAGAGGAGTCAAGAGTAGACTTTGAAAAACTTTATGGATGAAACATTCAGCTTTATCAGCAGCAGATGTTAACACCTCAAGTTGATTGAAGAGAAGAGGAATAGAAAACTTACTCTTATTTAATATGCTATTACAGAGTTGCCAGTAATCATGAGAGCTAAAGTTGTTAGTGCAATATGGTGCCTCATTCTATCAACAAACAGAGACTTAGACTCTTCAAGAGTGCATTTACATTTATAAAGTGCAGCCCTGAATAGGTGTCTTGTGATGGGAACTGCTGAAAAAGGTGGAAATAGGGATTCCTGTGGGCTATAGCAGCTGTGGTGAAATAAAAAGAAAACAGCAACCAGCGAGTAAATTCAAGCTCTCCCAACTGGTATTCCAACCTCGAGTCGTTCCTTCTTGAGTTCTGTCTCAAAATTGCACTAACAGACTTTTCCAGCCACCAACCGTGAACGTCACTCCAAGAATGCCGCACTGGGAAAAATTAGTTGCTTTTATATTTGTCCATATACCCATAATCCCTTGCGTCTTCATGCGATCACATAATTCATTGCGTCCCTGTCCCATAATGCATTGCATCTTTATTGCATAAAAATGCAATGCAAGTCCCCCCTTATTCTTTTACGTTATCTGGCCGAGGACGGATTACGGCAGAGCGGTAAGTGCTTTTCTTTTCTCCTTCATTTCAACTGCAGTAGCTTTACATGCTAAGCAAATACGGGCTCTTTTTTGGCGGGGACAAGGCAAGTCGCAACCAGTTGTGCTCGTCCCAGGTTCTGCCTCATCACGTCTGCCACATGTTGGTGTGAAACATGGAGAAGATTGAGGTTTCATTTGGTAGTTCCAAGAAGGAATTAGAAACATCTATGGTGGTTTTGATCCAAAAGGAAACCTCAATAGCACAATTCTCAATATGAAGGTGAAACATATCAGTCCAAGAGGCATCTTGAAGAAAGTCATGGAGTCAGTCCTAATTAGCATGCTGGTAACAGAAAGAGGTCTTAAAGACAGGAGGTTCTTGTCTAATAGATTGGAATGAAATATCAATAGAGAGTACAGAGTGATTTGCATTGTCAAGAGGACAGTGTTGCAAAGCTCGGCAAGTGCTAGATGACGACGTAAGAAATAAATCAAGTAAAGAAGGCTTTGGTTGGGATTTGGTAGGGAAATGAATAGAGAAATCCATGATTTGATTAAGGGATTGAGGATCTATTCATGTACATAATTAGGTTAGAATAAAATTTGGATTTTATATCAATACTACCCGATTACAATTGAGCTGTACAGTGGAAGGGCATATCATAGATTTGGAGAGGGCCCAACAGACCCTTGCACTGGCCTTGCTCACAGAACATAGTGAGGTGTAGAGAGGAAACAGCAAATAACCTATCTTGTGTAAATGGATAGAAGAACAGGGATTAGTAAGGATAGTGATAAGAGAAACTTTACTTTAAGCTACAGAGGATAAGAATTTGTAGAGAAAAATGATCCCTCACATCCTGAAGTGACACAGCACAGACAATGACAAAGTTCTCTTTAGATAAACTAAAGTATATTCAGACATTGGATTTTAAATATAACCGTACTGGAAATGTTTCTTTTCACCTCAAACTGTCCTTTTTTAACAACTTAAAAGGAAGATTAGTCTCTACTAAAAATTGTTTAGACATTTGAATAATTCAGCTGATCTATTCTTCAACTGTCATCAAGTGTGATCTGATAAAGGAATATCCTCTCTTTGTTCTCATGGATTTTATTTGACAAGAACTAAGGAATGGATTAGTTAAAATGTTTCATTAGCAGCAGCTGCTTGACAATTTTAATGAGTCTTTTCAAATTGAGATACAATATAAAATAAATGTTTCTTAACCCTTTGCCTGTCTTCTACATCATTTGCGATGCACAGGACATGTGATTTCTATGTCTGTGCATCATATGTGGTGCATAGGAGCCATGATTTTAAGAGAGTGGTAAAACTAAAGACGTTTAAGTACAGAGTCCACTACTGAGCAGGACGTCTGAGGAAAAGCCTAAGATAATATTTTGTGCATCATATATGAACACAGGACACTTGACTGATAATGTAAAGTCTCGAATGAAAGCCATTTATTTTTCAACTGTCCTGAAATGATTATAACCTTTGCATCACATGTTATGCACAGAGTGGAGTGTAAATAACTTTCGATTTGTATGTTCTATGCATCACATGTGATGCACAGGTTTTTCTGTTGTGAAACACTATCAGCAAATTCTATTTACTAAATAAGCTGAGTTCTGCTTTGCAATAGTTATTAATCTGAAAAGAAAAATGAACATTTGGATAGTACACATGAAAATTTCCAGGAGAAGGCAAAGGGTTAATATAAATGAAATCTTTTGATCATTTAAAGATAAACAGCAAAGCTAACATAATATTAATGTAAATGATTACAAGTATGTTGCCCTGTTAGGAAATTCTAGTAATTCATAATGCATTGTGAACTGGCTTTGTAAATCTTTGATTTTAAAACAAAAATAACTATTCATAAAAGTAAAAAAATTGCAATATCGCTTCTCTATTATTTTTTTTTATTCTTGTCTTTACTGTTGGAAAATGTTAAGTTCTTTTTCTCTAAATAGTTAATCAGCATTCTGCTGTGATGACTTGATAAAAAAACATTGCAGAAATAATTTCCCAGTAGGTTGCTGCTTGCTTGCTGTGCTTATTTTAGAAACTCTACTTTGTCAGACTTTAATTTGTTTGCATTTCATGTGATTTTGAATTGGAACGCAAGTGCATAAGTCATTTCAGCTGCCCAAATAATTCAACTCGATGTTATAATGAGTGTTTGGTTGCTAAAGAAAAGAATAACAACAATTAAATTTTCAACAGTGTATTTGTCAAATACGCATGATATATTTATAGTGTAGAGAAAAATGGTGATTGCAAAAAGTGCAGTGCAGTGCTCACCAGCAAGCCAGCTATTTTTCTTCTTCGGTCACCTCAAGGAAATTTTCTCAGCCGTTTCACTGGGCAGTTGTGAAACTGACACCAGCTCAGCCGCGCCTACTTTGACTTCCTCTTTGTCCGTCTGTCAATCCGTACGTCCAGCTCTATTGCACGCTGTCCGCCGAATGACTTCAGTTCTCTCATGCTGCTGGCACCCTGCTTTTTATGCTATTCCAATATGGCCAAAATTGTGTGCAAATATCGTCTCGTTTTGGACAAGATAGACGTGCATAAATTGTGTCTTCAATAGTGGCCATATTTCTTTTTGTCACCACTTTGCAGGCAAGACATTTTTGCGCTCGCTTTGAATCCTGAGGTAAGTCATGTCTTTCGTCACGTATAGTTGTCTGAAAATCGACAAGAATTGTTAATGTCATTTTCAGTTACTGTTTGTCAGGAAAGTGATTAGGTGTAAGTAGTACTGGGTTTTGACCGATTTCTTAGGTTGGTTTGGTAGAGGTCACAGTTGGGGACAGGGTATGTCCGGAGTGTGAATTAGCCATTGGTGGAGTTTGACAAACGCTTTTCTTTACTGTTGAAATTGACATTAGTGATGATGTTTGATGGATTGGTAAACATTTGATGCTGAGATGTTGAAGTGCCAGATAAGGTGGGTTGGCATGTTGATTGATTGAGGTCACGGTGGTGGGTTGATTCATGGTAGGGTGCATTGGTTGCAAAGATTGCGGTGGTGGCAACAAGGGATTAGGTACAACTGGTAAACTTGGATTGAGTAGTGTTACAATGAGGGAGGCCTAGAGTGGGTTGGGTGGAATGTTTCTGTTGGATTCTAGTTGAATGTGGTATCAATGAATGGAGTCATGGTATTGATGATGAGAAGGTCTGGAGCAGATGGTTAAGGCTGATTGAGTGGAATATCTCAGTTGGATTCTAGTCAAATGGGTATCAATGAAATGGAATCACAGTGATGACGACAAGGGAGGTCTGGAACTGGGTGGTGACAATGGCATCAAGGTGTTATAAATCATGGTGGTTGGTGTCAGGAGCTTGGTGGTGTTGAAGGTGGCCTGTTGTCCACATTCTATGTGTGAAGTGTTGGGTGTGAGTAGTGAAGCTCAGGCGAGGTCACGGTTGTGATAAGAGAACCATCATGGTGGTAACTGCACTCCTGCATGTTGGCAGGTTGCCTTTTAACCCACAAAGGTGTTGGCTGTTACAAGAGGCATGCTTTTAAGCATATCTGACAGTCGCCAGGGTCATCTGTCTTTCTGGTGTAAATGCTCTCAATTGGCCATTCTATCACTTTCAATGTGGGGAATTGCTTCGTGAACTGGATAGGATGCTCAGAACCTATGCACAGAAAATGACTTGTGTTCTGCCTTCCTGGTACTCATATCCAGCCAATATGCAGAGTGAATCACAAAGAGATCTAATTACAGCAGAGTTTGACATTGACATGTTTTTAATATTCCCTTTGATCAACTGTTTGACTAGAATTCTGTGTTTTTATTTCTTCAAATAATGTTTTATTAAAATAATCAACTAAAACCTCTGTTGATATTTTGAAAAATAGTTAAACTTGATGCTTGCATTTTTTTTTCTGGTTATGTTTTAAAGTAAGTAAATTGTTGAATGTGTGGTATGTAGCAAAATGGTTAGAGAGTTAGCATTTAGATCATGTGACCCAGATTTTGAATGTCACCATGTTCAATTTGTCAAAAATATGACTTCTTGATAATATCATTCTTGGAGTGACAATGTGGTTCTGCTGGGAAATGCCTGAAAAACCATGCCATGAGTTGCTGCAAGCCTTGTCAGTGACATTTGATAGACAAAATTGTTCAGAGGTTATTGATCATTGTGCTTATTGGCAAATATTAGCTTTTAATCCTTTTGGTTGTACATCTCTGTAAAGATGATGACAATAAAAAAAAAAAAATACACACCTATCCCTCAGCAGCTAGGCTACTTTTGGAGATAAGTTGACCTGAAAAAACGCACAATTACTGAAATCATGTAAAATGTACATTCCCCCACAGGCAGAGCGTTTCTTGTACGGTCACCAAAATTAAGCAATGTTGAGCTTATTCAGTACCTAGATGGGTGACCACTTCAAAATATAAGGTGCTGTAAGCTTGGATGTGTGCGTGGTGTAATCGTTAATGGCTTGAAATGAGAAACTGGAGATCAGAGATCAAATTCCAGTCAAGTTCATTATATTCACTTATAAACAAATGCCCTTACAAAAGCATTCTGAAAATCATTTAATTACAAAGGATTGAATTAGTACCTGGAATTGTCTTGGTTAGAACTGCTGATGTAACAAGGTTTTAATGAGTAAGGTTGAATGAAAAAAGCAGCATCCACCTTTCACCCCTACTCATCATTAGAAGAAAATCAACTGAGGTAGACTATTAAATAGGTTGTTCATCAGGATATCCCCATGTATCAACATAGGGGCTTTGGTGGCACAAGGCACTATTCGAGGTGGTCCCACAGTTTCCATCTGCCTTGGAATAATTAGGCCCCATCCATTGTCCTGTATAAAGGATTTTTACATGACCCCCATTGAAGATCAATGCCACGGATCTGGTCTGGTAGATTCTGACATTGACCACATCCAACTTCCTGTTGTCAATGTCTACTCCATAATCCTGACAGGGGTGGGGCTTTTGGGTGCTATGCCTTGCCAAAGAGCAACCCATAATTTAGTCCAAGTCCCACATACGGTTTTGAATTCAAAATTGTCTTTCTTTCACACAGATTTACAACCATGGCTAGAAAGCTCAGCCTGCTCTGTTATTTAACCCATAGATGTGGGAGAAGAGATGGATTTAAACTTTTTCCCCAGGGTATTTGCATGAAAGTGAATTTAACAAATTTGAGTGGAATTCAAACTTGATTCCTAATTTTGATTTAATTTTAACCGTAACCACCCACACATCCAAAGATGAGCTCACTCAGGTGTGATCTTAGCCAAAATTCAAAAAAAGAATATTGTTTTTTAATACCACTCTACAATCTTACCTTGATTAACTATGAGATCCTGTATATGATATTGGAAATTCAGTACATAACAGGAGGAGGAGGAGGACATCATCAAAATTTTTACCTTGTGGTGACAACTTTTGGCCAAGAGAGATATTACTTCAAGTCTTAATATAGTGGACACTTCATATTTGAAATCAGTCAGTTATGTGCCATGCATGAGACATGTTTAGACGATCATGTATCTTTTGATACATGACTGACGAGGCAGATTTTTTTCCTGCAGTAGGTTGCCATTTCTTTCGGCGGTAGACCAGTTGCCATCCAAGGCTAGAGAACTTGGTCTGTCCTGCTATTTACCCATAGCTGGTGGAGAAGAGGAGGATTCATGCCTTTCTCGAGAGTATTAGCATGTAAGCAAATGTAATGGATTCGACTGGAATTTGAATTCGACTCTCTGATTTGTCAATCTAAGCCGCTATTCATTGCTCCACCATGCTATTTGAAAGAGATGCCCTATTTTTATTCCATCTGTTGGTCTACAGAAATCTTAGTAAAGAAAATGTATCCTATGGTAAGTATGAAACATGCATCCTCCTCTCTTTGTAGAAGGAAACCCCATTTGATCTGACATATTTTACCATTTATCCATAAAGTATATCACAGTAAGCAAGTCACTAATTTCCCTTAAGGAAGTCACATCTTCTTCATCCAGATGATTTTTCTCAAAAGCCCACAACTGCTGAGTTTCAGATTGGAAATGTAAGTAAAGCAATTTCTAAAGAATTGATTTATTTTAATCCAACATAGATTAAAAATAAATTCATCAATTCTTTAGAAATATATAATCAATTTCTTGAAAGTTGGACACTCCAATTAATTCTAACAAAACAATTCCTTGTCTGAAACTTATGCAAAATCTGTTGGATTTTTTTCATTGTTGTAATAACTTTAACAAACATGATAAAAATATTTTTGCATAATGCCTTTTAAGTATAAGAAAAAAGGAAATTAGAAAGTTCTTGAACAGAAATTGAGAGATTTTAAAAAGAAAAATGACTATATCTGGTTTTTGCAAAGTTCTTGTGAAAACTGTCATTTCTAGTGACAAGGCTGTTGATCATTTTATGGAAAAAAGAAAAAAAATTAAACGAGTGGCTTGATGTGTCTCATCTTGCTTGTTATTTAAATTAATTTTTATTATGATGACAGATAATTTGATTGGCCACCTGAGAAATCTGAAAATGACAATTGAAAGTTTGAAGTAGAAATACATTGTATAATATTTTGCAATTATTTAGTAAAATGTAATATACAATTGGTCAAAAATAAGTTTTTCTCTAAATTTATGGGATGAGGTGTTATGATTATTTATGTTTAGACTAATGTCTTCATCTTTGAGGTGTGTTCATCTAGTCTGATGGTCCACAAGTCAAGAGTGTTTCTCATCAACTAAGAAAAAACTGGTGTTATATAGCTCTCTCAGTCCCAGACCCATGCTGATTATTGTCTAATACTGACCCAGTATCATTTGGATGCAAATTTTGTCAGCACCGCCACCTCTAAGTAAAATGTCCTCTCTCAACAGCCAATTGTGGAAGGGAACACAACTCCTGGTGCCTACTGCACCGCATGCAACCAACTCTAGGTCTTTTGTCGGGCTGACCAGATTCTCCATTGCATTTGTGCTCACTGGCCATGAAGATGAACTACATCTGGCAGAAAGCCCTTTGATCCCCAGTTTGGAGGTTTTCAGGAGCATGGAACCATTTCTTAATTGTTGTTGTTCCCAAGTCCACCCTGATCTGGGGTGGTAACACCTGTTAGGGTCCTAGCTATGGGTAAATAGTGAAGCCCCAAACAAAAATCAACAGTACATTTTTATAATAAAATGAGCAACAGTACATTTTTATAGCAAAATTACAGTCGATGCAACAGTAAAAAAAAATATAAAAATACAATTTTATAGTAAAATTACTAATGATGCATTTTATGATTTACAAAATATATATCTTAAAAAATATACCTTTTACCCTGAAAGCATAAAATTATGTACAAAATATTTAGATTTCAGCATTAAATAACCTATAGAGATAGATATGCCAATAAAAAAAAATCAACCAACCTTCAGATATGTCAATCAGGAATTTTAAACTGGACCTTTTATGTAATTTACGGGGTACATTGTTTTGCTCTGTTGTCCATATTTAGTCTTGTCCTTTTTAGTTATTTCTTACAGTGTTTCCATTGAGACTATTCTGCCTGGCACCAGGATTAAAATTACATCATACCCCTAAATACATGAACCAATGCTTTAATCAACTAGGGTCAAGTGAAATTCCATCATTACTGAGTAGACCTTGAATTTTTGCCCATCGTAATGACCTGATGTTCTATCAGGGAGTCTCCTCGCCATGAGAACCTATTATGATTTAAGTTCAATCCACTGCTAAAGATGCTATAAAACTGGTCAGTTGCCTGAACCACTCCTGTAACTGACTTCTGCTACAAGAACCAGATCAGGCCAAAAATGGAGTTCTGCTGCTATTGTGGTCTGTTAGGGGCCAGAAAGAAAAACACGGAAAGAAGAAGGTAGGTTGGACAAGTGCATTGAAATAACAGAACATATATACAAAATAAGAGTGTTATTAGTCAGCAGATAGAAGTGTCCGTCCGAACTGTCTGGTTACACTGCGTCCCAACTGCCTGCCTAGGAAGTCTCGCAGGTTAGTATTTATGAACGAGGAAGAGTTCATTCTAATGTACATAGATCACCAGAACAACTGCTATATATGGTTCAGAGCTGCCATATTTTCACTCTTGGTAGAGTTCAAAAGTGTATCTGCGTCCATGTAGGTGACAAATTATTTCCCGCCCTACAATCCTTTTCCCACAAAAGAAATAGCGCCAGCCTCTTGCTGCATTATTGCTATTTCAATGGAAAATGTTTAGATATTATCCATCACTCAAGATGCTATAAAAATGGTGGGTTCGCTGTACCACTTCTGTCACTGACTCTTTCATGCTATGCCCTACCTTGACAAGAGTCAGATCAGAATGAAAATGAAGTACTGCTGTCATACATGTATGTATGAGTTTTACTTGATGGTTGGGTTTAAGTGCAAGGGTGTAAGTAAATCTTCTCAATGATTAAGTCACTGACTTTGGTAGCATTATTTTAATCTTTCATTTCATCCATGACTGTCACACTAGCATGAAACAATTATATTGATATTTTATGATTGGTCTTAGTCTACAAAATATTTCTTTGACAATCCCTCCAAAGTGATATTTTATGAGAGCATATCAAAAGTATTTTTTTTACAGACCTTTACTCTAAAGCTTTTTCACTTACACATTCAAAGATTATGACCCCACTATATTATTGTTATATTGATCTGAGGTGGAAGTTGGTTGGTGTAAAGAAACAAATAAGACACTGGTTTGGAGAAATGACCATCTACAAGGTATGAAAACATCTCTGGTAAGTCATATAGTGTAGCGTTCGAATGTACGTTTTATGAGGTGTGAAATGAAAGCCTGAAAAAGGAATATGCTTGATCCAGCTGACTGCTTGTTGGCTATTGGTTTGGGCTTGTTGCATTGATAGTGCAGTCTGTTCTCTTTCTGTGTACAAAAGAAGTTTTCACATGGTTGGATGTCAGCCATGCTCTTGGGTAGCCTCTATAGTTTGTGTGTGTGTGTGAAATTTCTCTCTCTCTGCTGTTCGGCTTCTCTTATAGCCTATATAAGGGAGACACATGGACATAGTTGTAGAATTTTGTGGCAAGCAAGAGTAGCGTTGATAATGGCAAGCGCTCTGATATATTTGTTTTTGCTTTAAAAACTTTTTGAGTAGAATGCAGCATGTGTGTGACTTAGTGAGACAAAAATCAGTTTGTAGTTAGAGATGTTTTCTAGTAATTGGATAAATTTGGCTTTAATCTGTTATCTCTAGCTATGTGCAAATTGTTTTTCTGCTCCAAATAATCTCTTGCCAGAGAGAATGTTACCGAGAATTTTCTCAAAATAACATTACCAAGAAATTGTACAGGGAAAGAAATAAAAAATGACTTGTTTTGGTTACAGAGTATTGAAAGTAGTGTCGGATACAGAGTTGGCCAAACGGATTAATTCTAGAGCATTTACTGTCCAATAGTGTTTGTTAAAATCGTACCATTAAAATCATTTTGAAAGTTGTGAGTTATGTTTGAAACTGGTGTAGTAGCTTGCTGCTTGGAGGTGATATAATGTTTTGGTAAACATTACAGTACCTTAGGTGTTGAAATGCAAAAGGTTGTCATATATACATTATGTATGACTTAAATCTGTTGGATCGATGGATGACTCGGCCTGATCTTGTGTTTGATATGATCTGTAGCATCTTCCTCGAGTTGATCTGTGGTAAGAGTTTGTGGTTTGTAGGTTTTTTTTTTGTGAATCAACATGGCTGGTTTGATTCTGTCAATTAGTACATTGTCTGTGTGTCCATTTCATTTGATGGTGAAATATTTCTCTGCCTTATCGATCACTTGGAATGGGCCATATATGGGCTAAAGTGATTTTCTTTTCTTAATTTGTTTCTTTTTTACACTCTCTTCTCACAAGAAGAAAATTCAAGAAAAGATCTTTAGGCATGTGTGTATCTTTCATTGTCTTTTTGGGTGCTGTCAAAGATAGGTCACTCATTGTTGCTTTTAAATTTTACTCAAAAGTGTTTGTCAGCTGAATTTCTGGTGTATCCAGAAAAAAACTGTCCTGGCAAAACAATTCAGTTCTGTATACCAATTATTGCTGTGGTACATTGCAAATCCTTTTTGATGGTGGAACTTAATACTAAGAGAAAGGTAAATTCTTGTTCCAACATCTTGGATTGTGGTGTGCAGCAAGGGAAGCTTTAATATGTCTATGAAAATACTCCACTAGTCTATTTGCACAAGGGTGATATGCAGTTGATTTTATGCAATTTGCTCCTAGCAGTTGTGTTAGCTCCTTAAATAGAGTAGAATGAAATTGGGGACCTTGATTGGTTGTGATCTTTTTCAGGTACATTTCTTGTGCAACTGTTTTGCTTGTAGAGTTGATGAGAGGTATTGCGACAGGCCATCTTATGAACCAGTCAATGATACTTAATATGTATGTGAATCCATTGGATTGTGGGAGTGGTCCAACCAAATCGATATGGATGTGTGCAAACTGTTGTTCGAGGAGGCACGGTGGAGTAATGGATAACAGCTCGGATTGAGGAATCATAGAGCCGAGTTCAAATTCCAGTCGAATCCGTTACATTCACTTACATGCTAACACCCTTGGGAAAGGTGTGAATCCTCTTCTTCTCCCTCCAACTATGGGTAAATAGCAGGACAGACTGGGTTGTATAGCCTTGGATGGCAACTGGTCTAGGAGAAGGTCAACTCTGAATTCAAAACCATCCGGCGGCCTCTTGGTTACTCCTGCCTCTGCGTCTGTGGAAATTCTGCGGCAAGTAAGAGCATATCCCTCCCTCCACTGGGATAGCACGCGAGGTGTGGGGACCGCGTGTGAAGTTCAAAACTCCCTTGTTACTCCGTTTCAAGAATTCACCGCCGTTGGAATCAGGAATGGCTGTTGCTCATTTCAGCATTGGCGATGGATCGCCGTGCTTGGTCGGTCTTCGTTCCGGACGCGGTGAATTCCTTGGAAGGAGCCGGCTTAACCGATCCAGGGTGAATGCCGCAACATACATACATAATATGTATGTGAATCCATTGGATTGTGGGAGTGGTCCAACCAAATCGATATGGATGTGTGCAAACTGTTGTTCAGGTTTGCTGGACTTTCTTTCTGATGGTGATTTTGTGTCTCTATGGATTTTATTCCTCTGACAAGGCACACAATTATATTATTTTTTCCAGAGATGTCTTATATTGATTGAAAATTGAGCTACAAACTCCAATGTCTGATTTCTCATGAGGAATATTTATCTGCTGTTGTTTGGAAGGAATATGTGAGTGGTTTATGGTCTGTGAAGATTGTGAAATGCCTTCTTTCTAACATGTGTTTTAATGTTTGACAATAGCATATATTGCTAGTAGTTCCTGCCAAAAGTGCTGTATCTTTGTTATACAGGAGACAATTTCATTGATAAAAATAATATAGCTGTTGTTTCTTTGTTTAAGGTTTGTTGTCATATGGCACGTATCACATTTTCTGATGCATCTGTTGTGATGGACAATTTTGCCTCTGGAAGGATATACTGCAATTTGGTGCAATTCTGTAATTCTTCTTTGGCTATATTGAATGCTAGTTTTGCCTCATTAGTCCACTGCACATTTTTCTTTGCTTTGCTTTGTCAACAGTGTCATCAATGGTGCAAGTAACTGTAAACAGTGCAGTATGAAATATCAGTAGTAGTTCAGCATTCCAATAAATCTCTATAATTGCCTTACGGAGTTTGGCATTAGAAAAGAACATATAGCATCTATTTTCTCAGGCAAATAGGTTGTACCTGTGTTGTCTATCAGTCAGGGCTTGTTGTGTTGATAATGGAGTCCATTCTCTTTGTGTATTCACAGGAGATCGTTTTCACAGCATAATGGTCAGATGAGCAGTCAGCCATGCTCTTGGGTAGATTCTATGTTTGGCATTGTGTGTGAGTGTGTATGAAGTCTCTTTCTCTCTCTGATGTCTGGCTTCTCTTACAGATTATAGAAGGGAAATACACAGTTGGAGACATCTGTGGCAAGTGAGAGTTGCATTGATAATGGCAAGCACTCAGATATATTTGTGTTTGCTTTAAAATTTGTTTTAATTAAAGTGCAGAATGTATGTGACTTTCGTAGATGAAAATTTGTGTGCAGTTAGAGATATATTTTCTAATAATTACAAATTTGGCTTTAATTAATGTGTAAATTGTGTTTTTCTGCTACAATATCAGATCATTGCAGAAGTTCATACCCGATTTTCATTGGTAATATAAAATGACTGCAACTTGACACTGCCATTTGTTTTTGGTGCCAATTTCTGCTTTGTTCTAGATTGAATCCTTTCATTGGTTAATTATGAGTAAGTCTTTGTTGAATGTTGACCTTTTTGTCCACAAAAAAATGCCTTGAAGATGGCAGAGGAAAATTTGCACATTTGCCATATGCGCCATGAATTTCAGAAGGATGCAAGGCCACATGTTGGAAAATTATTCATTACTCCACACACACAACAAAAACAGCCACACACACACACACACACACACACATATATATATATATATATAAAAAAATTATCAGTACTGGTCAGTCATATTCTTTCCTGATGTTATAATGGCAGACAAAAGTAAGTATAGAATTTGGAAATTTTAAAGCAAAACACAAATATGACAGCACTTGTTATAATTTAAGAAGAACAAGGATCATCAAAATCTATCTCTATGGCATTAAGTAAGCCTTGAAAACCTGCAAGAGCTCTGGAAATGAAAATACTTGAGATACACTTTCAGCAGACAGATTCTCACAATGATAAAAAAAGTCCAAGTTTCAGACTGTCATTATGTTTCTATTGAAGCCTATTATTTATTGTACGAATGTCTTTGCATCATGGCTGCAGAGACATTTTAAGTTTAGTAGCTTATATTGTTTACAGCGGCTGTGGTAACAGTCGTAGTAGTAATGCAAAATTATTTTGTGCATTTTGCTGTCTTTCTGCAACAACTCTACAAAGAGAGATTGGTATTCAAGTTATGTAAACAGATTCATTTGAATTACAGACATCCAGAACAAAGATCCCAGTTGGAGTTACATCCTGTTTGACGTTTCTTTTTTGGTCTTTTTCATGGATGAAGAATGGACAATAAGTTTGTGGAGTTAAATAATGAAATTGTTTATCATTCTAAAAGTTTTGAAATAAAAACTTTTTTCTTTAAATTGTATCTATTTAAAAAAAATTATTTTCAATCATCAAATTACAAGAAGAGAAATCCACTATCATGTAACTGTGAATGTCTATCAACAGTTAAATATATCAATAACATTTTGGAACTTTTAACCTTCATCCCAATACCTATTTTCATTCCATCTTGATTCAGGCAGAAGATACGTTAAGATAGATGTCTTGCCAAATTATTTTGCAGGTAGTGTAAATATCCGTACTGAAAATGGAATCTTAATGCAGAGTTCAAATTCTAACCTCATCTTCTCCATTGACTTTACAGTCATGCTCTTAGGAAATGCATGAATAAATTGATTTTTTTCACTTTTTACCAGCCATCAGCTAAATAACTAGATAGCCTTGGGTAGCAGCCAGTCTAGGAGAAAGGCTACTTTGAATTGCAAATTGGACACCGACATCACTATCTTAAACAAGTCATGTCAGTTCAGAGAGATTAAAATAAAAAGTGTGGGGAGACAATATCACCTATGTACTGAAGGAAAAAAAACTGCTGATAAATTAAACGATTTGTGTCTAAACACTTGTAATATGTCAGTTTCATTACATTTCTTGGATATTAGATTATACTAGTTTGAAATATCCATAGAAACAATACAAATTAATACATTATAATTATCATGACTTTCAACTGTTGATATTTAAATTATTTTTTTTGCTTCTTTTTTACAAAAACTGATAAAATTATTTTGGTTAATTTTCTCACACAACAACTTTTTCCTGGTAAACTGAAGGGCAACTTGTTCTATAGGTGGGGTTAAGAAGGTATCAGTCCTTTACTTTCCGTCAAACCTTGGAACTAGACAGAATTTCTCCTTTTGGTCTGATAATGCTGTTGAGTTGACCTGTATCATTTGTTTAAAGAAGACTTACCACAACTAAAGTAGATATCACCTGTAACTGAAAGAGAAAATAATGACTTCACCATAATGTTGATGTTCCATACTACTTAAAATAAAAGGTTGGGAAGTCCGTCCCCAGCAATATTGGAAAGAGCAATAACAGCTACTGGATTTAAGAAAATAATTTGATTAAAAAATTGCTTTAATACAAAGATTTTATAAATTTCTACCAGAAGTAACACTTGCTAATCGATCAGTGAATACCAAATATTTCTTTATAAGGAAACAAATAAATATTTCCGTTAACATTACTGCCATCAATTTTATGGTTATATATATATATATATATATATATATATATATATGTACACTAGAATATTTTTGCAACATGAGGTAGCATGTGAAAATCTCAAAGTATTTAGTATTTTGTTGAAGTTATCATTGACATATTTTGTCAATATTTACAAACTCTGTTTCATTCAATTTTGCAAAACAATAGATGAAATTTGAATAAGCTGAATTATTTGGAAAAATACTTTGATAAAAACCTACTTCACAGTTTAATAATTTCTTTAATTTTATGAGACTCCATTGTAAACAGTATTTTTCCTTTTGTAACAACAAAGAATAAATTCTTAGGATTTCTTACTCTTGAGCATGAAATACAACTGACCGTGTGTAAATATTTCTTTCTGGAGCCAAATTCCAACATCTTGAAGTGTTTGGTCTTGTAATTTGTTTCTAGTTCTTGCAAATGCAAGGTGAACTGGAAACTGGATTCTTGTATATAAAAGCTTAAAAGATGTGCAAAAGGCAATGTTACATTTTTATTAAATAATGATTTGTTATTTTAATCATTAAATTGTTTTTAAAATAGTGGGAGGATTTTGTATGTTAAATAATAAAACTTAATTTTTTCAAACAAATTAATGAAAATTTATTGTCCTAAGCTACACACCCTAGTAAAACCAATTGTACTTTGTATCCCCTTACCTGTTTGCATTTTTACCCCCAGAATTTAGTTTTGATTGGTCAATGTATGGGTATTTTAGTTGGTGTTATGGATGAATGGACTAATGAAAGTCACAGAATTTTATATATATATATATATATATATATATATATATTGTTACTCCCCACTTTTTGTCAGGATTTGTTTGTTTTTCATTATAAATTACTTATTAATATGTCCCCTTTTATCACTTTGATAATGTAGGTGACTGTTTTCACTGTTTCTGTTGCCTTCAATCTATCCTGCGACTGTCAAATTCCCCAAACCTTCTTTCTTCATTTTGTATTACAGAAAATTCACCTATTCTATGCTTTCCATTGAAATTACTTTTCTTTAACATGCTGGTTTTCATATCTATTTGTGACAATTTGTTTTTTGGAGACAACTTGTGAAAAAATGTTTCTATCAAATCGATGAAAGTCAAGAGCAGCAGTAGTATTAATAAGATTAAGGCATTAAGGGCAATAACCATTCTTCAAATTCCTGGGAAGTTGAAACATTGGGCCATAACAAAAACAGTCATAGAATATTATTTTTTTTTTTTTTTTGCTGTTGACCTGGGCAAAGCCAGAGAAAACATACTTTTGCTGCTGCTGCTGATTCTAAATTTAACTTTTACACTCTATCTATATAAACAATAGGCTCTGTTGTTTTCGGGGTGGGGGCAAAACAATTTGTTTTTCTTTCTTTTTCCACACACTTCTTGTTTTCTTTCTTCCTCTTTCACTGCGCTTGTCTTTCCATCCATCCATCCATCCAATTGCTTGATACTTTATCAAGTCTCTTCAACTGATCTCTCATTGACTCATATAGCTGCTTTTCTACAAACAATTCCTTGTGTTTTTTTCACCATTCGTTACTCTTTTACAACCCATACCCCTCTCCCTTATCTCTTGGATTATTTTCCCATTATGTAGTCATGAGCCTAACAAGGTGGTCAACTCTCTCTCTTCATGATCTTCACACTGGTTTGGCTTGGGTCTTTCCCTCCAGTGGTTCAGAGCATTCCTCATCTTCTGATGAGTCTGTAACTGGTCTTAAATCCAGGATGTGTTGGTGTATACCATTCATTGATTCATTATTTGATGACTCTACTTATAATGTCCTTTAGTAGTGTATCACATCTCTAGCTAGTCTCATCCATTTGGTAGTCACCTGGATCTTCCATAGGTCATGTGTATCTGAAGTGTCAATCGATTGACACCGAGTGTACAGCTTGACTATCATCTGCACAGCTTCTTTTGTGAGATCTGGGTCAACCTTACAAACCAGGTACAAAGTTCTCTCAACACTTATTGATGCAGGCAGTAACTCCTTTAAGTCTTTGTACCTTAAGCAGCGTATCAAAGTTGTACCCACTTTGCTCTTCATTCTGTTTTTCTTTATTCAGGTCAGAGCATCATATTTGTTCCTTTCCAAAAGCACAAAAGTCGTATGTAAATTCAGTAATCAACTCTTTCAGCATCCCCAGCCATTGTCAGATAATCATTTTTGTGCAGCACCCTTTTTCCAGACCTTTTCCCAGTAATCACAGAACACCTATCTAAGCTCTGAACAGTGACCAAATCTGTCCTGATTTCCATAATTTTTGCATTCTGTTTTTATTAGGGTAACATATTTTAAAATCAAAATGATGGTCACTAATTGTGATAAGCAACTAATAAGCATTGTTTGTGGTGTTTTGTAAAAGATCAATTTTGTGAAAATAGAATCTTTTATTTAAATTCCTCAAGGTTTCTTGTATGTATTCCTTGTGACCATTATTACAGGTGAGAGAGGAAATTTCTCCTTCAAGGTTTAGCTTTTTGTTTTCTATTAAGTATTTTATTGTTTTTAGGAGTTGTAACAAATTTTATGTTAAACTTCATTAAATTCTTTTCAATTGTAGTTGTGATAGAATTGGTGGGTAGAACTGTATTTTTGGATTTGTTGGGCTCATCAGAGAAGTCCACCCTTCTATTTTGGAATGTTTGAGGAGCCTTTCGTTTTGCATTGAATATGAAATAATTACAGTATTGGAGGAGTTTAACAGTATTTTCAATATTTCCCTCTTAATGTAAATAATGAGATCTACAAATGATGAGTGTTCTTAAATAGAATCCAATAATTATTCTGGATTTTATGGTGAGAATAGAAATTTATGAGATCATTTTTATTTGTTGATTTGAAATGGATACTTAGTTTGAAGCTGTTGTCACTACAGAGTAAAATGATACCTAATATTGTTTTTGGTATTTCATAAGTGAATTCTATTATGTTCAACTTTATTTAGTTATAAGAAGTGGTGGCATCTTACCAGTTCAAACAAACCAGTTCTTAAAATGATAAAAGCTTCGTGAACTGGTTATTGGATTATCTGAAAATAATCTGATATATTAATAGCTGATGATCTAGGTAAAATGTTAGTTACACTATGCACGTGTGCATGCCTAGTAAAACTATAATAACCACACTCCCATGACTGTTTTGAAGTTAAAAAATATGGCAAATCTTCCAGTCACAAATTTGATAGATCTTCCATTGGATTTTGGGACTGCAGCAATTCAGTTCAAATGTGGCGAAGGAATTATAACATGGCTGATGGAACTAGTCAAAAAGTATTACACTTCTGAAGAGAAATATGAGAACAGAATTTCAATCTGGCAATATCTTAAATGTTTTCTCTTAAATTATCAAAATAGTTTAATTCTTTTGGATACTATGAAGTGATTTGTTTCCATTCTCAGATTGAAAAGAAATTTAGCAGAATAGTTTCCTAAAAATTACCTGCCATTATAGAACCGGTTCCAGGAAATTTAGGATGCCACCATGGTGTAAAAGGTCAGGTAAAGTAGTTTTGTGGGGATATATATATATAATAAGTGTCATCAATATATTGGAATTATGTTGATTATTTAGGTAAAATATCTTGGAAAAGATCAATTTCAAGAAGTAAGAAAATAAGCCATTATTACTTTTTGAATAGTATTTCTTTTATCTTAATCTTAGTTACTTTTCATTTAATGCTATTAGTAGTAGTATTATAAATTTTTATTAGATGAAGCATTGTCAACCATTATTAATAATTGACTAGTATTTCTTTCATTTTATTTTACTAGCTTTTCATTCTGGAGTTAATATTGTCTTGCATGTTTATTTGAAGCATTGTCAGCCATTATCAATTTTTTACAAGCGTTTCTTTCATCTTTATTTTACTTGCTTTTTATTGCAGCCACTCAGACCAACAGTTTCGAGTATTCTCTGCTATTTCCCAAGAAAACATTAGTTTTTAATGGATATATTGAAAAGTTATTTGATTGATGGAGCTTGTTAGTCTAGCCTAGAGAAACTTATTTCAAACATTTGCTGCCTTACAAATCGGTTCAAGTTAAGATGAAGCAGTTTATTATAAAGACTAACATGTCACTTTGCTTTGTTTTTTGTTTTTTTCTTAAAAAAAAACCCCCAAAAAAACAGGTGGATAATGAAAAATACTGCAAATTCACATATTTGTTTAGTCATTTGGTTTGTGTTCATACTTGTGAACTAAAATTAGTTAAAAAAAAAGTTTCTTCATGTCTAAAATATCAACAATGCAATCTCAGTTTCACCCCCACTATACACTGTTTCACATTTAATTCTGTCAATCAGTAACATGTTTTGATTGAAAAGAATGTTACTTTTGACAAGGTGGAAATATTAAACAGCATCTTAAGGAAAAATGGTATCCCTTCTTTACATGCTGTTGTGAGGGAGAATATTTCCCTACAAGTTTAGACTCTGTCATCTGATGAAAGACATACAAATACTCCTACGTCAAGAGGAGCAGTAACAGCAGTAACTTTTACTGAAAACGGTCATTCATGGCTAAACATTCTCATTTGAAGTTTCTATTCTACATTGTTTTCCTGTACCAAAAGTTCATAAAATTGTTGTTAAACCAGTTCTGTTTTTCTACAGTTGTTTTTGATAACTTGGCTATAACAGTTTGGATCTCATCCTCATCGCCAAATGGTTGTGAGTTGTCAAAAACCACACTAAAAACTGGAACTGTCTTAACAACAAGATTATTACCATCTGCATCTGCTTCATTTTGCGACTTGGCACCTGCTTCATTTTGCGACTTGGCACCTGCTTCATTTTGCGACTTGGCACCTGCTTCATTTTGCGACTTGGCACCTGCTTCATTTTGCGACTTGGCACCTGCTTCATTTTGCGACTTGGCACCTGCTTCATTTTGCGACTTGGCACCTGCTTCATTTTGCGACTTGGCGCCTGCTTCATTTTGCGACTTGGGCTTTCTCTTTGTTGGCACCTATCCTTTTTGCTTTGTTTCTATTAGTTCTTTCTTCTTGCTTTCTTCGACTACCTTGTCAAATATTTCTTTTGGGTTTTCTTTTGAATTGGCCATTAACACAATGTCATCTGCATATCTTATACATCTCCATCTATTCTCATTCTCTTTTCACCTGAATTTTTTCTCCAGGTTTTCTGTAGCATTTCTCCTCTTACTTTTCCACTTGTAGACATTCTTTCTCTCTTCCTCATTTCCCTTTCTTTTCTCGGTTCTGTTGTTGCATGAAAATAGATGATTGTGTATCTGTGGAAAAAGAAATTGCAAAATGTTTCACACAGATACGTTATATATAGCCATGAAATGCCTATTATTTTCATGCAAGTATTATGCTGATCTTAGGAAGAAATGACAAAAAATGATACTGATTCTTGGCAGAAGTGCCGATCCTTATATAATCCCGTTATTTTTTATGACTATTATACTAGTTATTGTATTAGGAATATAATACTTGATAAATATACAAGAAAGAACACAAGATAGATTGGAGAGATGAACTTTTGGCAAAATTGACATTTCTGGCTCCCCTGTCTCCAAGCACTCAATCTTAAGTCATGAAATGACCAATGTTTGAATGCAAGCATGCTCTTACCTGCAATAATTAATAACATTCCCAAAATGCCATTCCATTTTTCAGTAGAATTACTGTATTGTTACTTCTTAATTTTTCTTTATTTGTAGTTGGATTGCTTCCACCAAGTCCCTGATGTCTGATTTCATTGCTTGGCAAATGCACAAACATTGTTAGGAAGGATTAATGATATATACGTGACATGAAATACGGTCTTAACAAAACATTAAGTAGAAGTGGAGAAATTCTTTGAGAGTCAAAAGTTTTGAGATTTACTAATTTCCCAACGTTTGTTAGCGATATACATTCAGCCTGCTTCCTGACCAAGATAAATATCTATTTTTTTACTAGCAACATTACTTGGTTTCAAGCCCAGCTAAAGGACATTATTTCTGAAGCTCATTTTTAACGCAAACAGGTTTACCACATTTACACAAGTGCAACACAATCTTGTTTTGTTCTCTGACATAGTCAAATATCTGACCTATGTTCACAGGGGTTGTAGTGTCTGTAGCAAAAAAAAAGTATGGTTGTTTGGAAAAAAGTTAGTGCATATCATTGCTTCTGGTGAGGATGGCTAGAACAGATACTACACTTGATCCTTGTCATCTTGACCATGGAAGACATGTTTTTTTGCTATTGAGGCATCTTTATATCCTTACAACATGTCTTACATGTTTATGTCTTACAACAACACTGGTTAAGCTTTTTCTTCCATTTGTTTTTAAAAATGTGTGAGTACTGGCAGGATACGACAAAGATACTTCAACGGATGAGTACATTAGTCATTTGTGGCAGCTCAGTCTCATGTCTTCATGGAAGTTTATCTTGCTCTTCCCAGATATGCAAAACTAGTACATGAATGTCATATTTTTTTTTTATTTTTTTAATTTTTTTTAGCTGCTCTGTATTGCTCATAGACCACAAACCCATCCATAACAAAAGTCATAAATTGCAGGTTTTATTCGGTTAATATCTGCTGTCTCCTCTTCTTTCAGCTGTTGATAGACAGCAAATGTCCCACTTGACAACCTTAAGGGGATTACATGTTTTATGCTGTGCATCTTGCATACAAGTTCCACTTTTTTGACCTATAGGATAAAAATCCTATAACATTCCAACAAAATACTGAAAACACAAAGTAGATTTGCACACCCGCAAAATCGGATCAAAACAATTAAAAAATTTCGATTTATCAGTGAATATGGCTACACACTCTCTCATTGACAGTAACACAAACCTAAGAACAAAGGGAATCACCTCAATCTACAAGTCAACAGGAATTAGTTCAGCAATACCAACGGCTAATGGCCTACATGAATTGATAAAAAAATTTCCTACATTAACCACGCCTTTAACACATACAGATGAAATCCGTCACACTGCTAAACATTATATCACCACATCTGGACCACCTACACACGCATCACCACGCAGATTACATCCGGACAAATATAAAACAGCAAAAGACGAATTTCAACATATGTTGCAATTAGGCATCATACGTCCTTCAAATAGCCCATACTCCTTACCGCTACATATGGTTCCAAAACCAGAAGCTGGCGCATGGTGACCTTGTGGGGATTTTAGGAATCTCAATGCAAAAACTAGGTATGTCCAATATTTCGCTAAAAAGTGGTATACCTTGACGACAAAAGGTCCCCAAATTGATAAAACAATTTTTAATGTTTAAATATTTATGTTGTTATTAAAGAGGAAAGACCAAAGTATTTTCTGAATATTTTTTCAGATTTTTTAATCCTTCCTATAAATGTTAAAAATTTTATTAAAAATCTTGTTTTTTTTTTCGAGTCAAAAAATTTCGTAAAATCGAACTTATCGACATTTCTGTCGGAAAGATCATAGTTTGTTAGTTAAAAAATCATGAAAAATCAATTACACCTTTTTCTTTTGTTATCTTAGGAAATTTAGAATGATTAAAGTATACTTAATGTAATTTGAAAGAAACATTACTTACATTTTTAGCAGAAATTTTTTTAAGAGAGATATTTCCAACCGTAGTCGTTCCTTTTTTAAGGAATTGACAGGCGTTAATTGATGTACGTCAATATATTCACAACTTATGGCACGGAATTTTATTGGATGGTAGCGCCAAAGTGATATAATTCGTTCTAATTTTAAGTGAATCTGGTTAGTAGATTTTTTTTTTAAAAATTCACTTTCAAATATTTTTTTTTTTTTTTTTACCTTACGTTTGAGGAAGAATTCTGCACTGAAAATAACATTTAAATTATGAAAGAAAATCAAATTTTACAAGTAAAAATAAAACAGTAAAAAAAATACATTTTTTTAAATTGAGGTTTATTATTTCAGTCATGAAATATTTTTCTGAGAATATAAAAATTACATGAAACACCATTAATTGAAACGGGTTAACTTAATGAAATGAAATTTTATTTCTTTTTTATTAAGGCAGATTTTTTTCTATTTATTAATAATTATATGGCAGTAATATGAGTTTTATTTTATTTATTAATAAAATTAACATGCTATGTTGGTTTTGTTTTGACTCAACAAGTATTTTTTAGTTTGCGTAGTAGCGAGCTAACTCCAGAAAATTTAAACTCCAAAAATCGTTTTAATTGATAATTTGTGGTGTGGATAATAATTCCAAAGTAATGTACAATGAATTTATGCATTCGATTTCAAACTTGAAAATTTGGGTGGACTTCCAAGGGCGTTTTTTTTTTTTTTTTTGTAATTGTAAATAGTCGATATTTTCTTTTATCCCACTATTCGATTATATTTGAATAGAAAAAGAAAAAAATTGAAAATAATACGACGATATTCAGAAAACTTGACAAGCGTTGTTTTCTTGTTACTGAACAAATCAAAGCCATTTCTGAAGTAAAAAAAAAACTTGCTTCTATCAAAGGAAACTACTCATGTGACATTATTTCAACAATGTGCATCCGTACTTTCGTTGTAGACGATTTTAAATACAATTTTGGAATATTAAAAATTATTTTTAAAATAATTATGGTTGTCAGATTTTAATAAGCTTTCAAATTTATGATCTTTAAAAAGTAGAGAACATAATATATCATTTCCATAAGGTTGCAGAAAGAACTTAATGTATAAATATATAACAACCTTTTGTCATATTGTGTATTTAAAATTGAAAAAAAAAAGAAAATTAATGTAAAAATTCATTGTTCATCAAAAAAAATTTTTCTTTCAGATAATAATTACCTTCGTATATATTATTCAGAAAAGCCATTAAAAACTTTCTTAATTAAATATTGTCTTAGTTTTATTGGGTTTTGTATTTTTACAATTGAGGTAAAAGTTTGGACAATTTCGGACATTTTTTTAACAAAAAAATCGATGATTTAGATTTTTCAGAGTTTTGTGCATTTAATTAAAAAAAAAAATTCAGGTTGCAAATAAATTTTTTTTTGTGTTTTCATAAAATTAAGTTCGAGGGGGGGTAACAGATATAAAAAAAAATATTTATACCATGACTTTCAAAGAGACAAACATTTCTAAAATAAGTTCATTCATTTCTGAATAAGTTCTGAAGTTTTCATTAAAATCCAACAAGTAGTTAATTTTTACAAGAATTTCGAAATTAATGTGTCTTTCAACTGACAAAAAAACAACTAAAAAAAAACGCTAAAAAGGTCAAAATTGGACATACCTAGCAAAAACTGTTCCTGATAGATATTCTATACCGCACTTACATGATTTCGCCATAGGTTTGCAAGGAACCACAGTTTTTACAAAATTGTATTTGGTTAAGGCATACTAGCAAATTCCAGTAGCAGAAGAAGACATAAGGAAAACTGCAATTACCACTCCTTTTGGAATCTATGAATTCACCAGGATGCCATTTGGGTTACGTAATGCTGCCCAAACCTTTCAAAGACTCAAAGTTTTGAGAGGATTGCCTTTTACCTTTGCATATATCGATGACGTGCTTATTGCCAGTCATGGTAGAAAAGAACACCTATACCATATTCAACAAGTCTTCGAGAGACTGGCACATTTTGGCTTAAAGATAAATGTCCACAAATGCGATTTTGCTGTTTCAAAGTTAAATTTCTTGGGCCATGTGATCGACAAAAACGGAATCACACCTGTCCCAGAGAAAGTAGCAGCAATACAAAACTTTCCGCAGCCGACATCACTGCGTCAATTAAGACGATTTCTCGGTTTAATAAATTACTACCGTAGATTTATTCCAGGTTGTTCCAGAATTTTGACCCCACTTACAAACTTGCTGCAAAAACAGAAGAAGAAAAATGCAAAAATACTGATGGACGGAGAAGCGTTAGCTGCATTTCAAAATGCTAAAAAAGCGTTAGCAGATTTTACTAAGCTCTCTTATATCAGTGACGATGCTAACTCAACACTTACATTGACAACTAATGCCTCAGGAGATTCAATTGTAGCAGTTCTACATCAGAAGCTAAATGGCTCAGAAGAGCCAATCTCCTTCTTCTCGGTCAAATTAAACAAAGCACAGCAGTAGTACAGTACATTCTCAAGTGAGTTACTAGCTATTTACTTATCAATAAGGCATTTTCGGCATCTGCTTGAGGGACGAAACTTTACTATTTTCACAGACCACAAACCCCTCACTTATGCTTTACATGTGAATACAGATAAATACACACCCAGAGATACCCGACAACTGGATTACATATCCCAATTTACATCGGATATCCACTATATTAAAGGTTCAGACAATATCGTGGCAGATACGCTCTCATGCTCCACGATACAATCTATCAATTCTGTAACCCTTACCTTCGACCTCATTGCAGATGAACAACAGGAAGATACCACATTACACAAAATAAAAGAGGATACTTCTTTACAATTGAAAGAACATCCCGTCCCATTTGGAACAAAAACTCTACTTTGTGATGTTGGGACTGGGTATTCAAGACCATATATTCCACCTTCATTGAGAAAAAAGATATTTCTGCATTTTCACAACCTCTCACATCCCGGACGCCGAGCAACCGATAAGTTGATTAGCAGTCGTTTTGTCTGGCCAAACATGCATACTGACATAAAAAGCTGCACTCAAACTTGTTTAAATTGCCAAAAAAAGCAAAGTAAACAGACATACTAAGTCCCCTCCTGGGCATTTTCTAAAACCAGATGGTAGATTCACGAATCTTCACATTGACATAGTGGGTCCCTTACCAGAAGCAAACGGACATAGTTACCTACTCACTATTATTGACCGATTCACAAGATGGCCTGTCGTTGTTCCTCTAAGGGATATATCTGCAGAAACGATCTCTAAAAATATATTACATGAGTGGATTGCCGTTTTTGGTTGTCCCTCAGTAATAACTACAGGTCGAGGTTCGCAGTTCCAATCTACGCTCTTTGATGAGTTCACAAAACTATTGGGAGTTAAGCATATAACAACAACAGCTTATCACCCATGTGCCAATGGCTTAATTGAACGTTTCCACAGGCAACTTAAGACAGCATTAACAGCAAATAATGATTCCAAGACGTGGTTAGAAAATCTACCGCTAATATTACTATCCATCCGGAATGTAATCAAAGAAGATTTAGGATGTACAGCATCCGAAATGGTTTTTGGAACGTCCTTGACATTACCAGGACAGTTTTGTGATAAATCCAGTCACCTCCAGCCAACTACATCTTTTGTACAAAGATTTAAGCAAAGAATGAATGAACTAGTTTTCACACCCACTAGAACACAGACAAAAGACCTTTACACTCCAAAAGACCTACACAATTGTGAATGTTTTCGTACGAAACGACGCAGTAAAAAGGCCTCTTTGCCCCTACTTATACTGGACCTTTCCAAGTAGTCAACAGAAAACCCAAATATTTCACAATTGTAGCAAAAGGCAAGCAAGACACTGTCTCCATAGACAGACTAAAATCAGCGTACTTGGATTTACCTACAAAGAAAAGTACGTCAGAACATTCTACAACCGCATCAAATACCAATGTAAGTGAAACATTTTCTACACCTCCAAACACACCTAAAAACATTACCACAAGATCGGGTAGACACGTACACTGGCCTACGCATTTTAAAACATATATTAGATATTGAAAAATATTTTCAATATTTATCAATCTGCAGGGGGGTTTATAGGATACAAATCCTATAACATTCCAACAAAATACTGAAAACACAAAGTAGATTTGCACACCCGCAAAATCGGATCAAAACGATTAAAAACATTTTTTCGCAATAAGGTGTGAAATTAATTTTCTGACCAATGAGAGGAGGCGATTTCCTAAACTGAGAAAAAAAGTAATGAGCCAGTGTGAAAAGGAAATCAGCCATAAATAAAGACTCAAATCAATCAGTCAGAAGGGCGCAGATATCAAAGAGGACATAGGACTGACAGACAAAGTCCATCACTGACTCAACCCGGCACTAAGAGCAGAAAGTGGGTAGGAAAGCAGAACAACAACAACAAATTTACAACTGACTCCAAAAACAATTCCACCCGATAAGTACATTTTCCTCTTATCTTTTATTTCTCTTTCACACTCTCTTTTTCAACTTAAATCGATCGCCCCTTTTTCCTTTTTCACCAACTCTGTGGACACAACAAAAACAAGGAACAGACATTATTATCTCTGTTGAAAGACAGTGAACACATAATTTTTTATTCAAGTCACATTTACTTAAATGACCTAAAAAGCATTTATCTTTTATGCAAACAGGAGACATTAATATACAAATTTGTTTATTCTGTATGAATGTTATTAAATACACTATATTCTATTTTTCTACAAACATTCCTTATCGTGTTGTCTTTTCTTGAAATTTGCGTGTGTTTTGTGGACAGTGTATCTCGCATTAAATTTTTATTTTAATACGGGTATGCTGGACCCCACAGACCCATTTGGCCATGGGATAGTCTAGACACTGAGCAATGAAACTTCTCTCTGAGTTTGGTATCAGATTTCCTCTCCAACATAATGCCTATTGGGAGGCCAAAATAACTCCTAGCAAAGAAGAAAAAATGTACGGCTGTTTGGAGCACTAGTTGTACCCACTCTTCTTTCCAATCACAATAAGCAAGACTTCTGCAAAACGCCACACACAAAGTATGACCACTTGTTTCATCAGCCTCTGCTGCCCATCTCCTGTCTTTTTGCTCAAGCTCATTTTATTGAGTGGCTGAGGCTCGGAAATTTGCCTGAGCCACAAATTCATTTTGAAAAATATGTGAACTCTGAAATCAAGTTCTTCTAAAACTGTATTTTGCATGTGAGACACATATGAGCATGTTTTGTTCCAGGAGCTAAGCTGTTTTCCATTGTACAAAGGCACAATTCCATATTCTGCAACTATGTCTGTCGGGAGAGTATCTAAGGCAAGGTAGCTTGACTGAGTTCATATTATTTTAAAGCTAGTTTTAAATTCATACTTGTTGTTCTTTAATGCTGGCTTCCAATCAAAACAAGATTGTTCAGTTTGCCCTGCTATTTCACCCACAGCTGGCAGTAAATGAATTTTTGAAAGGCCACTCTTTGGATTTGAAATCAGTTTGAAGACTGAAGTTTGTCATCAGTTTTCACCCAAGGAAGAACACCACTCTCTACACATCTGCTTACGGCCATATCAAGTTGAAAACACTGGTTCTTGTATGACCACTGAAGTCAAGCAATGTCCAGCCTGGTCAGTACCTAGGTGGGTGACTGCTTGGGAATACACTTGGATTTGTAGTTGGTGTAATTATAAGGGCTCAGAATTCAAGATTGGAGAGCCAAGTTCCAATTCCCATCAGCACTAATACACTGGGGGAAAAGTATAAATCCACTTCTTCATCCCCAGGAATTGGGTCAATTAGTAAGGTTTATCTCAGTAAATCATTATCTTCAAACAATTTATTACAGTCTAAAAATATTTTCTGGCTTTAAATTACCTGTAAAAGTTTGATACACCATAAAAACAATGAATGAATAAAATCACATATGCATTGGCAAGACAAGTTGAGAACGTTGCACCAGTCAGGATATAGATATCATCATGCAGGATTTCATCAAATACCAAGACCTATATAGAGATATTGACAACAGACTGGTAAAAGCAAACAAGCCTTTTGGAAGTTTATACAAGCAATCTGACATAAAAGCCATCAAAAGACAAGTACTTAAATGAGTGCATACAGTCATTGAACTGACTACACCATTGTCTGCCTTTCAGGATTCCATTAGTGCTACTTCTATAAAAGCCTGACCATCCATTAGCAGGACTTCATCACCAATGTTTAAATTCTGGAATTATGGAAATCACTAGCATTGAGGCCATGCTATTAAAGATGCATCTATATTGGATAGGACATGTCTACAGGATGAATGGCCATAGCCTGTTCAAGATTGTTCTGTATAATTAACTCTCTATTGGACACCGTCACAATAGGGCACCCAGAAAGAGACATTAATCACTTGTTATATAGACCATTTAGATTTGACTAAGCTAGCCACAAACCGGGGGATCTGGCAACTCCTTTGTCCATCCAGCCATCTCTTTCTCCGAGAATGAACACAAGGCTGACTTGATGGACAAGAGGATAAAACTGTTAGGTGTGTCAAAATGGCACCAATTCTGGGTTAAAAATTTTAAACAGTCACTGAAGCCAGGTCTGCCTGCCCTGCATTAGATAGATCGGTCACCAGCAACCCTGCAGCCAATGTGAATGGCCCTCTTTCTAGATCTTCATTCACAAAGTCAATCCTACAAAAAAGGGCAAAGTGAATGAATCTGATTTGACACTTAACCTCGGCATATCAATTTCACTTTCCATGCACAAATCCACTTTGTCAGACAAATAATTATATAATATCAAACATAAATGCCATACTTGTCACTACAAATTGTTTTTCACCACAAGTCAGGCGGCCAGCCACAGCTCATCAGCTGGCACTGTAAACAATCTGATACATGGTGATCAGATTGAATTCAATTAGTTTTCAAACTTTGTAAATTGTATTTTCTCATGCAAAAACAGGTGCATGTCACACACTCATGGTTGGCTAGTGCCACATGTCAATCAACTTAGAAATCTTCAAAGAACACTAAATATACAGTATTATAAATCTTTCTTCACTTAGTAATGAGATATTCCATTTTTATGATAATGCAGGTTATGCTTGCTTCAAGTAACATGAAATAATAACTTTGTACTATCACAAGGGAAATTTCTTTGTGTAGTTGTGATACCAATAAACAGAAGGTCGCATTTTGTTTTATTAAAATAATTTGCCAAATTTTGTAGACAAGGATTTATGAAAATAAACTTACTCTGATGCTAATTTATACAGCAGCCAGTGAAAAAAAAACATCACAAATTTTGTTCCACAGCAATGTAGTCTCTCAATAAACTTATCTTCATTGGTATATTGTCACAAGCAAGGGTTCTCAAGCATTTTCTTTCAATATACTCATTTGTCCTGTCTAAAACTGTTAGCATTCCCTTGTCAGGAATAAAATGTATAATGTATGAATATAATAGAAAAACAATAGAATTGTAATGTTTATTGATAATGCCTTTCTCTGTTGTTGTATGCAAGAGAAATTATTGTGGGGGTGTACACTATGGTGTTTTAGAAAAGAAAGCACTGAAATTTTGCAAGCATTACAAACAACTAAATGCACAATTTATGCACCTGTAAATATGTTCTTCAAATCACTTCAACGTACTTTGTCCCTTAATGAAATGAGGTATTGCAGCTATCCTTTTCACAGATGCAAAAATGAGTTAGATTTTATTTTCAGTCTGAATTTAAAAAAAATTATGATCAGTGTGACTCCTTTTTCATGGGTGTGTGGGTGGTGTAATGGATAGTGGCTTGGGATGAGAAATAGGAGAGCTGAGCTTGATTTTGAATTTAGTTTATTACATTCATTTATGTGCAAATACCCTTGGAAAAGGTATGAATTCATCTCTTCTCCACCTCCACTTAAGGGTTAAATAGTAAGACCTGTATCTGAAAAATATCTTTTTTTTAAAAAACAAATAAAAAAAAATGTAATTTACAGACAAAAAAAGGAATCGTTCTTGAACTCTAAAAAATCTTTTGCCTTTAAATCACTCACTAAAAAAAAAATGAAGGTTGATAAACTGTAAAGAAACAAAGTTACTGTAATGTTAGCAGGTTGTGATGAAAGAGAAAATCACTTACCATGAAAAAGGGCACATGTGTGTTCTGTATGATATGCCAAAGACAAAATAATGAAAATAAAAATATCAGTGGCAGCTGTTGCCTGAAATATTGTTTGTCCATTCCAATCATTAACAAATGAAAAAAAAAAATGTTTCATCGATGAAAGTGGTTGTTTTCGAAATGAAGGGCATTTTTTTCTTTTCCTTCCTGTATCAGTTTACAGGTGACTGTTGCCCCCCGTGTGTTGGATTTCTGACCATTTACATGTATTGTGATTTTTGACATTAAATCTGTGTATTTGTAAGGTTGACATTTCTTTCTGCCTCCTGAATTCTTTGAGTATGGACTTGCGATTTGTCAGTTTCCTTTTGAAATTGAGCTGCCATATCAATTTCTGAATACAGATTTATCTGAGAGAGTTATATGATACACGAATTGGATATGTCAGATTAATGGTGAGGAGCTGAGAACACCAGGAATTGAACATGAGAGCGACGATTAAGTTTTAGAGAAAATGGAAACAAAAACGATGCTTATACTTACAATCAGAAAGAGGCAATTGAAATTTCCAGGGCACATAATAAGGAAAAATGGCTTGAAAAAATTTAACACACGCAGGACACATTGAAGACAAGAGTGATAGAGGAACATAACCTAGATAATGAGCCTGAGTGAATTGATGGTGGGGCAAGGAGATCACAAAAAGACAAAATTTATTAAGACCTACAAAGGACAAACAATTGTAGAGAGCCATGATCAACCATGTCCTGAATGGACATGACACATTGAAGAAGCTTACTATGCAGTCAAAAACAAGGACACGGTGCATAGAAGAAAAATTGAATGACAAAATGGAAAATGTTTGATGTAATGTTTGGTCTTTGAAAAAGACTTCATCCAACTGTTTTTATTGATTGAATTATATATATATATATATGGGTTATCCCACTTAGTTAAAAAAAACTTTTGCCCTTTTGGCATATAAAAAGGAATGCATTTCTCTCCCTAGCCTCTTTTTGCAGCTTTTTAACTCTGGTCTTAAGATGTAGTTACACTTGGGTAAAGTATCCCCCAAATGGAGCATGTTCATTTCATGGTTTCTCTCTTGACTTTTGTACTCTGTCATACCCTTTGTCTCACACACACACATACACACACACACACACACATTCTTATTATAGCTAGTTTCATGTTTTTTCCTTTCATCACATGAAATTCCTTTGGTAAATACATGCATTGTCATTCGTTTTATATTCATTGTTTTGTGTTGGTCATTTTTTACTTGGACTCACATTGGGTCTGCCAATATTGTTTGTGGGATAAATTTTCCAGGAGCCCAAAAATATTGACTACCAAAAGCATAGATTCCCACAACACACACACACACATGTATGTGAATTACAATTAATGAGATCCAAACAATTTACCTTGTATTTCGTCCATGGGAAAGAAGTTTTTCCCTGGACTAATCAATGCAAATACATTTATTTTCATCTGTATGAGGTAAATTGTTTGAATCTCATTAATTGTAATTCACTTGTATGCTCCGTAATAAAAATGATATTGATTTCTCTTTTATGGATCAGTTTTAATATTTTATATTAATAGGATCTACTTGGATTACTTACCCACAGATATCTATCATATATATATATATATATATATATATATATATATATATATATATATAATCCATGGTATGAATGGTGTGTTAATAGTACTGAGTAATCCCAGTGTGCCAATTTTTACTTGTTGAACTCTGTTCCAGGTTCTTGCTTTCCAGTCAAGTTTGATCTTTAAAAATTTAAATGCAATGTCAGTCATTATCTTCTGTCTTCTTAATTCCTGCTCTTTTATTGTTCTATCTCATATTCTCTCCTCCTTAGTAACCCCCCCCCCCCTGCATCTTATAGCTTTATTGCCTTGCTTGGTGAAATGATTCAAAAAATAAAAAATGGTTCCAACAGCCATAGCAGCAAGTAAAAAAACAAAAACAAAAAAAACAAAAAAAAAAAACTAACCAAAAAATAATTACAGGAAAAATTTAACTTTTACTTAGGCTTTTTATGCGACACCTAAATGCAGTGTATAGGGAAAGAACAGTGAGTCCATTCTGACATAGGTAATAAAATTTCCTTATATAAAATATAAACATCTGCTGATTAAGGCAGAGCACATTTCCAGGAAAATTATTTTTAGCTTATGTACAGTTCCCTACAGTTGTATGAAATAGAAACTGTGTTAGCTTTTGTTTCCCTTCACTGGTTTTTAACAATGTGGATAGCCAAAAACAAATTGAACATGACATGCAGCCATGTCTTTTCTTGAACTTTACTGAGAATTAAGTTAATTATTCAAAAGAACTGAGCTCATCCACTTCTTTAAGCTGTTAATGGTGATAATAAAATCTGGTATTGGTTATAAGTTAAAATAAAGATTTTGTATTAATACCGGTTTATTTACTTTTTTTTATTAATTATAGGTTTTTTTTTTTTTTTTTTTTTTTTTTTTTTTTTTTTTAAAAGCTACAGCTACAATCCTCCATACCATTCACTTTGTATTCTGTTGATGAGATGTAAGTTCAACCCAAACAGCTCCTTCCCACAAACCACTGCTTTGTGGAACTGACTCCCAAGTGGATGCTTTCCTGATTCCTACACTCTTAAGCTGTTCAAGTCTAGGGATAAACATTATCTTCCACACATATCCCCATAAATTGTGCCTTTTACTCTGTATGAATGAGATAGATTTCTAACTATTCATTCACAATGGGCATTATTCTGGGAGCCCAATAAATTAATAATTGAATAATAATTCATTTGTCTGGTGGTTCTAAATATTTAGAGATTCTTGAAGGGCTACAAAGAAGAATCTGCAATGTTATTGATCCTGATCTGGCATCTCTCTAGTTACTTTCCCGCTGCCATAAAAGAATCCTTTCATTGTAATTGTTCTGATGAACTTCCCTCTGTGGTACCTAGACTTTAGAAATTTAAGTGCAGTACTAGATTTGCAGCAAGGTCTCGTTATTTTACAGTTGAAATGGTGAGATTCAACTGTAAGTTTTATGCTGATAGTTCCTTCTGTGATACTTCTCATTTCTGTAACTTTCTCCTGGCTTAACTTGCTTTTCATTCACCTTAGATCTTTAAAAATTTAAATGCAATGCAAATCCTTATCTTCCATCTTCATAATGCCTGTTCTTTTATTGTTTTCTCTCCTTAATAATGCTTTATTTTTGTCATATTCTCTCACACTCTCACCTCTTGCATCTTAGTGGCTTTATTGCCTTACTTGAAATAAATGGTTAAAACAATGAAGTCATTTGATAAAAAAATGAAGAAATTATTTTAATAAAACACAAAGTAACTTTATTTTCATTGGTCACATAACCTGGTTGTATCTGAAATAGTCATTGTTTGTGATGGCAACAAATCATTATTGAAACATGCTTTGTGTCAGCATAACAATGGAAGTATCTCATTGCTAAGTCAGATAAGATTAGTAATACACTACTGCTTATCTAGCTTTCTTTTAATTTTTATTTTTAGTGATTCAAAAAGTAGAATTCTTTCTTGAAGATCTTCACTTCTCAATAGGAAGTTGTAGTCAAGAGAGACAAATTTGAATTGATTATTATGGGATGGAACCTTAGATTGTGAAATAAGGCAACAATACTCCATAATTATATGATAATCCACATATATAAAAAATGTAGTTTATGCATGTGAGATTTTTTCTCAGTCACAAATTTTCCACAGTATTCCCTGGTGACGGAAAAGTCATAATTATGTATTGTTATTCAATTTGCTATTCAATAAAATACAAGAAATGTTTCTGATATTTTACAAGTTCAGTATAATTGCAAAATTACTTAGATATCTCCATATTTATTTATTTATTCATGGTAGAAGACAATCCAGTTGTTTTGTATTTTCTCAAGAGCATAAAATATATTGTCCTATAGAAACAAAAATGTGTTTTTGTTACCTTTCACAGCCAAAGCCAAATCTGTCCATCCATTGGCAAAAGCTACATAATTACTTTTGTCACAGCCTGCTGGCATCTGCCATCTTCCATCTGAAATAGTCATTGATGACTGAATCACTTTGAGTCAAAATAACCCACCCACATTTATTTTATTTGGTGAGATACAGTATATAAGGCCAAATAAACTAAGTCTATATTGGTGGGTGGGTGCGGATGAAGGCAGCAATAAGAAAATAATATTTTTTACAAAATGACAGTTGCAAAACAGGGTTGGAATTATGCTTCCTGTATATACAGTATTAAGAGAGGATGATATTCTCAAAACAATTGTGGCAAGGACTTCATTTTAAATGGTAGTTTTTTTTGTTTTTTTTTTTTTTTAGCTTTTTGTTATTACTGAGTTTATTTACCCTGCCATAAAAAAAAATTT
>OZ038490.1:51076040-51308540 GCA_964036315.1 Acanthosepion esculentum
GGCGCTGATTTCTAGCCTGTATTGCACCATAGGGATTCCGATTCACCCACAAATGTTGGTTTTGTAAATTTGTTATTCTGTCTCTTCAAAAGGCTCCCTCATCTGTAAACCAGCCTGAATGGATTGGCAGTTTATGCAATAAAGTATCAGCAAGGAGTTCTCCCATGGTGAGTAATCAGGGAGTGAAAGATCATGCACATGTTGAAAATGGTATGGATAAAAGAGCTGCTCATGAAGTTCTCTCCATGCGGTACAATGAGGTACGACATGCTAAGGCCACTTGATGTGTGCTGATTGCTGGGTCGTCTCCGACAGCCTGTAGAATGTGTTCTTCAGGCATACAAGTGGATATCGGTCTTCTGCAATCCATAGTTTGTGGTGCCACGGATCCTGACAAGCAGCAGCAATGGTTGGATGACTCTGATGCATCCATCTGGAAATTCAACCTGATACAGCCATGCAGCATCACGTCAATTACCATTCATGTGGCTGTATATAAAAAATCATATCTGCCTGTTCAATATCCTTGCATTGTTACATGGCAACACAGCACCATCTACTGCAAATTTTAAACTTAATAACTCAAAAATGAAGGATTTGTGGACATGTTTATATGAATTTTTGTCCTTGTTTTGGTGCAAGGAACTGGCCCCCAAAGTTTGTACAAGTATTTTTGATACACCCTCTGTGTATGTGTGTATAATATATGTATTTTTATATCGTGATGGTTGGCAAGCTACTCATAGCCATATATTGAACTCTTCTGATGACATAAATAGAATTTATTTTAAAGTTGATAGAATATTTTTATCTTCCAGATAAATCAATTCTAATTGCAGTGTACTTATAAAATATAATAAATTACATATTTCTGTTATGTTTTATTTGCATATTTAAATATATAAAACTCTTTGAACAAAATATTTTGCAAAGCTATTTCAGTCATTTTTTATTTATTTCCTTCATTATTGTCTTGAAGTAAGAATTAAGATAGAAAAAAATGATCTTTGTACTTGTTGATCTTAGTTTGGTACGAGGTCATGATAATGAAGCACTAAGGATAAAAATTAATCAAGTGGCAAGAAGAGGTTGATGGAAATGGTGGACTACAACAGAAATGAAAAACCAGTTACATAACTTGGTGTATGGATCAATTATAACAAATTTAGTATAGACAATAAGGAAATTAAACATAACCTAAAAACTCAACATATATGAAGGTTTTCATATGGACATCATGTATGATGCCAAACTTGTTTTTAGAAATATGGTTGTATCCAGCTTACAGTTTATCTTTGAGCAAATGAAGCCAATAGGTCTTTGTAAGGACCATGCAAGGACTTTTTTTCAAACCTTGTGGACTTATACTACAGAATCACAAATAACTGTACCGTATAATAGAAAGCTCATCACTTGAGGACTTTCAATAGCAGCAACAGCTAAAATGGATATGACATAACAAGAAAATAATGACATAATCAAGATGTTAACATTCCACATCACTTCAATCAAAAGGTTAGGAAGGAAACTCTCCATCAATACTGGAATGAGTGATAACAGTGGTCTTTAGAAACATTTTCCTGGAAGATTGTTTTAATTGAATGATTTTATAAATTTCAATTGAAACTAGTACTGGTTGCTCAGGCAATAAATACTGAATGTTTCCTTATAAGGAAACTGCTAATATTAGCATTACCATTAAAACACACTTAATGGGCTCTGCATGGTTTGATAAGTACAATTATGAAACTCCCTTGAGAAGAAAGCACTGCTTTCAAATGAGACGTATATTGAATATTCATGTTGTCTTTCAATATAAAAGGAAAATGCTGAACTAGGAGAGGCAGTAGCAGTCTGACTTTGGTAAATGAATGAAAAATCTTAGCGATGCAAGCTTGTCAGCTGAGTCAACTGCTGTCAATGCTCCTCAAACCAACAAATAGCTTTGCTAACTGATGCCTTAGAGTACGTGCCTCTGATATGTATTTATTAAATTCAATGGTGCCACATTTGTGACAATTGAATTATCATAGCGGACAGCATAAAAGATGCACACGCATATTATATGCAGTGTTATATCAGCAGGTCATATTTAGGGGAAAACGGTTTAGTGCATTTATACATGTTTAAAGCAACTCATGGACACACTGTTGACGTATTAGAACATTTTTTTTTTCAACTATAAGACCTGGGTTTGTATCTAACCATACTTAATTATTTATCAGGAAGGTGACTTTTCTTTTTTTTGGAGGGGGGACATCTTTGGAATGTGCTTGAAACCATACCCCAAAGTCTTGTGAATGAAATTGGATAGAGAAAATTGTTTGGTGACTGTCAATGGTTGTGCTAATGTGAAAACACAAGTCACTTAGTGTTCTGGCCTTAATCAAACTGTTGATCATACCAGGTGATGTGCTCTCTTTCAGAAATTCTAATTAAGCTTTGTTCAGGATAGTTGGAACATAAAGTGGGTTCTATGGGTGTTAAGAAAAAGGTAATGTGCTTGAGCAGGTGTCTCCAACAGGGATTGGCTGTCTGTCTTAACAGATGGATGTGCTTGGAGATGAGTAGCCAGCCATTACAGCAATGTATTATTACATTACAAATCATTAAAGATGCTATATTAGAAATTATTATTGTAATTCTTAGAGAATTAATGAATTTACTTTTAACGAGATTCTGATTACTTCAAACATTATTATAGTGGTTATTATGTATCTGAAGTTGGCACCCCATTTTTATTTATTAAAGTTGAGTGTATTACATCTATCGATCTGTGCATTCCTGAAATCTTAAAGAAAATATGTTATCTGGCAGAGATTAAACATCCATCCCCCATTGTAGGTGAAACCACCTTTTGATCCAGCATGCTTTGGAATTCAGCAAGCAAGACTATTTTTCTCCTTTTTAAGGAAAACTCAACCTCTTCATTCAGGTTATTTTTCGCTAGAGTATATATTCAAAATATAAACAAAGCAAATTTTAAAGAATTGTTATGAAATAAAATAAGACATATCTCGGCTGATTTGCAGGCAAATAAACTAACATACTCAAGAGCGAGAGTCGGATGTGAACGGGACAAGGCCCTGTCACAAAATGACCATTATTGTCGTTTATGCATAGGCCGACGCACAAGTTCCGGTCGAAAAATAAAATAATATTTCAAAGTGCTTCTATTTTTCGACCAATAAAAATGCTTCCCTCCTAATTATACTTGTCGTTTTTCGAGCCCGTTAAGCCATAAAAAATGCCATACGGGGAAGTACAAGGCAGTCAACTGGAGGCGTGGGAAGAGATCTGTCACGGTCAGTCTGGGCAGTCAGAAGCAGTCAGCAGGAGGAAAGCCACGCCAACCAGTGGGAACTACTATGAGAGATCAACCCGGATCGGCAGCTGGCTTATGAACTATACCACAAGGTAGCTGTCCCAAAACCACATGTTCCTATTGAAATAAATCACATAAATCTATTTCTGCTGTTGTCGTATTTCTGTCTTGCAACCATACGCTTGTCTATAACAGAATTAATGGATTTATTTTTAATCCAACATTTTTATTACTACTTTATCCACTATAATATTATTTGAAGAACAAATGGGACTTCTATTTCAAAGTCTTCACTGTAATGACGTTTGAAGTAATAAAATAGATTATTGTATATAATAAGTGAGCTAACCGTACAACAACATAAAACCCACCAACCTTTCATAAGTTACTCTTCTTATACTGTTTGATATGACAGATATTTCTTTGTTGTTTTAAGGTTAGGTTTCTTATGTGATTTATCATTATCAATATTTTCTTTCACTTAGATTTTTTGCTTTTGTATTTTCCATTTATTGAACAACAGAATTGTTGAGTTAGCAGTCATCAATAATATTTTTTCCACTCATGATGGAATGAATGAATGAAAAAAATTTGAGTAAATATTTATGCTTGTAAGAGTCAGACCAAAAATGCAGTATTGCTGCTTATCTGAAGCTGCTCAATTCTCACTTTCCAGCCTTGAGTAGGAGAGGACTTATTTTCCACAGTACAACCTCTTTCCCTCCTGACACAATGTTGCGAGCCTATAACAACTCTATCACTATTTCTATGGCAGATCTTCAGATGAGCTCCAATTTTCATTTTATAAGTTAAGAATCTTTCCTGCCTTTCATCAGAATGGCTGATGCTAACCTCCAGTAGAGTGACTCATTGCACCTAATTAGACTAATGTTTTCTGCCCACATGAAGTGGAAAGATTATATTGAATCAACTGCTAGGAAATTTGATTCACTGTATCTTGCTAGAGACTTTTTTTTGCCCAAAACTATCTTACATCTACCATTCATCTAGGCTTTGAATATTGCTACCATATTTTTTTTAACTGTCTTCCTCATTTCCTGTCCTGCCATCAATTTACACAAGTTTCTTTGATAGGATATTCACAGTTTCCATTTGTTTCTCCTGCCTTCAATATATCCTGTGGGTAACAAATTCCCCAAGCCTCATGATGTGTCCAAAGAATTTCAACTGCCTCTTTTCAATTAGTGTCCATTTTGCTTCTATTTTCTTTCATCAATAGGGATGGTAAAGTGAATAATTAAAAGCTGTAACCACATTTGTAAATATGGTAATAAGAGAGAGAGGCAAAATTTGTTATATAGCTTTGCTTACATCCAGGAGAGTGCCTCGTTACATTTTCACAGACTAATTTTTTTCTGCTGACATGAAGTGGATAGATTATATTGAATCCATTGCTAGGTCTGTTGCTATGAAAGTTGGTTCACTATATTATGCTAGACAATTTTTCTTTGCTAAATCTATCTTAGATATCTATAAGTGAACCATTCATCCATGCATTGAATATTGCTGCCTTATCTGGTCTGGTGATCCTGCTATATATTTACAAATCCTTGTTAAAATCCAAAGAAGAATCTATAATATTATTGTTCCTGGCCTGGCATCTTGGCTTCATTCATTTTTCCCTCTGCTATAACGTAGCTTTCCTTTGCTATAAATACTTTCATGGTAATTTTTCTGGTGAACGTTTGACTATGGTATGAAGACTCAATGGATTTAAGTGCGATATTAGATTGGCAGCAAGATCTCTATTTTAAAGTTGAAATGATTTGATGTAACCATAAGTTCTGTGATTTCTGAGGTACATTTGAAAGGAACTAAGATGAGTAATGTTTCCTGTTTTGTTTAATTCTGGAATTGCTTATAGGAAGATAAATTTATATCCTCTGACATGCAGGACATTAATTAAGCAATGGAACCTGGACTAAATTCTAATAAATATTTATTGGATTCCATGCACATTTCAAATTATCTATATAAATTTTATGTATGTTTTTTTCTTTTCCTTTTATCCAAATCTGTATTGTTTTAAACAGTTCCTTTGTTCCTTTGGATGCACTGAGTGAATTTTCTTTTATGTCCCTTCACAATACAGATGTTCATAGCTTTCCACAGCTTCCTGTACTATGTAGCTCTTAGTTATAGTCTTTGTTTTTTGTTTTTTTTGTTGTTTTTTTTTTGTTGTTTTTTTTGTTGTTTTTTTTTTGTTTTTTTTTTTACTATCTTTCCCATTTTCTGCCCTGCCATCAATTCTCACAAGTTTTCATTAAATTATTCCTGGTTTCCCTTTATTTCTATTACCTTCAATATATCCTGTGGGTATCAGATTCCCCAAGCCTCAATATGTGTCCTAAAAATTTCAACTGTCTTTTTTTGATTGTAAGTATTAGTGTTCCTTTTGATTACATTTCCCTTGGTCAATAGGGTTGGTAAAATGAATAATTAAAAGCTATAACTACAGTATGGTAAAGCAGAATTTGTTATATATGATGTGTCTCTGAAAAGTAACTGGACTGGTATGACAATTTCAATTCCAAACAACAAACTACATGGTTTCCCTTGCAAAGTAAAACCCCACTCAAGTCTAATGCACTTTTCTATCCATGCTTCTATGCACAGCTAGAAGGATTCTTCTTAGATACCAATCAGCTCTCTCATTACAGCCCTCTTTATGTCCTCCATGCCTTCAAAATGGGTCCCCTTGATATCCCACTTGAGCTTGGGGAAAAGTCACAGATGATCAGGTGAATAGCGAGATTGTTTCAGTAAGGCAATATTCTTGACCAGGAATTGCCGGATGCTCAGGGCATTGTTGTAGTGAATTAGCCATGATTTGTCCTGCCACTAAAGCATAAAACCACAATGGTTGCAGAAATTTAAGATTATAGTTATATACTCACAAGATATTATTTTAGATAACATAATCTGCTTATCTCTCATTTGCCCATAGCTCACATAGCACACCTAGCTAGTCCAGTTACTTTCCAGACAGATGAGGTATATATATATATATATATATATATATATATATATATATATATATATATATATATCCTGCTCTATATTTTGAAATTCTTAAAATCCTCAAAAAGAATCTGCAATATTATTGATTCTAGCCTGATATCTTGGTTTCATTTAGTTTCCCACTGCCATAATGCTGCTTTCCTGTACCTTTTCTATAAATACTTTCATAGTAATTGTTCTGATAAACTTTGCTCTATGGTACCTAGATTTGATGAATTTAAGCACAGTACTAGATTGGCAGGAAGGTCTCGTCATTTTACATTTGAAATGGCTAGATGTAATCAGAAGTTCTATGCTATGAGTTTCTATTCTTCCACTTCTTGCTTATGGAACACTATTCCAGCTTCTTTCCAGTCAAATTTGAGCTTCAAAAATGTAAATACAATGTCAATTGTTATCTGTCATCTTAATTCCTGTTCTTTTATTGTTCTCTCTCTCTCTCTCTCCATAATAATGTTTTTCTTTTTCTTATATTCTTTCACAATCAGTAACCTCCTGTACCTTGTTGGCTTTGTTGCCTTACTTGGGGTGAAATGATCTTAAAATAATTACCTTTATCGCTAGGATTCCTCATGCTACATCCACAAAGTTGAATCAGCCACCTTTCCTTGCAGAAGGATGTAAACATTCTTCATAGACTATGCAAAATTATTTGATAGGGTACAACTATTAGGAAAACTGGATTTTGAAAAGATATTAGAATAATACAGAATATTTACTGGGAACATAAGATAATTTAATGAATAAGTGTGTTATTGATCTCTCTTCGTGTGTATTGATCTTCTCAGAATATACAGGTCAATTATTTTTTAACTAATTGATTTTAGAGTTCTTTTACTTCTTTGATCAATATATGTTTCTTTTTATGATTATTTAAAGGAGCTAACTTGGTTGCTTTCATGTCTTCAGTCAATGTTTTTAAGGTTTTGCATTTTTTTCTTTTCATTTACATACATAACATCAGCTTCTTAAAATACTTTCTTGCTAATCAATCTACTTTTTATCCTTAGATCGCATGTAACTTGAAGAGAAAATAATAGCATAATTAATATGTTGATATTACACACTACTTCAAACAAAAGGTTAGGAAGGAACCCCCCCCATCAATACCGGAAAGAGTGATAGCAACTACTGGACATGAGAAAACTATTTTTCTGAAAAATTGTTTTAAGAAAAAGATTTTAGAAATTTCAACCTCAATTGACTGCTCAGTCAATGACTGCCAAAATATCTCCTTGTAGAGAAATATCTATTACTGTTAAAACAAGATCTTGCTCAATAAACTGAGTGTCTGCACTTTACCAGACAACTAGAAAAATATTCACTGAGGAGAAATTTCAGTAAACTTAAATAATGATTAATGGTTAAATCCACTTTGGCAGGAAAGGAGAAAAGCTGCAGCCAAGCTTAGAACACATCTGTTAAGCTGAGGAGTAGGAGTCTTCAGAAATTTGTTAGCCAAGAATGGTGAGTTCAATCTATAAGTGTCAGCATAGTTAACAATTACCATTACTATAAGTCTTCTAATTTTCCTCAAATATCTTTGTAAAACATCTTTAAAGTTTCTTAGTTATTTTAGTAAATTTTTCAATTTCTTTTTTGATAATACCATAATCCATGTTCCAGATTTCTTGAAATTCCTAAAATTTTGTCCCCAACTCAATGACTTCTCTTGTGAGGTAATCTTTGATTCATGAAAATCTTCATATCTTTGAAATTAAAAAATGAAAATCAATTCTATTATATACATTTACTATATGATATATTTAGGATGTGGTAATATCGATATCACCACTGAAATAATAATGATAATAAAGGAGGATATGCTGTAAAACTGAAAACACCAAATGAAAGAGAGGCATTTTTGAATAACCAAGATGTTAATATGCTGTAAAGACTTTGAAATGTAAATGCTACAGAAAGTTAATTTAGAATACAAAATAGAATCTTTTTGTAAGTGTACAAAGGATGTCAGATTACTAATAGAAAATTACTGGAACAATAATAATTTGGAACTTTAAAAAAAAAAGAAATTGATTTTGACACTATAAGAATTGAAGTTAAAATTAAGGATGATTTGATCTAGAACTTATTTTTAAAACAAGACTCTCTTTAGTTTACAAAGAATGGCAGAATAATTAATAGTTAGGTGATAAACATTAGTGTCTTGTTGTGAACCTTGGAAATCGGTCGATGAAAAAGTAAATTGTTTATTCTCAGAGGAGTGACGTTGTACTTCGGTAGTATGTCACTGCATTCACACTAGAAAAACAGATACATCACCAGTTCTCTTAATAAAGAGGTGAGCCAACCGGAGAACTTAGTGTTTTTAGGTTTGTTTGTCTTTGAATGCAGTCAAACTGAGCAGAGAGACGTCAGAGATTGAAAAGGAAGCATGCGCTGTGTGTTGCTGAAACTGAGGGCAAAGAAGCTAATTACTGCCTCTAACATCTAAGTACCACTACTCCTGCTACTATTACTACTACTGAGAATGGGAACTTCAAATGTTGTAGTAGTTGCACTAAGAACAGACCAAAAAGGGTTAAAACGAAGGCCACATATCTCCTTACTGAAATTATTCAAAGTATTTGTGCAACAAGAATTTTTTTTTTTGTGTGTGTGTGTGTGTGTGTGTGCTTGCTTTTATATATGAAAAAAACTTTTGTCCTTTCAAAATCGAATTGACTTGGTTATATTTATTTTTTCTGTTAACCCGATTCTCATCTGACGAACTCGCAGGTGGAACAATGAAGAGCTTCTTCCAGAATTCTACGATCTGATGACCACTCTCCAAGACCAAAATGATCACAATGTGGCCGGAGGGTGGCTTTATATATATATATATATATATATATATATATATATATATATATATATATGTATAATATTTCATGAATATTGTTTGGTCAATACTAATTAAATTGTGAAAATATTCACTTGAATAATAAAATCTGACAGAAATTGAAATTAATAGTATTGGCTGTTGAAAAGTTTTCTGGTCTGAACTAAAGGGCCACTGAATTTCTGGAGGTAAGATCTGAATATTTTTACTTTTTGGGATCTAAGAATGGCTTTTTGTTTTTTTACAATGATGTCACCCTTACAGAGTAAGAAGCACCACCCCAAGCAAGGTGATAATGCCACCAAGATGCAAAGGGTCACCAGAAGTGAAAGAGAAGAAAAGACTTTAGAAGGAACTGTCAACCCAATCCTGAACAGGAAGCAAGGTATAAACCTTGTTCAACAAACTGGAGATGAGTGTCACTAGGACAATAGGCAAACCTATCTACTCCTATTGAGGAAAAAAATTAAACAATAAATAAATGTTGAGGGTTTTAGGCCACAACATTAGAAGTATAGATTTGAAGTAAACTTTTAAAGGAACCAGAAACTCAATGCTAAACAGGAAATGAGGGGTAAACCTCTACTCTTGTACAAAAACTGGTTAAAAAAAAAAAGAACCATTTTCAAATTAGTCTATCATAGCTCATTATCAATTTAAACTTGTATTTTTGATTTTGAAATTACTTTTCCAGCGACTTGTATTTCCAGTTTAGTAATTACATCATCCGCTTAGGCAATTAGACAAGTTAATATGCCAAGGATCAAGCTGAAGTCATTTTCTGTGACAAACACATAAGGTGCACAAATTAATTAGTTTTGATAAAACTGACACTGTACTGGAGAAACTGTTAATAAACTTGATTTTTTTTTTATTTTGTTCTTGTACTGTACAAATGTCTCTCTACTGATCAGATTATACACTTATGAGTAACTGGGGGTAAGTTTTACTTTATTACATTTTGTGACTAAGATCTAAAAGTATAAAGAATGTTAACCTTAAAGTGTGTCCATTGCAAGAAAGTTAATTCATGTTTCATTTTCTATTATGTGAACATCAATTTAAAGATTGCAGTAAAACACACTGCAGTGAATTAAATAAGAGTCTCTGGTGTTTGTATCCTTTTAGGAAATACAGATAGTTTCAATATGGCTTATGACTGAATATTGTTCTTCTGTATTGACAACAATGTAGTTACAGCACTTTGCACTTTTTCTTATATAAACAAACCTAATGAATGTTTTGTGATGTTAGACCGGCTGGACTAGTTTAAAATTTGCATTAGTTACAATGGATTGGCATCTTAAATAGAAAATGATTAGTGTATAGATAAGCTAATAATCTGCAAATGGTCATACTAAATTATTTTATGAATTAGCATTAAATTTGCATATGTGAGGCTGAGTTTGAATTGGAAATGTAAATAATGAATGCATATTTTTTCCTTAAATTCAGTGAATTAAATACATATAAGTAATAAAGGAGAAGGTGATAATTTCTGCACTAGATAATTGTTTCAGTTTCTAAAAGAAGTATTGTCAATTTGGAGATGGCTAAATATAATTGGCTGGAAAGCCCAATAAACAGAATTGGCAGTTTCTAATAATCAATAACAAAGAAAAGAACAAGGCAAAAATAATATGAACCAAACAAGATATATATATATATATATATATATATGCTTCATATTATTTTTATATTGCATATTTACATATTTTGTGTGTGTGTGTGTGCAAGACAAAATGTAGGCAAAGCAACAGTGATAAGGCAAAAAGTTCACAAACTAAAAATGGTGTTAACACGCAAATGGTGTACAGATAAGTGATAAAAGCATTCTGGCTTTAAAACTAGAAAGAGAAGAAAAAGTTATATATCTTATTGGCTAGGCAGAACTCCCAGCATGCATCAGTACAATTTGCCTATGCATTTGGGGAGAGGGATTTTTTCAGCTTCCCCTTATGATTGGAACCAATAAATTATTATTAATTTAAAAAAAAATATCTTAAGTTCCAATAAAAACAAACAATGATATCAAGTCATTCATACAGTGGCAGATATACTATGAAACTTAAGCTTCAGGACCCCTGCTTACTGATATTTTTTTTTTATTTTTTTAAATGAGCCCATTCAAGTGACAGGCTAATGCTGGCCACAGAATATGCACTAATACCCATTTCCTATGACCTCAAAATTCCCCTCCAATTTCAAAAGATTCTTGGGGGCTTGCAGTATGGATCAGTAACAACCACTAAATTTGAAAATGGCTAATAATACCATTACCATCCCTTTGTGGGTTATATAAAGCTGAAGCATATTTTGGTCAATATGAGATCACTTACAGTAGCTGATACTCCTAGATGATACCCCATCAAAATACTGATGGTGCTTGATTGCTTAACTTTGGTTGAAATTTTATAAAATCTTGAAACAATTTCTGAGGAAAATAGGTTTTTCAAGTCTAGTAGCTGTTACCGTTCTTTCCAGTATTGATGGGGGTTTCCTTCCTAACCTTTAATTTGAAGTGGTGTGGAATATCAACATCTTGATTAAGTCCTTATTTTCTCTTAGAGTTACACGTGCTAATCATTTTAGTTGTTGCTGGTGTTAGTAGTCCACAAGTGATGTGGTTACTGTTATCTAATATTTCTTTTGTTTTTGAATCACAAAATTCAAATAAGGATCATCTTCGCCAAGACCCTTCGGTTTTGCTTCACTTTTTAACCAGAGATCTTAGAAAGCTGTTGCATACTGCTGACAGTTTAGATATTTCTGATTGGGTTTACCACCCTCTATGGTATTCATATGAAAGTCTCGATCTGAGAAGGCGATTTAAGAACATGACTCAAGTTTTCAGGTTGATGTTTTGGTTTTGTAGCAGTTGGCAGTGTTTGGCAAAACTACATCTGGACCAGGCTATTTCCTTATCCCTCCTGTACTAAATTTGTTATAAATGATCCATACATCAAGGTATTTGAAATGTTTAGTGTTTACTAATTCCATATTCTGAATTTTCGTAATGGATTCAGGGTAGGTGCCATCACTGCTTTCATTCCAATTCCAGATCATTTTTTTGGTTTTGGAAAGGTTTGTCTTGAGTTCTGTTTCATGAAACACCTCATTTTAATTTTGTTTTGTTATCTGCCTTTGAAATTTAAAAATAATTTTTTACTTACTAGTTTTTTGCTATCATCTGAGGAGGCACATTTTGAGTGCTGAAATATGAAAGCTATTGTGTAGCGATTTTTAACAGGATTTTATTTTAATCTCATATATATATATATATATATATATATATATATATTTATTCACTTTAAGTCAGTTATTTACCTGTACATTTAATATTGAGTAAATTAAAACATATTCATTCAAGTTATTTCAATTTTATTTTCTATCAAGTGTATAGACACACAAATAAATTATTATCCCCAAATCAAAATGCCCATGTTATTCATCATTTCGTACATGATATCTGCAAATTTTGCTGGCCAATATAATCACCTGATCTATAATCAATTGAATACATATTGGACATGATGGGATAATGCTTGACTTGTTCAATTAGCACGTCTACCCGTTTTATTGTATGGTGCCAACAGGTGCAAGTGGTAATAATCTTTTGCATTATGGTACTCCTTATCTGTACACTTGCAATAATTCAAGTGTACTGCTCTGTGTTTATACCCATGGATGACAAACAGTCTATTAAAAAGGGGTTTGTGTGATGGAAATACATTCTTTATTTTAGGACCTATTCACATATTAATCTGTCTATATGTAATTATTTACCTGTATATTTATTCTTCAGTGAAATAAAACATATATTCAGTGTTTCAATTTTATTTTCCATCAGTAAATATCTTATTTACGAGCCAAATATCCATCCTATGAACAGAGAAACTTCTTATAGAAGTTATCCTCCTAAAATTTCTGTATAAACAACATTTTCATCAAGAAATCTATTTCCTAAACTTCTTTTTGTCATTATACTAAAACCCTTAAATTCCCTTCCTTGAATTGTCCTTGGTATGATGATAAACTATATCCAGCAGCAAGGCCTCTGATTGTGAGATTTTGAGGAGCGCAGAACCACCTCCTAATTGTTGGTGTTCCCAGGTCTACCTTGAACCATCTATGGGAAAATAGTTAAACCTTCAGACTGGCTTCAAAACGCTATGAAAGTGTAAAAGTAGATTTTTATAGTAAAGGTTTCTGAAAAAAAAAAAAATTACCAGCAATGCATTTAACTTTCAACAAAAACTCTCTTTACAAAAATACATCAACGAAACCTGATCTACATAATGATTTCTGACAAAGAATACATATTCTATTCATATGAACCTATCCTAAAAATCTTGTTGGCATTAAATAATCCATGATATGCAGTAAAACAAAACAAAATCTGACCCTGAGAGAAGAATTTGAATGATTTTCTAATGTTTATATTAATGATAAAAATGAATTAAGCAAAGTTACCATTTTGTCACTTGTTTCAATAATTTGATACAGCATTAAGAAAATTTGATTAAACAGGTTATTTGGCTCATAGTTCTATAAAATGAATTAATTTTCAGCCCCATTTGACTAATATGTATTTTTTTCAAGCATTTCACCTCTAGCACACAAGAGGTTACAGAGAGTAAAAGATAGGTGTTTGAGCAAAGGATAAAGAGAAGGATGGGGGGTTAAAATAAAGTCATCAGAAGATGTTGATTGACATTACATTTGAATATTCGAAGATTATAGCTGTCAGGGAAGCAAGTAAGAGTAAAAGAGGCAATTACATTTAACTGTTTTGACAGTAAAAGTGTGGGACCAAGATGCCAACCAAGTAGCACACTTAAATTCATGTAGTCAGAGCATGATAGCGAAAATAGCAGATGCCATGAAAATATTTACAGAAATGAAGGAGGGAAGCCACATTATGTCTGTGAGAAAGTGACTAGAGTCAAGACACCAAGTCTGGAACAATCACATTGCATATGGATCTTTTGATTTTGTCAAGAAACTCATGATGAACAGTGAGGGAACCAGACCATATATGGCAACAGTATTCCATTCATGGATGAATGGTAGATTTGTAAATGTGAAGGATGGACTCAGACGAGAAAAACCTCCTGGCGCAATACAGAGAAGCAACTTTCCTTGCGGTAGATGCAGCTATTGATTCAGTGTAGTTGTTCCACCTCAGGTGAGTGGAAAACGTGAGAGTAATGTGAAGTAGCAAACAACAACAACAATGATTATTACGAACACTGTATAAATGAATTATTAACGAGGTAGATATAAATTTTTTCTATATAAACATGAAAGGCGTGGTGAACTAACGGAGAGCAGCTTGGATTACATGCAAATACTCAAGGCAAAGGTCTGAATCTATCTCTTCTCCCTCTAGCTATGGGTAAATAGCAGGACCAACTGAGTTCTATAGCCTTGGGTGGCAACTGGTCTAAGAGAAGGACAACTATGAATTCAAAACCACCAAGTATGGGTTAAATAGCCTCACCAACCTGCAGTTGGCCAAGTGTAGCGGGTACAGCAATGCCTCTGAAGACATGGTCAAAATCAGTGTGGGGTTCCTCCAAGGAGGAAGAAGGTGGTGGGTCTGGATCTGTTACAATAAGCTTTTATCCCTGGCATCGTTTTTTTTCTTTTTCTCTCCCTAAAAACATAATAGAAACCTTTCTTCTGGATGGAAATTTTTAAAACTTGAATTTTTGTTTGTTTGTTTAATCAATTCAGCTGAAGGAAGGTGATAATGTCACTGAGATGCAAGGGGGGGGGGCTGCTGGGAGTAGAAGAGAATGAGAAGACTTTAGAAGGAACCAAAAACCCAATCCTAAACAGTCAACAAGAGACAAAGCTCTACTCTTGTTCAAAAGACTAGAGAAGACTGTGAACCAGATCTAGTCTTCAATTATTAAAAATGTGCCGTTGCAAGAGCACAAGCCAATATTCATTCGAAAAACAGTGTATTAATATGCAGACGGCGTGCTGTTCGTACACCCCTTATTCTTGAACCTATTCACACATTGATTTGTATATGTGATCATTTAATGTAATCCAGCTATTTTACCTGAACATTTAATCTTGAATAAATTGAAATCCATTTTCAGAGTGTTGTCAGTTTTGTTTAGCTTCTCTCAGTATATACATATATTCTAAACCTAGCACATTTAGGTGGTGATTCTATATTCAATAGAATGGTCATGGAATGCCTTTTAATAATTTCTATGAGTTATCTGTTGTGGCAGCATAAGTTGTTTCATATCAGGTGGAAATGTGCAAAAAAAAAAAAAAAAAAACATGACAAAATCTTAGCAAGTGTCTTTACATGTTTTCATACAACTTCAAACAATTTATTCAAGAAGAAACTCGTCAAGTTATAAGTCATTGCCTGTTCTATCAAATATATACGTAACACACATATATAGTCAACAATGAAATTATTTGGACACCTATGAATTTTGAATATTTTTATCCATTTCTCAGAATCTAATTCCCATATGATGCCAGGTTTTTTATATGTTAATAAGCACAAAAAAGGAATATAAAACTCAATTTTCAGAACAATAGGTTAAATACAGCAAATTTGACAGGCGAATTATGAAAAACAGGAAAAGACAAAATTATTTGTACAGTAAGAAAAAGAAACATTTTCACAATATTAAGTCAATAGCATGGCCTCTCATCTTTATAACTTGCTGCAATTATTTTCTAAAGTTTTTGATAAGATTTGAACAAGTCTTTTCTTGTATTTTCTTCCATTCTTCAATGGTTGCTCATTCTAATTCCTGAAGGTTTTTTTGCTGACTGACAATTTATTTGAACTTTCCATTCTTGCCATAGATTTTCAATAGAATTCAAGTCAGGACTCATTGAAGACCATGGCAGAACTGTAATTTCTTTTTTTGAAGCCATGCAATCACTGATTTAGACGTATGTTTGGGATCATTAACTTGCTGGAAAGTAAATTGCCAACCTAGATGAAAATCTTGTGCTGGTAGTTGTAGATTTTCATCCAGAATTTTGATATAGTCTGCAAATTTCATTATTCTTCTTATTGCAATTAATTGTTCAGTTCCCCCTTGAGCTAAAACAAGCCCAAAACATTATTGAGCCACCACAATATTTTAATGTTGCCATTGTGTTCTTTGGGAGGAAAACCTCACCTTTCTTGCACTAAATCTTCTGTACATCATTATGTCCAAAAAACTCAATTTTTGTTTCATCACTCCATAGTAATTGTTCCCAAAAGCAATTTTCTTTGTCCAAGAACATTTTGGCAAAATTAAACCAAGCAACAATGTGACATAGTTTGTGAAGAGGGGTTTGCCGTGTCCAGTTTCCATACAACCCATTTCTGTTTAAACAATGTTGTATTGTGCGAGTACTTACACTGATAGCCATTGTATCCAAACTTTTGGTGATGAATTACAAAACAACCCTTGGGCTTATAATAACCTCACAACACAGTTTTTGTGCAGTTGTCAGTGACAATTTGGGGTTTCTTCCATGCCAGGGTAAAGTCTCTGTCATGCTAAACTGTTTAAACTTCTCGGTATATCAGCATTTTAGGAACATCCAAGCCCACACAAACAGATCAGATAGATATTAATTGAAAATACATCTATATTACATAATAACAAGCAAAAACTAAAAATCCTTGAAGCTCTTTATATAAGAGAGTTAAAGCCTAAAATAAATAAAGTCAACTATGAGTAGAGCAACAAAGTCCTTAAATGCTTATGAAAAAAATATATATATATGAGCAAAAACACAAAAATGACTTTCCTTATACTGGAAAAAACCAAAAACATTTTAAAATATGAAATCTAGAATGCTTCATAAGTAGTAAAAGAATGAACAGTTGAAATGTTTTAAATTCACAGAAACACACAGACATTCTCATAGACAATTTAAGGCCCTGATGATGGTCTCAGTGAAAATTGAAAGTACTTGAGTAAATGAAAACTATTCAAAAGAAAATTGATATTTTGCCTACTCAATTTTCTAAGTCTACCAAAATATTAATCTGTGAACTTGAAAGGATAACAATGAAAACTACTTGACATGATATGTCTAAATTATTTAACCAAATTTGTTTGAAAATATATATATATATATATATATATATATATATATACACACACACACACACACATATACAATGGGGGGAAATACATATTCATACACATAGAAATTTTAAAAATAAATAAACTTATTTTTCATATAATTAACTGTACACAGATGCATAATAACAATGCATAGGAAACAAAAAAAAATTGATTTAATAGAAATAAATCCTATTTATTCATTTTAATGGGTGAAAAAAGTATTCGTACAACGCAAAATTGTGCATAATCTTCAATTAACACTTTGTAGAATAGCGTTTTGGTGCTATTTAATAAAACCTGTTTGGGTGAACAAGGAAGAGACAGTTGAGGTTACTGGGGCACATAATGAGGAAAGAGTGCTTAGAAAATCTGATACTCACATGACAAATTGAGGGCAAGAGAGACAGGAAAACAATGCGCAACATACTTGGTGAGTTTGAGTAAATGGCAGATCAGAAGAAACAAGACAAAATTTATTGAGCTAAATGGACAGGAAGTTGTGGAGAGCCATGATTGCCTGTGTTCTGAGGGAACATAGCACACAAAGTACACTAGGATTAAAATTAATAAAATATTTATGAAAAAGAAAATTTAATAACATTTGTTTGACCTTTCATGATTAATTTGTGGTAAGGAATTATTTAGGAGTAACATTCAAATAAGACCGAAATAAAAACTAAGTTTAAGGCAAATGTCTGTGAGCAAATTGTTAGAACAACACATGCTAATTAGCATCAACTACATGGGAAAATATCTTAATACTGCAGTAATTAGAAAATGGCTAAGAACCAAAAATGCATTATGCTTTGAAGGAACAAATGAGATTTGGATCTGATTAGTTTTATTCATTATCCATGAAGCTCTTGTATGGCACCACTTTTAATTAAGGCTTGGGTTGAAAATATTACTTCATGCAAAAGGATGGTTGATGTTGTTGGTACTTAAGTGATATTTGGCCTCAATTTCCAGGAATTAAAAATATTTATTTATTTTATTATCAAAACTGATGCTATGGCTGATAGTGTTTGAACTATAGAAGAAATCCTGATGACAAGCCTTTTGGTGCATTTTAGAAAATAGACAAGTCCTCATGTTTACAGAGATACCTATGCTATTAAAATAACACTCTTAGAATATGTCCAAAGATGTTTTTTTTTTCTCCTGGAAATATTCTCAGCTTGAAAACCTCTTTTTATCCAAAGAATACAAGAACATGAAAAAGCAATAAAGAAATAGTATTCCAAATTTGCTTTAAAAATCATTAAGGTACTTTATTTTCTGCCATATTAGCAGCCTCTCTAAATGAGTAAAGAATATTCAGGAAAAAAATAAATAACTAAAACTAATCCTCATTTGAAGATAATTCATCCCGTTAGGAGCTGAACAGCTTGGCATGTCTAGATACGGGCCTCTCTGCAACCGGTCATGATCTGGGTCTTTGTAAGATGAATAATTCCAAGAAAAAAAATAAGAAAATAAGCAAAGAATATTCAGGCAAAAAAACCCCCAAAAAACAAAGAAATCTTTAGAAGATGATTCATCTACACTGTTCATTTGCTGGATTTTAATTTTAATATCCTTTTGAGTTGGAAATGATTTATAAATTCAGCTTTCATCACAGTACAATTGTATCAAACATGTTTTTTCTTTTTTTTATTTAGATTTCACCATTGTTTTAATTATTAATGAAAATTTAATCATTTATAATTACATATATATATTTAAAAAATTCTCAGAATTAATCTGTAGAAAAACTGTAGTTTTAGCTGAAAGGTTTCATCTAACATGGAATTTCATTGAAAGTAACTATATATATATAATATATATATATAATATATATATATATACACACACATAAATTCTGTGTGCCGAATGTGCACCAGTACAGATGTAAAAGAGGTCCCAGATTGCATGCAGACATGTCTGTCAATACTAGTTACATCTGGATTTTCTCTGTTAACAGTGGGACAGATTGACATGTTTAGATATAGGCCTCTCTGCAACTCGTCAAGATCCAGGTCTTTGTAAGATGTCTAATTTCAATAAAAGCAATCGGAAAACCAGCTATTGGCTGGAGGCAGTGTCTTGTGAAGTCAGTCCTGTGGGCATTTTTTTCCCTCAGTTGAACTCAAAAATGACCTTCAATCTGTTAGGTGAGGCAAGAAATGACTTGTTAATTTTAATGATGTAGCAGAGCAGTGATTCTCACCAAGTGACATTGTGTCCATAAAAAATGAATTGTCAAAAAAATAATTATAACAAAATACTTATAATTATCATTAATTCACTCATTCTAAACCAATGAGAATCAATTCCACTTTTCTTCTCTACTCACACATGAAAACATGACATTGTCATTAATGGACAAGTAGTTCACGCAGCCAGGTCATTAACACGTGCATCAATGAAAATTTCATCTCCTTTTCCTTTTTCAGGCCATAATAATATTTATCTTTTAACACTCAATAAATATTCGGGGTAAGAAAACCCCAGACACTTGTTGCATTCTTTCAACTAAATTATATGGACACACATTACACACATCTATAAAAAACAAATAAACAAGAAAGACTGATCTGCTCTACTTAATCTTATCATTCTGTCAGATTCCAATCCATTTTCGATATACATTTGACTTCAAACTCATATTTTTTACTCAGTATTACTGTCACTCATGTCTCCATCACCACATAACAACCAGATAATAAATAATAGTCGTTTTGTTGTTTCCATATCTTGCGGTTTCTCATTTTTACTAGTATTTTTGTTTGGTAACTTGAGTCATTGAGAGACTTATTGAAGGAGTGGATATATTTGATGGATAAAAATATAGAAGAGTTGTTAATCCGGTTGCAATGTGAGGCGGGGAAAAAGTTGGATTTAAAAATTTTAATTTGAACCTATAAAATACTTATGAGAAAGGCATCATGAAAATTTGACTTAAGATTCAACAAAATACAGTATAACTGAACTACCTGACCTGGACCCATAAACTGAGGAAGTCATCATGATGAGATTAATGTGTTTGCCAAAATTCTGCTAAATTTATGCTAACAGGAAGGTTTTTGTTTGGCCTAATTAACCCAAGTTCCTGTTGGGACCGTTAGCCTTATAAACAGACACACAAACAACTTCACTCAGTTTCTGCTCATCAGCCAGATACAACACTGCAGTCTGTTTTTGTTGAGATTCTAACAGCAAAGTTGGCAAAACATTCACATTTAACCCATTAAATATCTCTCTGTGCATCAAGGGGAGAAAAGAAATGAGTGAAGTTGAACTGCATGAGTGTGATGACTGCAACTTTTATATTTTCTCATCATTAATAAATTGTTGATAGCTTTATCAAAAAATTGTTTTTTTTTTTTAGCTAGAATTTCCCTGCCTTTAAGGAATGTTTCCCAAATGAATAAAGTTAGGATCAAAACATCACATGAACAAAAATTCACACCCTGTTGGAATGAACATGAAGATATATTGCATATTTCATCTCGGTGGGTCTGCAATGTAAAGGAAGATTTCCACTAGATGATACAGGGAGGATGATGAATGAGGGAAATAGCCACACACAATTCACAATATTCACCAAAATGTAATACTAAAGTTGATGTTGAACATATATTACCATGACCACCCCATGTATTATAGTGTTTTTGGTTCCATGTGGTGATGACCCTGCCACCATATTATAAGGCCTCTAAGATGAAACTAATCTCTTTTAATCCTTTTAGAGAACCTTTATTGTCTTCTGTTGGAATGGCTGATGCTAACCTCTTAAAGAGTGACTTGTTGTGCCTTCTCAGACTAAAGTCTTCCACTAACATGAAGTGGAAAAATATTAAATCAATTATCAAGAAAAGTTGGTTTATTGTGTCATGCTAGATAATTGTTTTTGCCAGAATTTATCTTACATATTGGTAAGTCTACCATTCGTCCATGCTTTGAATATTGCTGCTACATATGGTCTGGTTCATCTGTGATAGTTATTTTCTAAGCATAGCTTAGATGTGGCACAATCCAAAATTATGGGGCACCCAGTCAGGATCAAACTCACTATTCAGTCATAACTGATCTAGTGAGACAAGCTTGCTAACTATTAAACCATGTAGAAATGCCCTGATGCTTCTGCTATGTCTTCGAGATTCTTGATAAAATCTAAAGAACCTTCAATGTTAGCCCTGACATCTCAGCTTCAGGCACTTTCCCACCACCATAACATAGCTTCCCTCTGCCTTTTCTATAAATATTTTCATTGTGATTGTTCTGATGAGCTTTCTTCTTTGGTACCTAGATTTTATGTATTTAAGTGCAGTACTAGATTGGCAGCAAGGTCTCATCATTTTACTGTTGAAATGGTTGGCTATAACAGTTCTGACCTTAGTTTATCCCCTACAACCCAAGCTTATGGCCAATAATGACACTGCCCTCTGCAGTCAGCAATTCAAACAGTTCGTGGATGAATGGGACATCCAATTCTGATCACACTGCACATACAAACTGTCTGGAAATGGTAACATAGAGGTGTCATCGGACAGTAAAATGGATTGCTGCATGGAAGATCTACCCTATCATGGAAGCCATATATTTGTACAATGTCACACCCAAGGATGATGTGTCGACCTTGTCTTCACCCACCAATCTGCTGCATTCATACCACATTCAATTGAAAAGAATTAAAACTGGGATAACAAATCCACAGTTAGTGGTTGTCAACGGCATGCCTTGGCACATGGAAGATGTGTGTCCACAGGTCGGTTCGGGTCTGCCAGTAGATGATAGTGGGGATGCATTGTCAGAGAGTAATGAATAGCAAAATCCAGTGCAGGCAGCAGTGGTACCCCATCTGAGAGTGATGGAAAGATGGGACTGGCCTCTATGAAACACCCTCATTTCATGGATTCTGATTCAGACCCCAGCATGTCTGACAATTTTGCCAAGGAAGGAAGTTTTTGTCCCACTATGAAAGAGTTCTAGAGTGAAGCAACCAGCCTCCTCCCCCACTGTCACCTGTGTGATCGTATGATCAGGGGCTGGGGAATGTGACGATAGATATTTGCACTTACTTACCTGATCCAAAGCATCCATTTGTCTGGCCTGCCGAATTACCACTTACGAGAGGTGCAAGGTGCATGTGTGATGTTGAGCCCTTTTATGAATGTTGATCATTTGCATACGAGGATGACCACCCGCTTCAAAAGGCGTTATATGATGACAAGCTGTTTTCCATTTAACAAGGCCTCAGCTGACTGATATTGCTACACTAGTACCAGTAATCAAATTGGAGAAGTATTTTCCAATTTATATACTGGGGAAATATTGTATTGTAAGCTACATATTCTGTTGCCTGTTCAGAAATACTCTGAATGAAAATTTAGGAAATGAACCATTTTAAATGATCCTGGATAAATCACCTTTCTCAATGCATGCGACTATACTTGTCAACTTCTTTTGCCCGGGAGACACTGACCCTCTCTATACATCTGAACAATATTGTGTGAGACTGTTCCTTTGACCATTAGACAATGGAATTTGATATTCTGTCACATGCAATAAACATGACCTTACGCTTGATAAGCAGAGTTCTGCAATCTCAGACTTGTTGGAACCACTTTTCAAGAGAGAAAGAAATCAATTTTTTGATTATCAGTTCTTCATGAATAAGAAGCAATCAGCCAATCACAGTGGAAGAGCCAACAGGTGATTGAGGAAAACTGTATTGATCTCATAAATGGGCTATAATGTAAAGTTTTAAAACCGATAAGCAAAGAAAATCATTTGATTTTAGATCCTCTATATTATATAATGTGTTTGTGGTTTTATTAAGCATTTGTTTTCTCATTTTCTTTGTTGATTGGAAAACCAGATTTACCTCATTTTCAGATACATTTCTTCATAATGAAAGAACACCCACTGCTGAGAAAAATAAGAAATGAAAAATTATTTTCTGATGTTCTCAGATCCAGTATTTGTATTGTTGTCAATGTTTAAAAACCAGGAATTAAAAATGATTAGATGTTTGGATCAGCATCTTGGTTAGGATAGTGAAAATTCTTGAATACTTTGAGATGAAGAATTATGATTGTTATATATGCTTGTCCTGGTTGTTACACTCAAAATGTTTCAGCTGTTGGGCCCTCTAATTGTTTTCAGGTTTTTATCTTCATACTTGGTAAACTTTTGAAAATTGGAAAATATTTTGTTTCCTGATACTTGTTGAGTTCAATTCCTCTTTGGTAGCACCAAAAATTTACATCTTCTGTTTCAGTGAATGAAACAAAAACTCTTGACACAGTAAATTAATAAGTATTAAGTAATTTTGAGTTTATATATGTATATATACAAACAATAAAATGGATGAAGTCGGACAATTATTTAATGTATTTTCTGTAAGCAGGTTATTTCAATAGATACAATTTATTTAAGTAATTGTTCTGTTTTTTGTTTTTAATTAAACAGTATCAACTACATTTACCAGCCTGAATGTTTAAGAAATTTATTTTTTTATTTTTTTTATTTCTATTTATTTTTTAAATCATTTCACCACAAGCAAGGTGTGAATGCTGCTATTATGAAGGAGGTTACAGAGAGTGAAGAAGAGAGAAAAATTGGGTATAGAGGAGACCGAGGAAAGGATAAAAGCTGAACAGGATTCAAGATGATAGAAGATGGTGATTGACATTGCATTTAAATTTTTGAAGATTGTAATTATCAAGGAAGCAAGGAAATGGAAGGGAATTCCACAGGCGAGAAGTATGAGAAAAGGAACTCTTGGAGTTGAAGTGGCACTTATATTTACTTAATTCAAAAGTAAAAAGGTGGGACCTACATGCCAAACTAGTAGCACACTTAAACACACCTAGTCCAGGCACTGGGGGTTGGGGGGACCTCATCAGAGCAGTAGCCATGAAAATATTTGTTGAAAAGACAGGGAAGTCATGTCGATGAGAAAGTGACTGAAGTTGAGATGCCAAGTCAGGATCAATTACCTTGCAGATCCTTCTCTGGATTTTGTCAAGAACCTAAGATGAATAGCAGGATCCCCAGATCAGATATGGCAGCAGTAGTCAATGCATAGATGAATAGTAGATTTATAAATATGCAAGATGGATTCTGACAAGAAAAACCTTCTGGCATGATACAGTGATCAAAATTTCCTTGCAGTTGATGCAGCTACTGATTTGATGTAGGCATTCCACTTCAAGTCAGTTGAGAATGTTGGGTTATAAATGAAAAAAATCCATCAATTCTTTAGGAATTTCTTTGTGTACATTTTAGATATGAAACTGTCTTTCAAGAAAATCTCAGTAGTGAATAAAATGTGTTTCAAAAGCAAATAGAACCTGGTTTGATTTTGAAGCTCTTTGTAACTGAGTGGTCAAAGTTTGTTTAAACAGTTGGTTTCTCCTGCAAAGAGGGGTGCCAATTTGAATCCTTTTTGATGGCACATTTTATTTAATAAGTTTCCTTGAATGTGCAGGCTAGTAGACAAAATATGATACTGTTAAAATAAATAAAGCATCTACACATGTATGAGTATCCACTAAATATACCGTTTAAAGTAATAAATATAATACTTCATCCAATGCAAGGCTCAAAAGCTAAATTAAGAAGGTTACTGATTGAGGTGTGTGATAATGAATGTTTGGAGAGGCAGAAGGAAGTAAATATGAGGATAAGGAGGATAGCTAGTGATTAACTCTTGACTTGAAAAGATTAGCATTCAGGGAAGCATCCATCGAGGATTTTGTTCCACAAAGTAGCAGTTCTCTAGAGGAAAAAGCTGTCTCAGTGGAATGTTTTCCTTACAAATGGAATACAGAGGACATGTAGGTCTCTGTGGATGTAGCATGGTGAGTCCTAACTGTAAAGGTCTGAACTGATGGAACTATGAAGTGCTACTCATCTGGACATTTTAGGATGGTATGAAATAAAAATGGAAAGTGAAATGAGAACACTCCTATGGATTAAATAAAAGGTTCAGTTTGAGATTATCCAGTGTGATATCAATACATCTGCCAAAACATTGTGTGTATAAAAAAAACAAGATGACGATGATGTTCTGAATATTGTTTGATATACTTTTTACATTATTTTTTACCATCTTTTATTTTAACTCAGTGTATTTGTAAGTCTTCCTCCTTTGTCTTTCATATGTGTTTTGGATTGCCTTACGTTTTCACATTTATTATTTTAAAATATTTGGGGCTGTACATTCTTAAGTCTTTGTTTGAAGTTTTCTAGATATCATTATTATTATTATTTTCATCTTTTATTTGTTGATCACATTTCAGACAATCCATTCTTTGTTCTGTATCCCTAATTGTGATCAACTTTCAGAATATTCACGTTTTTCCATTTGTTTTCTAAGTAAATCTTTGACCTTTTTCAGAATAATGATGAGTTAGCTATTCTATAATCTAAAACAAAATATGACTTTATCATTTATCATCACACATCTGTGTCTTAATTATATTTTCCAATACTATTATAGCGGGACATATATTCATTCATTACTTTCTGTCATGCTAACAATTAGGGCAGATCAGGCTACTAATCGCATTTTATTTTTGTTTTCTGTTAGTTTTGTTTTGGATATTGTTACTTTTCAGGATTCTTCAGAAAGAATTTTATAGAAAAGAATTCTAGATTATTCAGGCAGAAAATATATCCAACCCAATTTTTTTTAATCATTTCATCCCAAGCAAGGTAATAAAGCCACTAAGACACAAGTTGTTACTGAGTGTGAGAGAATATGAGAAAAAAACAAGAAGGAGAGAGAACAGTAAAAGGACAGGAATTAAGAAGACAGATGATAACGATTGATGTTAGATTTAGATTTTTGAAGATCCAAGTTGACTGGAAAGCAAGAAGCCAGAAGAGAATTCCACAAGCGTGAAGTACAAGAGAAGAAACTAAGGATAGAACTGTTATAGCCGACCATTTCAACTGTAAAATGATGAGACCTAACTGCCAATCTAGTACTACACTTACATTCATAAAGTCTAGGTATGATCAAAACATTTACCTGAAAGCATTTGTAGAAAAAAAGGGCTCTATGGCTACATAGTTCCAATTAGCAAATTAATACACCAACAAAGACTAAGATTTATTGGTCACTGTTGGTGTAGCAAAGAACAACAAGCTGGAGATGTTCTACTCTGGATACCATCCCATGAAAAATGAACACAAGGTCGACCAAAGATGATGTACATTGACCATCTGATTGAAGACACAGGATGCAGACTGGATGAGCGTCCAAATGCAATGAATGACAGGAATGGATAGAAGCCGTGTGTCATGGTATGCTGATCTTGTTCACCCTGATAATGATGATTTGTAGGACCTATAAAACTGCAGATTCATCTTTAGATTTTATCAAGAATCTCTAAATCTATAGCAGGATATGATGGCATAGTGTTATACTGTGCCTATGGACAATAACAGGTATGTCCCAATTTCTCTAAATACAGTAGTATATACTGTATGTTGTCTTCCACTTGGGATTCACTTTGATTCACTTCTAGCTCACCACTAGCAGTTTGTTACTTACTACACGCTTCTGGCAAATCTTGTATGTTGCTCCTGTTATAAATATTATCGTTTCATTTTCAGTCTTCGTTTTGGTTATTCTTATTCAGTAACCTTTTCTTAGGTTACAACACTTTGACGATGACGATTGGCCAAAATACAACACATCGGGAGTTTGATACTCACTAGGTGCTCCATACTTTTGGCTTTGTGCCACATCTAGGCTATGCTTAGAAAATCACCATAGCAGAAACACCAGATCAGATGTGGCAGCAACATTCAAAGCATGGATGAATGGTAAACTTATAAATATGTAAGATAGATTGTGGCAAGAGAAATGATCTAGCATGACACAGTGTACCAACTTTCCTAGCAGCAGACCGAGCAATAAATATTAGTCTGAGAAGCCACAATGAGTCGCTCTCCTGGAGGTCAGCCATGCTGATGGAAGACAGAGGGGGGACCTCGCAGATGATTGATAGAGAGCAATTTGATTTTGGAGGCATTAAAATTAAGCTTTTCTTGCTCTAGTTAACAACAGATTGTTGGTCATTTTTTAAGATCAGCCAATAATTTGACCTTATCGGACCAATCAGACTTAGTATTAAGACAAGAGTAATTAGTCGTATCATCAGCTTGAATATAAATATTTTTTTAATGTTTAAACTAGCTTGCAAGTAAATGGTCAAAGTTCTTTAATGGACAACAGCTTTGCAGAAAATGTCCACTGGAAAAGTTGAGGAAATCTTTCTCTTTGTTGACCAATGAAATAAATTTGTGCTTTTAAACACCAAAATATAACATTTCTGATTTAAAACAGCAAAAATAGGATTTAAATCTGGAATAACTATTCTTCCCCATACTCTCTATCACTCTGATACTGTTGATAGGAATTATAGCAAAATGAGTCAGCCGAGGTCTTGTTAAATTGAAAACGGTAGGACCAGTCGCACATCTCAATGCAGAACATTTACTTTTAACTGATGGTTATCAGTAAGTGAAGTAGCTTCTGAACCATGCATCTCCCCACTCCCATTTACACCTCATCTCTACATTACTCACTTATAACAGTAAGTTATAACTCAAGAATAAAATCTGATTTACTGCTAGAAATTGTTTTGTTCTTCATTTGTGGGTAACGATCTGGCCGAAGGATAATTTTTAAGCCACAAGCATTTGATAGTAAGAAACTGCACCTTTGTATCTAGTCTGAGCTGCAACTCAACAGAATGAAGAATATAACTTAAGAATCATGTACAGCTTATTTTTGAACAGAAACATTGCTGCTGGGTACAAACAAGGTAAAAAACACTTGTATACAAAAATATATAAATATCTTTATTGTTCAAGTTGCGGCAAATGGGTAGAGTGAGGGAGTATCACAGAGGTTTGGATTGTGCATACAGGAATTGACTAAGACAAATCTTGAGTGAACCCCCAGCCAGCTTCTCTGTCCAGATCAAGAATCAGAATGATTAAATAACATTTGGACACCTACGCAACTTCATGTGACTATGCCGCCTTCTGGTATATCGCCTATGCAACTTTGTGTCATCATGCCTGCTCCTGCATGTGTCCATACAAGCACACATTTCCTTCTTCTCAGGACACCTGTCTATTCTGGGCTCAGGAAACCTGTGCACCCTGTTTATTTTAGCCACCAGATGCATTTCTTGTTTATGCTATCACCAGTTCCAATTTTACTCACACACTGATGCTGTGGAAGTAAGGCCAAAGGTCTTTCCTCAACTGATATCCAACAACAGCAGAAGCCAAGAAGTAACTTGAACAAGAAATATCAATTAAGGTTATGTTGATATTATCTGATGTATTAGACAGTTAACATTTTTACACAGTTTTTGGAGGTGTATGTGCTGGTAGTGTAATTGTTAATAGCATGGAAAACATACGATGCAACACTTGGTGAAGCTTTCTACTTATGTTCCATTTTGACTTTTCTATCTGATTTGTGTCGAAAGCTTGGAAAGGAACTGCTGTGTCCTCATGAGTTAACAATATAATATTAATATCGACCAGCACCCAAACAGAACCTATTTCTGGTTTTGTTGTTTCATTCTTTCCAAAAATCCCTCCCTCACTCCTTTACTTCCTCATTGGTCAAAGTGGATGCTTCTTAGAAAACTAGACTGGAAAAGGAACCACCTAAATGGGGACATGGATCTGCTACAAGGGTTTTTCATTGTATCATATGTTAATGTTTCAGAAAGACGTAAATTTGTGTCTCCTGTAACCCTATGGATTAAATAATAGGGTAGACTGAATAGAACCTGTAAACTATATTCTAAACAGGAACCAAGTGATAAACCTCTATTTCTCTTCTATAAACGTTCTATGCACTTCAATTCTCACCCTCATACAATATGACAGAATATTGGGTGAACATTAGTATAAAAAGAAAAGCGATAAAGGTTGGTCCTATCTTTTGTAACTCTTAGTGTTATTTACTTTATTACTATCCCTCACACACCCTGTTCTGTCTTTCATTTACACAACATTGTTAGGTAGATTCCTCAATGTTTCCTGCTACTTGTCTTGCCTTCAATATGTCCTGTCAGTGTCAAATTCTTGAAGTCGTCTTTGAATCTCAGAATTTTCAACTTATGTTAAGAATAAGCATACGTTTTGCTTTCATTTTATTTCCTGCAGATATGCTTCATCTATGCTAAGCACCCTTATGTACAATTAGATCTCTGCTGCCTCAAGTCTCCTCTTTATCTAGAAGGAAATTGTCAGGCATTCACTGCCAAAAAGTCAGATTGATATTACATAGCAGTTGAGCACTCTTTTCTTTGTTTCAAATGGAAGTTTTCTGTTTCTTTATACTTTATAAGTTTTCTTTAATCATTTCACTCCAATCAAGGTGACAATGCCATTAGACCGCAGGGCCTTACAGGGAGTGAAAGAAAACGAGAAGACTGAAAATGGGGAGGATTGAGGAAAGACAAAAAATGAGCAGGGTTCAAGAAGACACAAGATGGCAAATGACATTGCATTTAATTCTTTGAAGATTGTAGTTATCAGGGAAGCAAGAAATCTGAAGGGAGCTCCACGGGTGAAAAGTGTGATAAAAAGAGTAGCAGTTACATCTAGTTAGTTAAACAGTAAAATGGTGAGACCTAGTTGCCAATCTAGTAGCATGTTTAAATTCATGTAGTCAGGGCACCAGGGTGGGGGGAAGCCTATCAGAGCAGTTGCCATGAAAATATTTGTAGAAAAGACAAAGGGAAGCCATGTCAAGTTAGTGAGAAAGTAACTGAAGTTGAGATATCCCTAACCGTAACCCTTGCAGTTCCGTTTTTGGATTATTTCAAGAATCCCAAGAGGTAAAGCAGGAGCACCAGTTTTTCATTGAACAAGACTGATAAGCTACCCTTGTTTAGTTTTTTTTTTTTTTTCTTGTATGCATACTGATATTTTCTTTTCTGGATGTAATGAGTGTAAAAATTATGCAAATGTTTGTCTATTTTGGGTTAAATTTTTAATATATTTTTGGTTAAACACTTAACCATTTTCAATAATTATTTTTTCTTATGATAAATGGTGTGTACATGATATTGCAGACTATATGAGTTGCTGAAAGTAGACATATTCTTAATTTACAAATATGGTATTGTTTTGTTTTTTTTTAGGTTGGGGTATATATTTTTTCAGTCACGTATTAAAATTTAATCATAGTGAATCTATTGCTGTCCTGATTTCATGATCCCAGGATTCAAACCAACTTCACTCAGTTGAGATTGTTTTGGACCAAAGTTCAAACCAGTATGGTAGAATCTCAAAATACATTCACTATCTGATTCCCAAATTCTCAATGGTCAGCCTGGCACCTTTATAAGAATGCCATGTGCCTTAACGTTAAATATTGCTGCTACATCTGATCTGGTGCTTCTGTTATGTATTCATGAAAATATTCAAAGAAGAATCAGTCCTTATCTGACATCTCAACTTCAATAAATTTTCCACCACCATAACATAGTTCCTATGTACCTTTTCTATAAATGTTTCCATAGCAATTGTTCTGATGAGCTTTCCACTTTGATACCTTGACTTCATGAATTGGTAGCTAGGTCTGATCATTATATGAGATTGGTGGCTAGGTCTGATCATTATATGAGATTGGTGGCTAGGTCTGGTCATTATAGGAGATTGGTGGCTAGGTCTGGTCATTATAGGAGATTGGTGGCTAGGTCTGGTCATTATAGGAGATTGGGGGCTAGGTCTGGTCATTATAGGAGATTGGTGGCTAGGTCTGGTCATTATAGGAGATTGGTGGCTAGGTCTGGTCATTATAGGAGATTGGTGGCTAGGTCTGGTCATTATAGGAGATTGGTGGCTAGGTCTGGTCATTATAGGAGATTGGTGGCTAGGTCTGGTCATTATAGGAGATTGGTGGCTAGGTCTGGTCATTATAGGAGATTGGTGGCTAGGTCTGGTCATTATAGGAGATTGGTGGCTAGGTCTGGTCATTATAGGAGATTGGTGGCTAGGTCTGGTCATTATAGGAGATTGGTGGCTAGGTCTGGTCATTATAGGAGATTGGTGGCTAGGTCTGGTCATTATAGGAGATTGGTGGCTAGGTCTGGTCATTATAGGAGATTGGTGGCTAGGTCTGGTCATTATAGGAGATTGGTGGCTAGGTCTGGTCATTATAGGAGATTGGTGGCTAGGTCTGGTCATTATAGGAGATTGGTGGCTAGGTCTGGTCATTATAGGAGATTGGTGGCTAGGTCTGGTCATTATAGGAGATTGGTGGCTAGGTCTGGTCATTATAGGAGATTGGTGGCTAGGTCTGGTCATTATAGGAGATTGGTGGCTAGGTCTGGTCATTATAGGAGATTGGCGGCTAGGTCTGGTCATTATAGGAGATTGGTGGCTAGGTCTGGTCATTATAGGAGATTGGTGGCTAGGTCTGGTCATTATAGGAGATTGGTGGCTAGGTCTGGTCATTATAGGAGATTGGTGGCTAGGTCTGGTCATTATAGGAGATTGGTGGCTAGGTCTGGTCATTATAGGAGATGGGTGGCTAGATTTGATCATTATAAAGTTGTAATTGGTAAATAAGTGTTAATTCTGTTCTAATAGTTTCTTCTCTCACATTTCTTGCCTCTGAAACTCTTGTTTCTAGCTTTCCTCTCAACTATGATCTTCAAAAATGTAAATATGATGTCAGTTGCCATCTTCTGTCCCCTTGAATCCTGTTCTTTTTATTGTTCATACACTTCAGAAACATTTTTTTCAGTTTCTTTCACTGTCTGTAACCCCTTGCATCTTAGTGGCTTTATTGCCTTGCTTGGAGTGAAATTATTAAAAAAAATCTTCAGTATCCCTGAATCCTGTTCTTTTTATTGTTCTTTCTCTTCAGTAACATTTTCCTCAGTTTCTTTCAATCTTGGCAGCCCTTTGCATCTTAATGACTTTATTACCTAGTTTGGAATTAAATTATTTTTCTGTTTCTAGGATTTTCATTTATAATTATTCTTTTTACCCTATCTAACTTGGATGTTATATAACAACATATTGGTAGAGGTGTAGGTAATTGTTGTTGTTCAAGATTTTTTATATTAAAAATCCAAGCATTTCAATTCCAACCTAAAATAAAGATGATGAAGCCATGGATATGCATGTAAGAAATTTTCCCTGAAAGTATGCTCAAGAAAAATAGGGTTTTAGTTTTCACTGATTGGTCAAATATTTCTAACCAATATTATTCTTTTTTTTTAAGCATTTCACCCCAAGCAAAGAAGGTGTGCTACAGAGAGTGGGGAACAAGAGTAAGAGACGTGATTGATGAAAGGATAAAAAGAAGGACAGGGAATTAGATCAAGGCATCAGAAGATGTAGATTGACATTACATTTGAAGACTATAACTGTCAGGGAAGCAAGTAAGAGGAAAGGAGTTCCACAGACTGGAAATGTAAGACATGAAACTATTGGAGTAGAAGAGACGGCTACATTTAACCATTTTGACAGTGAAAGGGATGGGCTGAGATGCCAACCTAATAACATGCTTAAATTTATGTAGTTTGGGAACCAGCAAAAATAGCTCATGAGAGCAGTGACTGTGAAAAAGTACTATAAAAGTATTTACTATTTGATCTGAACAGTGCATGTTGTATTGGGGAATATTTTCAGCATCTTTGTAAATATTGTCTGTTATTAGGTAGAAAATAAAGTTTGGGCATGTTTTAATATGATATACCAGGTGTAACAGCAACATTGTCCAATTGTTAGATTAAGCTTTGAAACATTGTATCTTAGAAAAGATTAAAGATATCTTACTGGTATTCTCCAAGGTTTTTATAACACTATTGGACTCTACTTTGAGCAATAAGAAACTATAATTACTCTCTAAGCGTAACAGAAGAATCGTGTTGAAATCTCTCATAAACGAAAATGACATGTTAATCATTAATTAATCATAGCTAAGGATTGAAAGCTCATGAACGATTGAAATAAAATCATATATATATATATATATATATATATATATATATATATATCTCAGTATCATTTTCCAATTTATTCAAGATGATCTTTGGCCTCTCTAACCTAACTTCCTGTCCTGGAGTCACAAGATGCTGCACATGTTTCATGTACAATTTAATTTTCAAGTATTTTTTTCACTGCTCTTTGAACTTTCATAGCTGAAACTCCTCTCGCATGTCAAACGTCTTATGGATTGAGTTGGATCTTTTCTAATTGATCTCTTTAGCTCTAAGTTGAAATGATGATCCCTCTTCCTGTTGTGACCTCCTGATCCAGTTTTCCTCTCTAGTGTTCCCTCTTTTTTGAATTTATTCACTGTTCTCTTGATGGTTCTAGAATGGACTTTGAAGATGGAAACCAGAATATGAAGGTTGGTGCTATTACTGAAGACCTGAATGATTCTTTTTCTCTCGCCATTGCTCAGTTGAGAAGACAGTAGTGCCGACACAAAACGATTTTAACTTGTTCTCTTTATAGCTGAATAACTGAAAGGATCTTTCAGTGATCCTGATGACAAACAGTATCAAGATGGCTAAACGTCTTACCTGAAAACCTGGAAAAAAGAAACTCAGTTTAGTGGTTTTTGTAGATGATAAACATTTTGTGAGATTGATAATTATGCTGTTACACGCAGTATATGTTGGTATGTAATTGTGTTGAAAATCGTGTTTTATTTCCTATAGAGATATGTGCTTTGTATGCTTTCTTCTGTATTAGTAATGTCTTTGGACATTCTCCTCTGAGTAAGCATGTAACCTTGCCAGTCATTCAGTGCATTCATCTATCTCCTCCTCATCACTGACTGATGTTTAACCTGTTCATTATTGCAGGCAAGATTACTTAGCAAGTTAACAATTTAAACAAGATAATTTGTTTTGCAAATCGTTAGTTTAGTGTCACAAATAAGATTACTTGTCTGACGATAACATTATTTTTTCCAAAGATCCCCTCATGCAAACAAAGGAAATTTACATATTTAACTTGGTGATAAGACAATGAACAAATCTTTACACAATTTTGTACTCAATGTGAAGAACTATTTTAAAGTATTCCATAATCATTTGTATTGATAAAACATTTAAACACATATATATTAGACTTATTTGAAATATAGTTTACATTTTATTTGATTTGCATTAAAATAAAACTGTTTTAAATACATAATGAAGTTTTTCTATTTTAATAAATCTTTGAGAAAAAAACCAGTCACAGGTAGTACACCATTCTTTTTATATTTGACAGTGAAGATGTTAATCTGTGTATATATATATATATATATATATATATATATATATATATATATATATATAAACAGGATGTCTGTCTGATACCTTTTCACTCAAGATCCATCCAACTGATTTTGACCAAACTTGGCAGATACATTGTAATATGTATGAGATAGGTTCTTAGTATTTATAAGATAATTTTTAAAGCCGATCAAAAATCAACAAATCGAACTTTTTTCCTCCATTTTCGTTCAAACTTTGTATGTAGGATCCTCTTTTACATCCCTGGTAGCATATTGACAAACTGAATTTCAAAATCTCCAAAATATTTGTGATCAGAAGTGGGTGTTTATGTTGCCTGTTTTACCCCTTCATGCCCTCAGCTAACTTCGACTGAATAAATACAGACTACTTCCGTTATAACTGCATTAATTCAAAATGTTTTTAATGAAAGTACTTTAAAGTAAGTGAAGTTATAGTCTGTTACATCTAAACATGATGCTGTTTTTGCTCCATTCTAATTGAATGCTTTTTCTGATTGACCAGCTGTGTATGGCTGCTAGTGAAAAATAAACTTAAATACAGCATGGATTATCTGATTTGAGATGATCTTTTTCTGCTGCCTTAAAACCTAAATAAAATTAGATATAAAATCACAATTTATGAAGTATCATTCATCAGATAGCTACTGTGACATTTTCCATTGTCAAATTATGAAACCATGGCAACCATAGCAAAATGGTCTGAAAAATCTTGCCAAGAATCCAAGAAATACAATTTTAGAAAGATCTAGTAAAAGAAAGAGTTTTTACAGTATTCTCAACATTGAAAGCATCTTTTTTTGTTTGTTTCTATATTTTGAGTAAAGAGTTTAACTAATGACTGCACCGTGTGCACCCTGCAAACAATGTTTATGAGCTGAATATTACAGTGTGTGAGTTTTTTATGATCTGTTTCTTTTTTATGCAAAAATAGTGGGGGTCACACTATACGCAGGTAATTTTTATTGAAGAGGTTAAAAATCATTCATTTTTGGTGATGTTGCACTATACACAAGTAAATGGGAACACGCCACAGTGAACATTTAAACAACCTCACTTTCTAGAAAAATAAAGCAAAAAAAGATGCATATAGAATACTTTTTACTTAGAATGACTTGAATTATCATAACCTGAATTATGTACGTCAATTCATAGGACACCCTGCCTTGTGTACCTGGAATCCTGATAAAAAGGTTGTCATTGGAAAGGTAATATCTCAGCCATGTAAAATCTTGTGAAATAAAGATGAATGTAAATTTGAGATAGGAAAAAAAGATCAGTTCTTCATTTATACAAGGTATTTGATTTTAATTGGCAGACATAGTGGATGAGGTTTTGCTCTTCATGTAGTGACAAAACGGAAGAAACAAGCCACATAGGAGGCAGACCCAAGGTAAAGGAACTACCATAGTCAGGCATAAACAAAAGAATAGCGCCTGAATCTTTTATCAGATATTTTACAATAAATGGTGGTTCTTACTATTTTAGAGGAGTTTTCTCCCCCAAAATTGAAAACTATTTGCGATAAAATATGACCAGGATGATGCCCAATACTGCAATATTCTGACTATGGTAGGCCTGTTACTACTGGAGCTGGGATAGGTTGAGTCTGCACATTTCAATGGATTTGGTTTGACTTCAATGGCAATAATTGCGGAGTCCATGGAGCATCTCTACGTACCTACTTTTTTCAATGCAATTGATAAAAACAAGTATGAGGATTATTTTGTTCAACTTACTCAGCTACAATCATTATTTCATGCAGCTGACCCCAATTATATTTGATTAGTGTGGTATGGGCAAGGTTCAGAGATGAGATTGTGAACCTTTTAGCAGTTTTAGACAATTTCAGGATAACTGGCAGCTCAAGAAGTCCATTATTTGAATAGTGGGGCAAATTTGTCAACTGTATTGCCCCAATCCTTTGTGACCTCACTAGATCATTCTATGAGAGAGACTGGAATCTGTACTTATCAGCAGTTCACTTTGCATTTGACCATGCCAATTACAAAAGGTGGCTTCCTTTTGTACTTTGAAGATTGCCTAGCTTTAAAGGATAAATTTTCATCCATATACATGTTATTTATGGCAGGTGGATTTGTTATGTTATGCTAAGAGAAAAACAAGTGCAGTTTCTATGGACGAAGCCCTTGAAAAGGCTTGCAATAAACCGGCAAAGAGCAACTCTGGGATTGTTGGTATCTGCTGGTATAAAGATGTTGTATGTCAATGGAGCATCATGAAGTATGATAAGGCAACATTCAAGAAATTCTTGCAGGAATGGTGTTGTTTGAATGAATATATGTGCTTCACCATGATTATTCCACAATTACAACTGTCACTGACAAAATGTGTATTAATGCAGTTATAGAGTATGTCACCAAACATAGAAATCCTTTTGACCCAGAAAATTCTAATGAACTGACCAACATTGTCACCAATTCACAAACTGATCTCGAATCCAGTACTTTCTGGTATCAGTGTTTAAAACTGGTAGAAGATGCTTACCAAAACTTCTACAAGACTCAGTTAGTCAATAAAACTGAAAGACTTTTTGACACTATACCAAAGACAAGAACTTCCAAGCAATCTACATCAACCATACATATGTTTGATTTAAAAAAAGTAAAGTGCCTTTCATTAGATACATAGACTGTGCAAGATCATGAAACTATAAATTGAGTAATCTTAGAATTTCACTTAACATCTGCTTCATTTTCCTAATAGAAGATGGATATCTTTACAAGCTAGTCAAATCAGACCTTGCCTCAGAGTTAAAGACGTTCAAGGAAAAAAATGCCTGAACAGTTACCTGATGGTTTTGAGAAATGAATGGTGATTTTTGATTTCATGGGTTTTGCCTGTCAAGTTCCAGTCCAGAAATCTAATCTGAAAAAATTCTCTGACTCATGCAATCACATTTGGACAAGCTTTCAAGGATTAGCTGAAGATTGTGAACGCATTTATATTGTGTTTGACTCGTACCACCAGAAGTCTATAAAAGGAAATGAATGAAATTGCAGAGGTATGCAAGCAGGAATACTCACAGATGTTTCACATGATGATCAAGCACTTCCAGTGAAGATGGATAAGTTCTGGCCATTGTCACAGAATAGTCTCTTTTCAGCAGTTTTTCATTAAGTAGCTGCTAATGAAGGATACTAGTGGAAAAACTATTTATCTTCGAGGATGTAACAAATATTATCAAAATACATGTATTTTTAGATTCCACAGCCAAAGCAGAACCTCTTTTGCAATGACTTCATGATGAAGCTGACAAGAGGATAATGTACCATCCCAGTTATGCTCTTAAGATAGGAAATACAAAATACAGAAGTGTGATGATCTTATTTCTTGATACGGATTATTTGTGTTTGTGCCATATACAATTATTCAAAACTACTGTACTTCCATCTTGCTGAACTCTGGAAAAAGAAATTCTAGAAAGTTCTTGGCTGTATGTGGGGCACTTGACATGATTGACTCAGAGGTTTTACCAGCACTACATGATCTGACTGGCTGTGACTCGACTAGCTATGTTTCAACTAAGGCGGCAGTATTACGGTGATAGTGAATTACTCTGTTCATTTGGATGGAGTGAGCTAACAGACGAAATGACTGCAAATGCTAAACAATTCTTAATCAGATGATTTTCCCCAAGCAGTAAAGGCACTAACATTGATAACCTGAGATAAGAGATGTATCATGACAAGAAATTTCAGTTTAACTTAGAGAAGTTTCCAGCCACCAGTGAGAGCATGAAGCAGCACATTCAATGTGCATATTTCCTTGCATACTTGTGGCAGCATACATCTTTTGTCAATCAAATATCACTGATTCCATAAGAATACAGATATATGGATGATGAAATAGGACAGTTGAGGCATCTTATAGTGAATGCATCAAAACTTCCAGATGACTTTCATGTGCCAGAGGAAATGTCTGTCCATGTCATGTAAAACAAGTTGCTTGTAGCCAGTTGAGCAAATGTGAAGGTGCCAGATGTTGCAGGAATCCAGCTAACATACCATTGTCAAATTGATCTAGCAATACTCATGAACTGATTTCTGTAACTTTATGTTTAATTGGTGCATAAATATTTATTGTATTTATGACATCATAAATTTTTTTCAATGGAAATCCCTGTCATCATTATGGAGCTGGACCCCCCCCCCCGCTTTCCAGGAAATTGCTCACTTCTTTTAAACTACAGACACAAGGGCTTAAGAGAATTATTGACTCACTTGGCTATTATGAATAAACACTAGATCAGTTTTAAGGCAGATCTCTGCTTAAGACAATTTTAATCACATACTCAATTTAATGAGTGTGCAATTAAATTGTGTTCATGGCAAGTCAGAACAATTTACTGTTCTGACTTGCCATAAGCACAGCGTTTGAGAGTTGAAACAAACTCTACTCTCAAAATATAACCTCTACTTTGGCACTCAAATTTGTTGAAGTGGAGATTCAGCTTTACTGTTTGTTTTTTAACAGACCCGTTGTGTAAAGGATGTCTTATGTTGTGCTTGCAAATTTTGATAAAATCTAAAATGTAGTTAGGGTATGACTGAATATAAGTCCCCATAACTTTTTGCTATTATATTTTTGACCCATTATTGTTATATGATTCTGAATCAGCATAAAATGTCCAACAAAATGCCAATATTTTGAAATATTTACTCTTAGATGACCAGGGCTTATGGCCCGAAATGGCCACCATCTTTAATTCAATATGGTGAACAAATGACCACAGACCAAAAGATGCCACCAACTTTTTTTTTGATCCCCAGATGATATATTTACAGGATTTGAAGTTAAATCAAATCCACTCAAATCTGGACACTCAACCTATCCCAGCTCCGAGAGTATATTACTATTGCTCAGAAGCTTGGGTTGCATTATACATGAGCTATATGAAAAAACAATCTGGTCTCTTTCACAAATAAATTTAGGAGTTGCACTATACATGAAGTAGGCTTATACACAAATATATACAGAACACTGATTTAAATTTGTTTCGACTCTTGGTGAAAGTGACTGTTGCTTAGAAAAATCTTGACATTTCTTTGGAATCAAAGGTGAAACATATTTATTAAGACACATAGTTGACAGAAAGACTGCACTTAGAACAGAGTTTAGAGAACTGAAATAGCATAATGATGACTAAATTGATTGCATCATATTACAATAATGAAATTGCTGAAGACCTCACTGATAACATTGACATGCAAATTACTTATGGAAACTGGGAAACGAACTGTTCAACAACTTGGATTTCTTTATTTTAGTTGGAAATAAGTTTTGTCTCATTTATTTTCATTCTATCTTTGACAATAGGCAGATTAATAACTGGACTTTTAAATTAATATTGTTTTTTCCCTTTTCAGAATTTATTTCAGCTGCCTGGTCAGTTGTTCATATTGTTTTTTCATTGTCTAAACTGATGCATTAAAGAGAATTTAGCTGAAACGGACTAAAAAACAAAATGTCACTCTGAAATATCACTTTCCAACAAGGTTTCAATTTAAAACAGTTTGAGCTCAGTTAGTCTGACTGAAGATCAAAATAGAATAGGTTCCATTCGAAGTAACTGGATAGTGAGGCTAAGGACAATAAACTGTGTGTTAAAATAAAACTTGTTTGAATTTCTAGGATGAGGAGTTTTAATTATTTACATATGGACTATATGATATCTGTGAATGCAATTTAGTATAACAAGCTGCAGCCACCTCATCGTGTACAAAAGAAAATGGAGACATACCCCTTGCAGAAGAAAAAAAGGTTAAATACTGGAACACTGAATAACGTCAGTGAGCTCATGTAAATGAGCTTCTGCTAAACAATTGCAGTTCAAGTTTCACTGAGTGGAATGGATTGCATAGAAAAATATAATTCATTTCTATGCTCCACAAATTGAAAACCTGATAAGGCTCCACTGAACTGTTATAAAAGCAATTGACACTTTTCCTACAAAGTGAGATTTTTAAGAGGAGGCTGTGAGTGTGTACAGGGTGATTTGGATTTTGTGAACTTTTATGATACACTTCAACAAGCACATTAGGTTTAAGGCTCCAGGTTCTACACTCAGGATTGTCCCACAGGAGAATAGGCTAGTGGATTCAATTATTGGTTTGTGAATTTGGTGACATAGTAATTATGAATTCAGGCAATGCAGACTAGGACCCAGTTGAAATGGGGTGAGCAATAAGTAACTAAATAAGACCAAGATTTCCTTAGATATGGTCAGCCGAATGAGAACAATCTATCACTGTAGATTAAATAAAGGGCTTCAGTTCACAATTCCCTGAAGGTTACATTGATAAACAAGCAACTGATGAAGGCAGGAGGACACAATGGTTGAAACCTAATAAAAATAAAGATAAGCGCAATAATACACAAGTAAATAATGAAGATAAAATTTTAAAATAAAATTAAAAAAACTTAAAACTAAGCTTCAAAGGGAAATTAAAATGCCCTTTTATCGTAGACATTGCCACAAGGGGAGGTTTTGAAGAGGCTTGAATCTTTTTTTGTCTCTCGTATGGCTCCTACTTTAAATTCTACCTTATGTTGCATTTTGTTCAAGTTGGTGTGTGCTTACTATTATTCATCAGGCTAGATTCATTAAATGCAGGCCATTGTACTAATGAAATAAAAGTTTCTAAGTTGTCACCAATAGAATAATAGCCACTTCATGACATGAAATGAAGTGACTGTCAGAACTGTTCATTTGAACCAAATCTAACATCTATGTCATGTTCCATAATAGCATCGTATTATATTGGAGTGCCATAATCAATGGGACATATGTCATATAGCTAATGTGAAGTGTTTTCTAGATAGAAAAAAAAATCAATTCTTTTCTACTTATTGCTTAGGATGTGCAGGTGGAATGGGTAATCTATTATTGCTGGCCATGTTTCCACTGAGTTCAAGTACACAGTGCTTGACTCAGCAATTGTGATTTCAATGTCTGTGTTGCTGAATTCATGGAACAATGCTTTAATCCACTAGGCTATTGTCTTGTGTGACACAAGGCTGACTGCTGATGAGTGCTGAATATCTGAGAAATACTAAAAATAAGAACTAAACAAGATTTAATTGGACTTATGGAGATTAAATGAAGAGTTCCATTCAAACTTCCCTGAAGTTTACCTGCATGGACAAGCATCTGGTGTCACAATGGCCAAAACATTGCGATAACAATAAAGATGGGGATGATAATCTGCTTGCTGTTTCAATGATAACTATAATCATAATGTTTTCAAGTCTAAGATTAAGCATTGTCTTTCCTACATATCCTTATAAGCTTCACTTCCTCCTTCTCTTTATACAACATCATTATTCAGTAAGCCTTTACCTTGAGTGACTTTTTGGTCTGTGGTTGGGTGAAAAATTATTACAAAAAAAAATAGAGTTAAATAATAGATATTTGTTCGAAACTGACTGGTGATATATCTACTGGGTGCACAGTAAAAAAGCAGAAAATTTATTATCACTGTTTTATCTTTCAGGAATAATTGATCTTGAATAACCTTGCATAAATTTCTTGAGTATTTATGACCTTGAATAATCATTCAACTCTTATGTCATTACCTAACTCTGGTTGGTTCTTTTATGATTGATTAATTGCTGTCCGATCTTGTGATTCATCATTTAAAGGTTATTTGCAGACAATGTTCATCTTTTGTTTTCAGATGATGAAACAACTCACTGATTTTGAGCATCAAGTTATTATACTTTTTGAAGAACATTTGACATGGGGATTGACAAAATGTGCACAAATTCTTTGTGAATTTTTCAGTCACATCAGTCATCACCAGTTTCCAATGGTTGTTTAACTTCTTTCCTGGATATACCATTTCTGGGCACCCTGTATTAAAGAAATAGCATAAAGGAGTCTTAGCTTCAACAAGAGATGTTGATCAGCGGGTGACAGAATTCTATGTTGTGTTAGTGATTTTTGTCACTTCCGCTTTGGTTAAATCAGAATTTTGATTCAGGTTTAGACAAGTTGAAAAGATAGCCTAGTTTTCTTTAATCAGGTGTGAACCCATGAAAACTATTTACCACTAATTTCTGAGGGTTTGAGTGTGTTGGCCTTGTTCATATCGTTGATCATGCTAGATAACACTCTCTCTCTCCTAGAAACTGTAATTAAGGTCTGCTCAGCATAGTTGCAGTATAAACCACAGGTGGGCTCTGTGGGTGTTGAATAAACACAAATGTGCCTGAATGAGTGTCTGTAATAGGGATTGGCTAGCTGCCTTAGTAGATGGCTCTCCTGAAATATGAGTGGCCAGATATCTTTATATATATATATATATATATATATATAATTTATGTATGTATGTATGTATGTATGTATGTATGTATGTATGTGTGTGTGTGTGTATATATGATGTTGTGCTGTTAATTTCTTTGGAAGACAACTTATTATGGACAGTGCACAAGAGTAACTCCAAAAGTAATATTTTCTTTTAATTATCCTCACAGATTTTGGCAGAGTCATTCTTGGGCCTTCTTCAGGTGGAAATTTTTTTCAGTCTTATTTACTTTGGTGGTAAGTGAACTCTAGTACATCTTTTTATCTTCAAAAATGCATGTTTCAGCAGACTTATATGATAGTACATAGCATATATTGAAGTATATTGATAGATAGAAGCTCCAGACTTAATTTAATTTACTATATAGACACTGCCCTAATTTAGAACAACACCATTGAAAATAAAATAGAATATTCAAGAGATCATGTTTATTTTGTAGCTGATAAAAAAAAAATTATGTTCAATTTGCTTGTTAAAAGCTATGAGATTTCTGGGGTTTGATAGTGGAGTGGTTTCCTATGCCATCTCTAATTAACTGGTTGTTCACTAGTCAAGAGTTCTTCTGACCTTTTAATAGGTTTGATTTTTCATCCTACAGGCTTGTACTGAACATCCAACAATAGCAAACGCACACGCACATATATGTGTGTGCCTTAAATTTCAGTTGTTTGCAGAACAATGTAATGTACCAAGCCACTGTAAAATCAGCAGATAACGAAGAAAAATATACATAGGTGTAAATGAAGGACCTTGGAAATAAAGAAAGTATGCACACAAAACATCTTTTACAAATAGTAAATATACGAACAGCTTATGGCTTTCTAAACATATCTGGGAGATTAAAAACAAAAACCAAATCACACCAAAAATAATAAAAAAATAAGGCAAAGAACATCTGCCTGCAACAATCAATTCAACACCAGTAAATTGTCTGGAGGCAAAAAATAGTTATAATTACCTTCCCAGACTATAACAAACTACTAAATAAATGATCAGAACTTGTCTCAAAAGGCAGGAATGAAAACAAATTATTACGGGAGATTTTAATGTAATTAAAAAACAGAATATGCAATGAAAAAGGAAATGAGTGTGAGGGGGAGAAAAAAAAAATTGGAGCTAGAGGTAAATGACAGCGAGCCCCAACAGACACTCAGAACTCATCTTAAAAGGCAGGCATGAAAACAAATTATTACTACATTATTTAAAAACCAAGTCCTGGGTATGACGATAAACTTCATCTGCTAATAAGGGAGGTTTTGAGTAGTGTGGAACCTCCTCATAATTGCTTTTGTTACCAGGTCCACTCTGACCCGGGATGGTAGCACCTGTTAGGGTCCCAGGTATGAGAAAATAGTTAACCCTCAAACTGTGGTCAACACATTGAGAAAGTATAAAAGTACATTTTTATAGTAAATATATATATCTGAAATGAAGGTGTTAAGCTTAATATTACTAGAAATATTAAAATACTAAAGCAAAGAATAAGAAGGGAAGCAACCAATTTCACTCCCGCTCTTCAGGCTTCTACGGGAGATTTTAATGTAATTAAAAAACAGAATAAGCAATGAAAACGGAAATGAGTGTGAGGGGGAGAAAAAAAAATGGAGCTAGAGGCAAATGACAGCGAGCCCCAACAGACACTCACGCTGTTTACACAGGGAGGGCCTGCGGGACCCGATGTAAATTGACTCCAGCACCTTCAGATGAAATGAAGAGTGTGAACGGGACAACACAGTGAACCAGTCCAGACTAAATTTAGCCGCACACCTTCTGTTCTTTAATAGATGCTCACAAATGGCTGAACTGTAGGTGTTCGGGACGAGTCCATCAAACGGCAAGGTATGGTTCCTGATTTTTGTGGGAACGTGTTGCTTAATTCGCATGTCTAGTCGTTGTGTTGTCCTCCCTATGTAGTTGGCACCGCAACTACAATCATATTGATAGATAACAGAATTAATTTGGTGAGGAGGGAGAACGTCTTTACACATTAAGTGAAACATAGGCCGTGTTTGAAAGACTACACGAACCTCAGCAGAGAAAAAGCAGCGACGAACACTCGATGAAATTTGTCTCACAAAACTTTCACATTTGGTTCCGATCCAAGGCAATCTTAGATAAACCGGACACCTCCCAACACCGCAAACCTTTACACCTCTGAACTTTTCAATTTTGTCTTGGATAACAGATTGAACAACATCAGGTGGGTAACCTAGACCGCAAAGGGTATCCCTTTCAAAATTGACCTCCCCATCCAAAAAGGACTCAGAGCATATCTTTAATGCTCTATGAAGGAGGGTTCTTATTATGTTTAACTTGCGTTTAGTGGGGCAGAAGGAGTCCCAACGTGTGTATAATCCTGCGAAGGTTGGTTTCCTGTAAACTGATGTCAGAAAACCCTCTGGGGTCCGATGTACTAATACATCCAGGAAGGCCAATTGACAGCTGGACTCCTTCTCAACAGTGAACCGCAGTGCTGGATGAATACTATTCAAAAAAGAAAGAAACTGGTCAGCCTCATCATCATTGTTGAATAAACAAAAGGTATCATCAATGTACCAACAATATAGTTGCGGACATAGTGCATTCTTTCATATTCTTTCTTCGTGAAAGCCGACAAATATGTTGGCAAGGGCTGGACCGAAAGGAGAACCCATCGCGACCCCGTCAATCGGTCGAAACATAGTGTTGTTGAAACTAAATTCAACAGAAGATGTGGCAAATTTAATTGACTTGACAAATGCAGACTCAGAAATACTTGGAGGTGACAGAGTACTACGATAAAGCAACTCGCAGCAAATGTCAATCATCTCCATGAGAGATACACAGGTATATAAAGAACAGATATCGAAGGAACACATAAACATGCCTAAAGAAGATAAATTTTGGATGTGTTCAACGAAAGAAAATGAATCTTTTATACAAAAACCACTCAACCGTTGCAGCACAGGTTCCAAAAGCGTTGAGAGCCATTGGGCTACCTTGTGTTGGGCTGAACCAAACATCGATAAAATTGGTCTTAAAGGAACTCCATCCTTGTGGATTTTTGGGAGACCATACAGCCGTGGACGAATAGACCACTGTCATTTGCGTATAGCTCCAATTTTTTTTCTTCTCCCCCTCACACTCATTTCCTTTTTCATTGCATATTCTCTTTTTTAATTACATCAAAATCTCCCGTAGAAGCCTGAAGAGCGGGAGCGAAACCGGTTGCTTCCCTTTTTATTCTTTGCTTTAGTATTTTAATATGTCTAGTAATATTAAGTATAACACCTTCATTTCAGTTATAAAATTTTGTACTTACAAAAATATATATATATATATATATATATATATATATATATATATATATAGCCATAGAAAATTAAGAAAAATACCAAACTTTTCTCTCGAAATATTTTTTAATTTTATTTTCTCGAGTATTTTAAGCCTTATCTGAGACCATCTTTAGGTGATTAAATTGTCTGTTTATGTGTATATATATTTTTGTAAATTCAAAACATTTTTACTGTTCATTTTACAGGGTATTTTATCATCCTCTATCAATTTTAAATTCATGAGTTGTTTTTTCTATGCTACCAAGAAATTGATTCATGGACTGAAAAGGATTCAAACGGAGATCAACTGGCATTGTATGTCTAAATTATTTAACCAAACCTGTTTGAATGAAAATATGCTGTCTAAATGTATATAAAAATTTTGTTTAGAACTAATAACAGTTTATATATATATATATATAAAATTTTGTTTAGCACTAATAACAGTTTATATATATAAACTCTGTCATTAGTGCTAAACAATTTATTTAGAATTTTATAGAATACCCATCTAAGTCTTGGATACAAATGTAATTAAGGATAATCTAAAAGATTTCTTGACTATTAACAATAAATGATATGTATCTAAAATAAAATATTAAAAACCAAGATGAGGATAATCAAAACTGTTTATTGACTATTACTAACACTACAATATGTGAGTAGTCTGAAAATTATTGGAAAGTGGCATTGGTGAGCAAGTGCAAATTTTGATTGTCTCTATACTATTTGTCTATATTTCTGAGATGAGGTATTATGTACAGTATTTACATTATTCGGACTATTGTCCTCATCTTTGTCGCCATGTTTGTCACAACGTTTCGGCCGTTGTACGCTCAAGGACACATGGTACGGTGGATAAAGGCGTTGGTTAGATCTAGTAACAGACCCAAAAAGAGTGTGAGTTCAATACCCGGTTCAGGCAGTGGAGAACTTTCAGAGGGAAAAATTACCAGGAGATAACTGATAACTGACATCCATCAAACATGGCTTGTGGAACTAGAACAGTCTACCCCAGTGATCGAAATAAAGGGTTCGGTTCGAAATTCCAACCAGCTGAAGAAGGCCGGAGCGTACAACGGCCGAAACGTTGTGACAAATATGGCGACAAAGATGAGGACAATAGTCCGAATAATGTAAATACTGTCTATACTATTTATTGTGTACTATTGCCCTTGCGAAATTTATCTCTTCTTTCCTCAGTTAAATAGCAGACATATACTGGGACCTTTAGCCTTTGTTAGCAACCTGTCTAATAGAAGGACTATACCTGGATTCAGAACTGGATATTTTTGAAGTCATTGCAATTCTAATATAAAGAAAAAGAATGGTTGGAGAACCATGACGACATATGGCCTGAAAGACATGGTTTAAAAGAAATTATACTTCAACTCGGCCTTAAATAAAAACGACAAATCTGGAGAAATTCTACAATGACACATATCAGTTTCATACAAAAGCAATAAAGATAGTACCAAAGATTAAGGGAATATTAACAATTCATTTCAAAATCTTAAAAAAAGAAGAGCAAAACAAAAAATCTCAAACAAAACAACAAAATTATTTATTTTCAGCTTTGAAATTATTTCTTAACTATTACAGTTGATTTGATTTTTATCTAAGAAACTTTTTGTCACTCGATTGTCAAGCAATTTTTACAGCAGAAAACAAAACAGGAAATTGTGGCCATTTTGAACCAGATCAGGTAATTGTGTGAAGATCTTTTGAAGTCAATGGAAAATATTTATATTCTGGTACTGATACCAGAGCAGCATGTGAGCCTAATGTCTCTTGGTATTCAGATAAACAATTGAAAATATTTTAACTGATAAGGATGTTAATAATATGGAAAAGAATGCTAAAGATTAGTGCAAACTTGATCTCACTTGACCACAGTGATTGCACCAAGATGCCTGAAGATCATACTGATAAGGTTACTAAAGCTACTATCTTTTAAGATTAATGGTCACAAAATACAAGGCTGAAGAGCCACTCTAGGTAGAGGGTTACTGTCTCAAGTTGCATGAGCATGAGAAAAAGCAAAAAGTGAAGTTTATGGGATTATACAGGAAAGATAACGATTAACGCTAGACTTGAAGAGGTGAAGAGTGTATGTAAATCATATTATAAATATCTGTAGAAATTAATGTAGAAGTGAAAAAGAAATAGATATGAAAGGTGGGAGTTGGGCAAATGAATTTAGATCAGAGTATTTAGGAAGATGGTATGATGCACAAAGTAATTGTCACTGGTAAGATGTAATTAAGATTTGGGTGTAATCATTCATGCCTTTAAATTTCAGCATTTCCTATTGGTAGATAATTATAAGTTTGCATTTTAATATCTACTCTCCTACACATTATACCATCAACAAAAGCATTACTTTTGTCTGGTGAAGCCCCTCTCAAGGATGAAACATGTTAGAATTTTCCACTGTCATTCATTTGCTTAATATATATATATATATATATATATACCTACACACACACACACTCTTCATCTATTTGTAGTGCTCCTTCAGGACATTGACAATCATGGCTCTCCAAAATTTCCTGTCTATTGTAGCTCTTAATATATTTTGTCTTGCTGCTATCTCTTTGAAACCCTGCTTCACCATCAATTCCTTCAAGTTGGCCAGGTAGGTTATTTTGCTGTATCCACTCTTGGCTTCAATCTATCCTATGGGTATCGAATTTTCCAAGCCCTCTTTCATCATGTGTCTCTTTCTGAAGTATTTTTGCTTGTATTTTCTTTAAAACTTTGTCACTGCTCACATGTTCGATCCATGGTATTCTCAGCATGTTTCTGCACGCTCATATTTCTGTTGCTTCAAGACTCTTCTGCATCTGTGAGGAGATTGTACAGCATTCTCTGTAATATCAAAGGATTGATATTATATTACAGTTCAGTACGTTTTTCTTTGGTTCTAATGAAATTTTTCTTCTTAAGACTTTGCTTAGCTTTTTAAAGGCATCTTTTGCTATTTCAATGCTCCTTCGGATTTCAGTGTCACATTTTTTGTTCTCTGTTATTGTTAAATGCTTCCTAAATATTTTAATTCTTGTACTTGTTTGATTTTGGAATTTGAATGTTGGGTTCTTCATTTTACTGACAGCCATGCATTTTATTTTCTTGCAAATGAGGTTTAGTTCTTGCTTGCCTTCACTCTCTTCTTGCAGTTTGCATTCTATTTTGCTATCAACACTGTTTAATCTGCACATCTTATGATTTAAGGGTGTGTCTACCAATAATGAATCCTTACAGGACTTGTAATTCTTTCAGAATTTGTATAGGTTGAATAAGTGTAATGAACAGACAAATCCTTGTCTTCCACCCCTTTCTATTTTTGTATTTTTATTGAACTTCATGACAAATCTGACAGTATAGGTTCTTCCAAATTTTTTTATTTGAGCATCTCATGTATATCAGTGGTATTTCCAGGAGGAAGGTATATCTAGAATGTAATTTTTGTTGTAATAAAAATAACATGGTGGTAACAGATATTGCAGATAACAACACTTGTACATTTGACATTTACAAGTTGGCAGGAATGAAAAGAATACATCTTTTCACTATAAAAAAGTCTTGGAGAAAGAGATGGATGCTTCCAAATCTTGCACCACCTGTAATTATCATCAGGAGGCAGTAATTCAAAATTTTGCTGCCTGTGATTATTTTTAGGGGGCCGTAATCCAACAGATATCACTTACAAAATACAATTTTAGAAATATTTTTTTATTCAAAGTAAATTTTTATCATGAATTTCTTGAATTAATAGTGGAAGAGAGATTTACTATTCAATATTTGATTGCTGCCAAAACATTTCATAGCTGATAATCGGAAACTTGAATTTAAAAAATGTTTTTTTCTTTTTTCTTACAAATACATAACAGGAATAAATATTTAGTTAAATTTAATTCATATATAATATATATTCACATATTCTTCATATATATATATATATATATATATTAAAATTGACTGAAATAAATTAATTCATATATATATTGTAACATAAAATTCAAAATTTTGACTATTTTTTATTTAAAGTGTTCACATTTTTTTGTAAAGGTAATCTTTTAATCAAATATGAAAATGCAGTTTCTGCATTATTTATAAAAAAACAAAAAAAAGCTACTCAATTCTGGATGAAACCCAGAATAGTGAGGTATTATGTTAGCTTTTAATGTAAGACAATCTATCCTGAACATCTCACACTTCCCAGTTAGTTTTGTCTCATCAGTGGTTGCAATCAAAGTTATAATTTGAGTTATTTTTTAGATAAATGTGAAATTTTAATGACATATAAAATGAAAAAATTTAGCTCCATGAACAAATATATGAAAGAGTACTGAAAAGGTCACAACCTGAACAAAACACACTTAAAGAAAGCAGTTTGAGAGAACCCACTTGCTTTTTGTGCAATAGATTTCAAGCTTCAGGGAAGAAATTGGCAAATTATGGATGCTTGCCCGGTGTCATCAAAGGTTTCTTTATTGGAGATATATATATATATATATATGTCCACTGTGCTTTATCCACTGTGCCATGTGTCCTCAAGGACACATGGCACAGTGGATAAAGGCGTTGGTTAGATCCAGTGACAGACCCAAAGAGTGTGAGTTCAATACCCGGTTAAGGCAGTGGAGAACTTTCAGAGGGAAAATTAGCAGGAGATAACTGATAACTGACATCCATCAAACATGGCTCGTGGAACTAGAACAGTCTACCCCAGTGATCGAAATAAAGGGTTTGGTTTGAAATTCCAACCACCTCAATAAGGCCGGAGCGTACAACGGCCGAAACATTGTGACAAATATGGCGACAAAGATGAGGACAATAGTCCGACTAATGTAAATACTGTACATAATACCTCATCTCAGAAATATAGACAGACTCAAAATAATTAGTGTATCAACAATTGAGTCAAAAGCAACAGGCAATGCTTTATACTCTTAATTTCTAATAGATACGACAGTTCACAAAGAATTGCTGGGCAGAAATCATTTCAATTCTTATCTCCTGATTAATATGAGTTAAACAAACAATAAAATAGCATTTTCTTGCTCAAAAAGAATCTATTCATTTTTGAAACTCTTTCTTATAATGTTCTTTGCTTTTCAAACCAGGATGTTGGTCTTGCTTGACAATCAAATCAAGATGAGATTGATTGTCTGATTAGCAAAGAATCCAGTAATTAGAGTTTTCGAGACATCATAATAATTCGAAGGGTCAGAATTTTTTTCAGTATACAATAAATTGAGGAGTTGAGTTTTAATAAAAGGTGGTGGGGAATGACAAAATCATTTTAAAGGATCAAAAAGTGTAAAATTAATAAACAAGGTAGATTTAATAAGCAAGTAATATAGGGTCAGAGAAATGCCCTCATAAAAAAAAATCAAATAAATGTCCCTGACTTCTGTTTGTCAACTAAGAATTGTTCCACTGCTCAAAATTTCCACCAAACATTATGTGCTGTGATTTCTACAAAAAACAATTTCATAAACTGTTCCATGTTAAGACTTCTTTCTTTTTTTTTTTTTTTCCAGTTCTTGCTTTACTAAATATTTTCTTAGGGAACAAAAATGTTCTCTTCAATTTGATCACTCATGACAGTAAGGCAAGAGCTAAATTTAATTCCATCTACTATAGACCTAAGTGTTCCTTAACCCTCTATCTAACGAGTCACTGATTTTAGCTGTATTCATTGGCAAAACCATTTGACAAACACATTCATATAAATATAGAAGTTTAACTCACCTAGGTACATTTGTATTGGCTCAGACTTGACATTGAAGAGTTCTTGATGAGTTCAAGTCATATGACGTAATGATTTTCTTTCAGAAAAACCTTCACAATTTGGTGGTTGATATTAACAGCAATTTCTTACCCAAAATATACAGAAAAGAAATAAAGCTGAAATTGAAAATATTCATTGAAGCTTCTATTAAAGCCACTGAAATTTGGTAATCGTGCCAGTAATAAGAGACTATAACATCATTAGGATTCAGTATAGCAAAAACTGCTTTGAATTTCTTTGCAGGAATCTCTCTTGGCAGAAGTCTTAAAGTAAGGTGACTATTTAATACCCTGGGAGATTTAGGAGCTGCCAATGTTTCCTGTTTAATTGTTTCCAGAAAATATATATTTTTGCTCTCTTTCATGTAAACAGTATTTTCATTCTAAATTATGTTCATAAATTCCCAAACCAGTGAGTCCCAGAGTTGGAGTAAGCAAGAAACAATATAAATAAAATCCTTTGATGTCTGCCATATTGACTGAAGAGAAAGAGAGATTTTCTTTTAGTGGAAAAAAATAGTTTGGATTGTTGTTTTTTTTTTTGGTCTTGTTTAAAGTAGAAAGTCTATGATCCAAAAACTCAAATGTTCTTGATTTTGAAGAATTATTATGCTATGAAAAGTATTTAAAATAATGGAGAGTCCAACTTTACTTTCCCTGACACATAAAAACCAAAAAAACAGAATTTCAATAGAGTCTGAATTATATCTGATTATAACTTTTGAAAATTAACGATTTTAATGTAAATTTACTTTTAATTCTTAAGTTTGAACAAATTTAAAAATATATAAAATCTGATTAGAAATAAAAAAATTTCTATGTATTAACTTCAGTGCACTCTTTTTATGTTTTGTTTTAATTATTTCACCCCAAGCAAGATGATAAAGTCCCTAAGATACAAAGGGTTATTGAGTGTGAAAGAATGAAATATTACCAGAAAATTTTTTACCTGAAATGCAGAACAAAGAAAAGAAATAAAACTTACCAGGAAAATTGTTTATTTCTTTCATACACATTTTTTGTATTGATCCATTCAGCTTGATTCTATCATATATTGCCAAATTATACAATTTTATAAAATTTGATATTTTCTGAATAAATACATAAAGGATGTCATTTCTTGACTGAATAAAGGTTAAAATGTCAATTTGATTCTGTGTGATAAGAAAACTCACCATCATTACTTCATCTAGTTTAATGTTTTCCTTGCAGATGTTAATGTTACAACATTTCAATCATTATGCCCTTCAGACTTCTTCAGGGTTTTGCCAGATTTGTCACCATCAGGATAGAATATTTTCATTTGTATGTCCAAAAAAGTGGACAATTTCCTATTAATTAATAAAACATCATTAATTCAACATTGTGATTCCAAACTTGTATCTTAATTGGTTATTTCTTTTTAAGGCTCATATGTAAATTGGAATTTTAAATCCTTTGCCTTTTCTTCATAAACTTTATCAAATAATTCATTCTGAGCCACGGTGAAGTAATTTTTCCAGTCGCCAATTACACCTTTCCGAAATAAAGTTGCACCTGGCGTCTTCATTTGGATTTTTGGTGGCGGTTTGGCATTTTTCAGTTGATTAAAGCTACACTTGTTGGCAATCTCAGTGCATAAATCATAGGACAGGTTTTTTCCTAAGAACTTGGATATTGTTTGAATCTCCTTCACTGGGTCGTTCTTGATTTCTTCATAGGCAACAATATGAACAGGCCATTCAGGATGGTCCTCAAAGTCCTTTTGAAATTCCTGCATATAATGAAACCAAGAACCAAACTGAACTTTCCCATCCAAGAAATATTGAAAATATTCATTGAAGCTTCCATTAAACCCAGTGAAATCTGGTGTCTGGTAATCATGCCAGTAATAAGAGACTATAACATCTTTAGGATTCCGTATAGCAAAAATCGTCTTGATTTTCTTTGCAAGTATCTCTCTTGGCAGAAGTCTTAAAGGAAGGTGACTATTTAACACCCTGGGAGATTTAAGGGCTGCTAATGTTTCTTGTTTACTTGCCTCCAGAAAATTTTCTACTTTGTTCACTTTCATGTAAACAGTGTTTTCATTCTGAATCATGTTCATAATTTCCCAAAGCCAGTGAGTTCCTGATTTGGGGTAAGCAAGCAACAATGTATCATCATCACGAATTGGCATGGATGGTATTTGTATCAGATTCTGTTCAATATTTTCAAATAAAGGATATTTTACTCCTTGGTAATAAAATCCTTTGATGTTTGAGTCTGCCATGTTGACTGGAGTGAGAGTGCGTTTTTCTTTCAGTGCAAAAATTGTTAAGATTTTGAAGAATTCTATTATTAAAAGTTTCCTTCAAAATGTGCCTTAGTGACCCCCTCCCCTGACTCGGGTTAATATAACAAAAATAATTTCAATACAGTCTGAGAGATATCTGACTGAAACTTCTTGAGACTAACACCTTGAATGTAAATTTCACTTTAAATCCTATAGTTTAAGCAAATTAAAAAAAAATGACTTTTGTAATCAGAGATTTGTCTCCTGAATACTTCAGTAATGGCAGATTATTACAAGAAGCAAAATTTAAAAATAAAATAATTTTCCTGGATAAATAAATTAGCATTACTTAACATTGGATAATTTTCTCAGTTCAGAAATGATTTCAAGATTCCAGAAAACCAGAAAAAACTCTCAGAATCACTTTGCTGTGTGTTTTTTGTTGTTTGGTTAAAGAAAGAGAAAAAGTTATTTATATAAAGATTCTGAAAGGGGGGCAGCTTTCTAAATGACATCTATGCCTGAGAATGCATATATTATTTTTTTTTGTTATCTACCAACAGATAAGTCAAAAAGTACATTAGTTTTGTCACACCACATTTATTCATCATTACGTTAAAGTTGATTATTAGAACATTGAAATCTTATGTTATTTTAATGAGCATTCTAACATAGTTAATTTCATAAATATTTGAAGGAATTAAGCAGATACAAAGATTTTCATGTTAAATTTTGTAGGCGGTTATTGTAAGTTTTAGCATCCTTTTTTTGTTTCCATTTTCATTAAACTTCCATGTCATTTATAGGCTGTATCCACAGCATACTGAGTGTCTTTCTGTAAAACGTCATTCTCTCTTGCCTCAAATCTCCTCTTCATCTGTGAGGAGATTGTCCAGCATATACTGCCATATAGGATGATTTATATAGCATAACAGTTTCATACTTGTTGATTTGTTTCAAATGACATCTTACTTTTTCTTAATACTTTTAGTTTTTGAAAGGCATTATTCATAATTCCAGTGTGCCTTCAGATTTCAGGATCATATATTTTTCTAATAATTATTTAAAATTTCTCAGGTGAAATTTTATCTTAATACAAAATGTCATTTCTAAAAAGATGTTCAGATGAATATTCTCATTCTTTTTGGAATTTATCACTATATATTTTGGCCAATAATTATTTCAGCCTTCAAAGTGTTATTTTCTGTGGATATCATTTCATCTGTAATAATTTACAATACATAGCTTGTGAAAGGTCACTTCTTAATGTCTTTGTTTGTGTTTTTTTGGTGTGGTTTGAGTTTTAAATATTTCTATGTTAAAAGAAAAAGTGAAGGAAAACAAAATGTTTTCAATATTGAAGGCTTTTTCATTTTTCAAAAGGAGAAAATTCTGTCCAAAAAACCAAAATGATATAAGTGCTGTTCATGGGGATGGTGCCATAGCTGAGAATAGTTTTACAAAGTAATTCACTTAGTTCAGAAGTGGAAATTTTGACCCAAGTGCAATTGCTGATGACCAAATAAAAATCATTCAGGTCATATGACATGGGACATCTGAGATACGTGAATCAATGTTAGGGTGCCAAGTGATTTAACAAGAAGAAATTTAATGAACTACATTTCCATTTAAAATTCTCTGTTCAAATACAACAAAAAATTGCCACTAGGAAAGTTGGAAAGTGACTGAAGCTGAGATGCCAATAACATTGCAGATTCTTCTTTGCATTTTATCAGATTTCAAACAAACCATCAAATACAGTTTTTATTTGATTACTCCAAAAAAATATATCTTTTAATGATCTGGAAATTATTTTTTAAAATCTTGAGAAATCTTAATTTGATTACCTTTCAGTGGCAAAGTAATTATAGCTAAATTGTAAATTGTTATTTTTATGCAGTAAACATCAAAGGCAGTGAAAACAAAATCAATTAAACTTTTAGAGGGCTAATATTCTGAAGTAGTCATTATTATGTCTTATTAGTTTTAATACCTTCAAAACTAAATTACTCTCTTTTAATCACCTCAGGAACCTTTTTCACCTTCCATCAGCATGGCTGATGCTGACCTCCAGGTGAGTTAATCATTCCGCCGTCTCGGTGTATAGTTTTCCACTTATATGAATTGGGCTGATTATATTGAATCAATTGCTTTGTCTGCAGCTAGTAAAGTTTGTTTACTGTGTTGTGCTGAACCATTTTTCAGAATAATCTATCTTGCATTTTTATAAGCCTACCATTTGTCCAAAGAACCTGCAATGTTATTGGTCCTGACCCAGCAATTCCATTTCACTCAATTTCCTACTGCCATAATGTGGCTTTTCTGTGCCTTCACTACTATCAGCATGGTTGATGTTAGTTTCAGGAGAGCAATAAACTAGGCCGTCTAGCCTCACATTTTGCACTGACATGATATGGAGCAATTATATCAAATCAAAAGCTGCAACTGCTGCAAGGAAAGTTGTCAATGTTTCATACCAGAACACTATTTTTTGTCAGAATCCATCTTACACATTTACAAATCTACCATCTGTCCATGTATTGAATACTGCTGCCATATCTGGTCTGGTGCTCTTGCTATTCATCTTGGGGTTCTTGACAAAATCCAAAGAAGGGTCTTGGGTATGACGACAAACTACATCCGCGTCCTGGGTATGACGACAAACTACATCCGCGTCCTGGGTATGACGACAAACTACATCCGCGTCCTGGGTATGACGACAAACTACATCCGCGTCCTGGGTATGACGACAAACTACATCCGCGTCCTGGGTATGACGACAAACTACATCCGCGTCCTGGGTATGACGACAAACTACATCCGCGTCCTGGGTATGACGACAAACTACATCCGCGTCCTGGGTATGACGACAAACTACATCCGCGTCCTGGGTATGACGACAAACTACATCCGCGTCCTGGGTATGACGACAAACTACATCCGCGTCCTGGGTATGACGACAAACTACATCCGCGTCCTGGGTATGACGACAAACTACATCCGCGTCCTGGGTATGACGACAAACTACATCCGCGTCCTGGGTATGACGACAAACTACATCCGCGTCCTGGGTATGACGACAAACTACATCCGCGTCCTGGGTATGACGACAAACTACATCCGCGTCCTGGGTATGACGACAAACTACATCCGCGTCCTGGGTATGACGACAAACTACATCCGCGTCCTGGGTATGACGACAAACTACATCCGCGTCCTGGGTATGACGACAAACTACATCCGCGTCCTGGGTATGACGACAAACTACATCCGCGTCCTGGGTATGACGACAAACTACATCCGCGTCCTGGGTATGACGACAAACTACATCCGCGTCCTGGGTATGACGACAAACTACATCCGCGTCCTGGGTATGACGACAAACTACATCCGCGTCCTGGGTATGACGACAAACTACATCCGCGTCCTGGGTATGACGACAAACTACATCCGCGTCCTGGGTATGACGACAAACTACATCCGCGTCCTGGGTATGACGACAAACTACATCCGCATATACGTTTATGGAAAAATATTATTACCAGCTATACGTTTTTGGAAAAATATTATTACCAGCTATACGTTTTTGGAAAAATATTATTACCAGCTATACGTTTTTGGAAAAATATTATTACCAGCTATACTTTTTTGAAAAACAATATTACCAACTATACTTTTTTGATACAGAAAATTCTGAAACCCAACAGACTTTCAACCTTTTATACAAAATAACCAACTTAAACTGATAAATTAATAAGGCTTCGGCATAAATTGACCCAAATAGGAGTTGACGTGCTGTTAAATCCAACATCCATCCATCCAAAGAAGGATCTGTAATATAATCGATCCTGACCAGGCATCTCATCTTCAGTCCTTTTTTCACCAACATGACGTGGCTTCCCTCTGTCTTTTCTACAGTTATTTTCATGGCAACTGCTCTGACGTGTGTTTTTACTTGGTGTCCTGAATACATCGATTTAAATGTGCTACTAGACTGGCATGTAGTTCCCATCCTTTTACTGTTGAAATAGTTAAACGCAGCCACCACTTCTATTCCCAAAGTTTCTTTTCTCGCACTTCCAATCTGTCGTCCTGGGTATGACGTTAAACTGCATCCAACAGCAAGGCCTCTGATCAAGAGGTTTTGAGGAAGCGTGGAACCACCTCTTAATTGCTGGTGTTCCCAGGTCCACCCAGACCCGGGGTGATAGCACCTGTTGGGGTCCCAGCTATGGGCAAATAGTGAACTTCCAGGTCTTTTCCACGTCCTGGGTATGATGACAAACTACATCCACGTCCTGGGTATGACGACAAACTGACATCCGCGTCCTGGGTATGAAGACAAACTACATCCGCATATTTGAACTTTATTTGAGTAGCTAAGCAATTAAATTTTATCAACAAAATAATTGCTTTTTTATAAAGATCACAAAAGACCAGAATGAAAATGGAAAAATATTATTACCAGCTCTACGTTTTTGAAAAAATATTATTACCAACTATACGTTTTTGAAAAAAACATTATTACCAGCTCTACGTTTTTGGAAAAAACATTATTACCAGCTCTACGTTTTTGAAAAAATATTATTACTAGCTCTACGTTTTTGAAAAAATATTATTACCAGCTCTACGTTTTTGAAAAAATATTATTACCAGATATACGTTTTTGAAAAAATAATATTACCAACTATACTTTTTGGAAAAAAAAAAACTTTTTCTGCATTAAATGGCCCAACGAAGGTTGATATGCTGGTTAAATAATCAGTCTATCTATCTATCTATCTATCTATCTAACATAACTTCCAATCTGTGGAACTTCCTTCCATTTACTTGCTTACTTGATAACTACAATGTTCAAAAATTTAAATCCACCATCAATTGCCATCTTCTGTCTTCTCGAATCTCATTCATCTTTTGTCCTTTCCTCAAGCCCAACTATATTCATTTTCCTCTTTTACTTGCTTTAACCCCCTGCATGCCAATAGTATTACTTGCCTTGCTTAAGGTGAAATGATTAAAATTTATATATATATATATATATACACACACATATATATATATATATATATATATATATATATGTGTGTGTTAATTGTTCTGATGAGCTTTCCTCTTTGGTACTTGAACTTTATGAATTTAATCACAGTACTAAATGGGCAGTTAGGTCTCATCATTTTATTGCTATAATTAACAACTGTAACAGTAAATTCTATGCTAACAGTTTCTTTTCTAGCATTTCTTGCATTCCTGTCAATTATAATCTTCAAAAATATAAATGCAAAATAAATCGACATTTACTCTCTCTTTGAATGTTGTTCCTTTTATTGTCCTTTCCCCCTTTCATTTTATATACTTGACAATTCAGCCCAACATTTTGTTTCACCATCAATCACTGATTATGATGAATTGAATAGCAACGCATATCAAGATGAGAATTCCTCCTCTCAAAAAATCTAAAATAAACAATTGAAAACTTTGTCATGTGAAGTTGTCTTTGCAATTTTCTTATAGGATGAAAGATTATCTTGACAGTAAGGGAGAATTAAAATTTAACACCACCCACTTCCACTTATTAGTTCCTTACACCTGTCAGTGTTTCCTCTGAAAGGTTTATGGCCATATCACATTGAAACATTGGTTCCCGTAGGATCACCAAAGATAAGCAATGTCTAGTTTGGTCAGTACCTAGATGGGTGACCACTTGTGAATACCAGATGCTAAAAGCTTAGATGTGCAGGTGTTGTAATAACCTGTAAAGGGTTGATAAGCCATAGAAAATAAATTAATCAAATCCTTCAGAACTTTCCAGATGGACTTATTTCATGCCACAAGTATGAGTAATGTGGCATAGTTTTTTTTTGTTTTTTTTACAATATAAATGTATAGAAGTTAGTGTGGCCACAAAGTTAGGGATCAGTTTATATATTAATTGTAATATAGAATTGATCCCTTTATGTCTGCATTATAATTTCTTGCTTATCTAATTCTGAGTAGGTATGATTCCACCTTTTCTCCCCCAGCTGTGGATTAATTAATAAGACTTGTATCTCTAAACCATTATGTCCCCAGCAAAATTCTTTGAATCAAAAATATTTTCTAGCTTAAAGTGACTTGCAAGTTCTTCATAAGGTGTAGAAAACAAATCAATAAAAAGTTACTGCTTCTGCTTGTTATACAAATTCATTACCAAAACCACTTTTTCATATGCATGCACACACATATACACATGTTTTTCTTTTTTTGACTCATGCTCAACATTGTAGGGTACCCAATGATATCAAGCTATCTTTTCAAACATTGAACTCTGATTTTCTTTGAAAAGACCTTTCACATTTTTGTTATTTATAACAGTTTTTCTTTTTTTAACTCTAAATGTAAAATAAAGAAAATATTCCTGGGTATGACGATAGACTACATCTGGTAGCAAGGCCTTTGATCAGGAGGTTTTGAGGAGCATGGAACCACCTCTTAATTGCTATTTTTCCCACGTCCACTCTGACCCAGGGTGGTAGGGTTTGTTGGGGACCAAGCTATGGGCAAATATTGAATTCCCAAACAAAAATCAAAACACTAGTAAAGAGTAAAATACATTTTTATAGAAAAAATACCAGCCACCAATACATTTTTAAAAAAATTATCAACAATACTTTTTTGTAGGGATACATTTTTTAAAAATTTCTGTAGAAATACATTTTTAAAACAAAATTACCAGTGATACATTTTATCATGTATAAACTATATATGTAAATAAACAAATTATAAAATTATGTACAAAATATCTGTAGTTGAAGCCATAAAATTGTGGTGAAAATATTTAGATGTCAACGTTAAATAACCCATGGAAGTGTTGATATACTGCTAAACAAAAACAACCAAACCAAGGTAATGAAACAGAAAAATTATTGATTTATTTCAGACATATTTTTTTTTCTCTTTTACATACACACAGTAATGCAGTCGATCATGAATTGATAATTATACAATTTTATAAAATTTGATATTTTCTGAATAAATACATAAAGGATGTCATTTCTTGACTGAATAAAGGTTAAAATGTCAATTTGATTCTGTGTGATAAGAAAACTCACCATCATTACTTCATCTAGTTTAATGTTTTCCTTGCAGATGTTAATGTTACAACATTTCAATCATTATGCCCTTCAGACTTCTTCAGGGTTTTGCCAGATTTGTCACCATCAGGATAGAATATTTTCATTTGTATGTCCAAAAAAGTGGACAATTTCTTATTAATTAATAAAACATCATTAATTCAACATTGTGATTCCAAACTTGTATCTTAATTGGTTATTTCTTTTTAAGGCTCATATGTAAATTGGAATTTTAAATCCTTTGCCTTTTCTTCATAAACTTTATCAAATAATTCATTCTGGGCCACGGTGAAGTAATTTTTCCAGTCGCCAATTACACCTTTCCGAAATAAAGTTGCACCTGGCGTCTTCATTTGGATTTTTGGTGGCGGTTTGGCATTTTTCAGTTGATTGAAGCTACACTTGTTGGCAATCTCAGCACATAAATCATAGCTCAGATCTTTTCCTAAGAACTTGGATATTGTTTGAATCTCCTTCACTGGGTCGTTCTTGATTTCTTCGTAGGCAACAATATGAACGGGCCATTCAGGATGGTCCTCAAAGTCCTTTTGAAATTCCTGCATATAATGAAACCAAGAACCAAACTGAACTTTCCCATCCAAGAAATATTGAAAATATTCATTGAAGCTTCCATCAAAGCCCGTCATCTTTTGGAATTGGTAAGTGTGCCAGTAATAAGAGACTATAACATCTTTAGGATTCCGTATAGCAAAAACCGTCTTGATTTTCTTTGCAAGTATCTCTCTTGGCAGAAGTCTTAAAGGAAGGTGACTATTTAACACCCTGGGAGATTTAAGGGCTGCTAATGTTTCTTGTTTACTTGCCTCCAGAAAATTTTCTACTTTGTTCACTTTCATGTAAACAGTGTTTTCATTCTGAATCATGTTCATAATTTCCCAAAGCCAGTGAGTTCCTGATTTGGGGTAAGCAAGCAACAATGTATCATCATCACGAATTGGCATGGATGGTATTTGTATCAGATTCTGTTCAATATTTTCAAATAAAGGATATTTTACTCCTTGGTAATAAAATCCTTTGATGTTTGAGTCTGCCATGTTGACTAGAGTGAGTGACACACAAATATAAAAAAGGAAGAGAATTTCAATACAGTCTGGAGATTAACAACTTAAAAGGAATTTTACTTTGAAATCATAGATTTGAACAAATTTAAAAAACAACAAAACTGTGCAATTACAGTATTATGGTTACTTCTTCAGTATTGGTGTTGAACTTCCAAATTACAAAATGTAGAAGGTGACATTCAGACAAGAATAAATTTTTGTTTCAATTTCAATGCAGTATATTTGAGGAAATATTTTTGAGTCAGATCCCCATGGCCTGGTTGAATAAGTTCAGATTCAGATTAGATGATGAATTTAGCTAAAAGATGACTTCTGAATTCCTTTAAGCCATGAGGAAATCTCTGTATCAGGTGTCACTCTGGTCTCTTTTTTTGCTGTCTGATTAAATGAAGAGAAAAAAAATATCATTATATAAAGATTATATATATATATATATATATATATATAATTATTTTTTTTAAATATATGATTCCAGCACTACATAGGAATTACCATGTTTCAAAAACAGAAGCTAAAATTTCCAATTCAATTATAGAAATTAAATGAAAGTATCTAGTTCTGGTATTTGATTCCAAAATTCACTTGAAAATGAAACAAAACTAGGTACTTTAATTTCATTTCTATAATTGAATTGGAAGTTTTTAGCTTCTGTTTTTGAAATCTGGTAATTCCTATATAGGAATGGCATCATATTTAAAAAAATAATTATGAACTAGGCTCTGCTAGTGTATTGAGCACTGTTTTTTAAAAACAAAAATATTAAAGAACTTCAGCTGATCAATCTAACGGTTCTTTGCTATTTTATCAATATATTTACACACTCATACACGTGTGTGTGTGTGTGCCTGGAAAACCTCTGGACAATTTTTGTATAATTAATGTGCTGAAAAGAACAAAAAAATTACACAAACATATGAGAAATTACAAAAAAAACTCAACCACCACATCTTGTCAGTCATTTTCAACAAACTTTGCTTAAAAGTGGGATTTCTGCCCATATACACAATTTTATATATATATATATATAGGAATGTTTCAAGAGTTTGAGAAAGATCTTTGGATATAAGACACTATTCATCTTTGCTGAATGTTTGATGCACTTTGTAGCTAAGATGGTCTAAAGCACATTAGATCTAATAATGGTTTCCCTGACCAAGGAGGACACAAGTTTGAATCTTGCTGTAGAGTGCATAATTTTCCTTAGTAAGATTTCTCAAATACTTGGGCTGGCAGATGAAAAATAAATACACTATTCAAGAAACAAAAGGAGTGTCTACTCAAATACAAGAATCCATTAAAAATAACATTTCAAGTGAGATATATAGTAATTGTGTATTTGGGCAGCAATCCTTCTTTTATACATGTTTCATTAAAGATAACTGACAAGGTACAGGTATCCTTCAATTAATGTGCTAAAATTTTGATATACTAAAATTCTATTACTGCATACATAATACTTGATTAGTGTGGTAAAACATTCTTCAGCTTAATCGTAGTAACTGAAAATGGATATTTTATAGTTACTGATGTACACATTAGCCACACTAATTGAGAGATTCCTGTACAGCGATTTAAGCTTTTCATTAATTTTTCTTGTGTTCATGTTTTCTTTTCTGGACATAAAGTCTTAAAATTGTTAAAATATTCTGGATATTCAATTGCTTTCAGCTATTCTTTTATCCATTATCAAGGGTGATTTTTATCTTTTTTTTTTTTTTTTTTAGTTGTAACTGAATGTATGGGCTTTATTTTCCAAACACGGTCAGCACATTATGGCCATGTTCATAGTTGATGTTATTGAGTGTTGGATTTTCCTTTTTTTATTATTAGTGCTTCCATTATTTTTAGTCTTTTTTTTTTTACAAGTGGATGAGGCTATAATACTTGTGTTTGCTACAAGTATGTTGTGGATGGAGTTTGGTAGGTTTACATGTGTGTTTAAAGGAGTCCTAGTTGAGCTATGGTCAGATAGGTGTAATGTGTGTCCAATATAATTATTCATAAGTTTAATTTGATGAAAAGTGGCCTTGATAATGGCTGAAAGAATAGCTAAAAGTGGTTGGATATGCAATAGATTTGGATAGTTTTTACACACTTTAGGTCCAGAAAAGAAAACATTTATATGAACACAAGAGAACTTAAAAAATAAAAAAGAAGCTTAATTGCAGTGCCTTGTTGGCTGTCTTTAATAAAACATATATATTTCTAAAGAAGTGATAGATTTACTAGAGAAAAATATGCAGATTTCTGGAATATTCAGGCTGGTAGACAAAAATAAATAAATATATTGTTCAATAAATAAATGGAGCATCTAGTCAAATATTGGTATCGGCTAAAAAAATGTTAATGTTTAAGTAAAAATCCATCACTTCTTTAGAAATATATATGCATGCATATACACACAACACACAACAATGATTTCATACTGCAAAATTTTATTATTGCCTTAAATAAGATAGAATGTCAACATATCTTAATACTAAAAACATTGGGGAGAAATGTTTGAGGAACCTTTCAGCCAACCTTTCATCAGAGAAAAATCATTAGCAAAATTATTAATTTGTTCATAACAGGAACAATGAAAAAACAATGTATATAAGTGGACACTGAAGTCAACACCCAAAGGTGATAGTCTGTTTCATGCTTAAATATAATCGTCAGGCCAGATGATTGCATATAAGCATGAAAAAACTGTCACTTCTGTTGACTTCAATATTTCCTTGTAAATTACATACTCTGTCTCTGATATTATGCACTTTAACCCATAAATATAGCATATGTCAAAAGTATATTTTATCATATATATATATATATATATATATATATATATAACACCTTTGAGTGCTTAGCCTTGGAGTGAGTAGAATGGAGACCAACGTGTCTCAGCAGTTTTCAATCAGCTTGTCTAAATTGTCTTCAAGATCTAAAAGGTCAGCCTATCTAACACTGATCTCATCTCACAATCCTTACTCTTGCTCCATATGCGGCCTCCTTTGTAAATCACTAGCAGGTCTTAAGTGCCACTTAAGATTATTGCACAAAACTTCATAACTGAATCAATTAAGTTGCCAGATCCTCATACGTCGAAACTGATGGGAAAGTCCATTATTGTATATATATATATATATATATATATATATATATATATATGGTTTGGAATTGCAATTTGGCAACCTGTGTCTTCATATAAATATATGAAGTTGCCAGATTGCGATTTCAAACCCCATTTGATTTAAGCATAAGTTTAATGTTAATGTGTATGTAACAAAAACATGTAAATTTTGTTTGTGTTTTGTGACTCTCAAATGTCTGAAATTTTATCGTACGTGGCTCTTCCATTAAGCAAGTTCTGCTGCACCTGATATATAATGATGATTTGCATTTTATCACCAAAATGAGGTCAACAAGTAAGCTCATGAAAAGTGCATGTAACCTTCTTTCCCCCAAAAATTTATTTCTTCTCAAATGACTTTTAATGCAAGTAATAAGATAATTAATAAGTAGAAGAAAACAAAAATGTTAACACAAATAAAACAAAGACGATTTGCAAAATGAGAACAGACATGAATTTTTTAAAACTGTTGCTTAAAATCTCTGCTTTATTTTAATTAACACTCTAACATAATTAACACCCCAAATATATGAAAGAAATAAGCAGGTATCCATTTTAGATCTATGATGAGGTGCTGAAAAATTCTTGGTCTGATCATATATTAAGTGTGTAGATTCAAACACATTCATAGACTTGTTTACAATTTGTAGAAAATGTACGGTTAAACGTAAAATGTGCAATAGAAAGTCAAACTTATATATATCACTACTCAAGTTTTTGTCTATGATCAGGGATCATCAGGTCAAATTATATGTGGGACATACGATATACAACTTTATATATCAGATTAATAACTGGTAACTGTTTAGTAATACATATGGATATGTGGATAATGTGATTGTCAGTTTCATTCCTCAAGGGATCTTCAGACCATGTGTCATTTCTCCTTTAGCAAGTTCTACATATAGATCACTAGGGAGATTTGAGGAAACTCATTTTATTAAGGGCTAATGCTTTACAATGTTTCTAGTCTGGACCTTTCTTTGTTTATTTCTTTCATTTTGTATATTTTAAATCTTTTAGATTTTGGTTATGAAACTTATCTTATCATGATGTGGTTATAGACAAAAAAAGTAATAGGAAGCACTGGTCTCCTACTCCACTCACTTATTCTAATACCCTAGTGACCCATATATAAAAAGAAAAAGAATACTTATGATATGAAGATCTCACTTAAATGTGAAACTGGCTGTTACTATGCAGTGTCGATTCCGATATCCAAACTATCTATACTGACAAATGCTCTATCTCTGATATTTAACACTTTTTCTTATAAATATATTAAATTTTAAACAACACATATGTATTCACACTATATATCTATAGCGTAATTTAATGAAAAAGTGGAAAAAACTATGTAACAAGCTTCGTTCTCTGATGGACTTCATCAGGCTAAAAAGTAATGCTAAGTCATTTATAAGTAAAATAAATTCTCTCTCTAACCTTATTCAGGGAAAATGAGGTAATGATAAATGGAATTAATAATAAAGGGAGTTAGAAAAAATACTTACTTTGTAATCTGCATAAAGTATGTTTGTTCACGGTGTGTCTGTTATCTGTCAATGCAAGCATGCTTAGAATTTCTGAGCTTCCATGAGGAAAAGTGAAAATTGTTTTCTCAATTCTGAAGTATATCTGACCAAATCAACATAAAATTCTCAAAATTTGTCCTCTTATGATCTTGTCTTGCCTTTCTAGTTTACTTTTTCCTCCCTCTAAAATAAGTTACTTTCTACCAATATTACTATGACTACTACTACTTTGTTTTAATGTGAACTTTTAACTGTTTTCATCATGAGTCATCAGTTCTTATCTGCTTAAAACTTCATTTTTTATTGTCACTCAATTTTTGAAGTGTTTTCTCTTATGAAATTGTCCAGTCATCTGTCTAGATGGAAAAAAAAATTGTGTACCGCAAAAATGTCATTAAGTGCGTTTTGCTAGGGTAAAAGAAATCTATAACTTTTTATATAGGTATCACCACAAAAAACATGATATCTAAGTTTTAAAATGAATTTTTAAAAATGAATAATCTTTCTTGAAGCTTTTATTTTAGTTTTAATTCCAGGTTAACAGATTAACTTTAATATTTCCAATAAGCAAAATACTTCACTGCATTTCAAAACTAATTTAAATTGATTGGAAGGAGTTTTGATTTTGAAATTGCTAAAATAGCTGATTTTAGCACCATTTTTAGAAACCTTTCATAGCAATGTAATTCTCTTTAATAAAAAAAATCTTTGAAAAATATACTTTTCTGAAACTTTCTTTGAGGAATATTAGTTAATTTAAAGTTTAGTTAACCTGATTTGAAAGAAATATTATTTACTTTAAGTTTAAAATATTGCAGAAATGCATTTTTTTAACACAGTGGCAGTTGTTTATTTCAGCTGTTGACAGTTTGACTGACAGATGGAAGTCTATCTAATCTTTTTCCATGGTGGATATATCTGTAAAATTTACTTGAGGAATATAACATGAGCACCATTTTATATAATTTTTAGCTACCAGTGGTCTTTAGGAAAATATTCTCCATAATCTAATGTTTTCTTGAATTTTAGTTACTTTGCTTTAAATTCACTATTGTTATCATACCTATTTTCTGATAATGTTCTGTATGGGCATCCATATTTACAAAAACTGGCACATATATACACAAAAACAAATTACAAAATTGTTATATTCCATGCTAATAGGAATATATACTTAAAAAACAAGGGGGATACAATAAAGATTTATTGTAAAAACCAGTACAATAAGAATAAAGGTCACAGTGATGCACAAGGTCATCACAAGTCACTCCAGTAGTGAGTGCCACTATTGGAAGGTCGGTGGTTCTCAGATAAGTCTGTATCATACTCAACAGATCCCAGTTAGTCTCTGTAGTCCGTTGACTTACAGATGCTTATAGATAGTTACTACCTATAGTGTAGTCACTCATGGGGGTGACAGGTTATTCCATTACACCAAAAATTCTTTGTAAAATTTTGGAGTTTGCTGAATTGTACTAAGCTTTTCCATTTATGATCAGTAAATATAGTTTTTACTTACATTATTTACATTATTCGGACTGTTATCCTCATTGCATATTCACAGCGTTTCGGTGGTTGTATGTTCCAGCCTTCTTCAGGTGATTGGAATTTCAAACCGAAACCTTTATTACATCCACTGGAGTAGATTGTTCTAGTTCTACAGGCCATGCCTATTCCGAGTGTCTCTGATATTCCCCTTTAACTCAATTCTCCAAGTTTTTTGGTTAACCACTGCTGCAACCTGGTATAGAACTCACAACTCTTTGGTTCTAGTCACTAGATCTAATGAAAGACTTAATCTACTGAGCCATGTGTTCTTGATAGTGGATAAAGACATTGGCTAGATCCCATGATGCCTTAACAGTAACCTATGAATGACTACAAACAATAAGCCAATCACTCTGTGAAGAATTTTCCTTCACTTATGAACTCACACAAAGATACCACAGAAGCACTGTTAAACAAATTCCTCATCAGTACTTCAACTACCAACCTACAATGCAACTGACAGAGAAAACAGGTTCTTAAAACTTCAGACCATATTCACTACTAGATGTATCTGTTCACGGAAAATTAAGTTCACCAGTGTTGTACAAGCCTTACTTCCCAATACAGTTGATGAAGTTGCTGACCTGTTTTAAAATGTACCTGACACTGACCACTACAATGCCCTTAAATTGGCAGTTATTAAAAGGACAGGTAATTCAGATGAACAAGTGCTACAGGAACTGTTTACCAATTTAACCTTAGGGGATAGAACACTCTCCCGACTTCTCAGACATATGAAAAGCCATCTTGGAAAGAATAACATGTCGCAAGCCATTCTACACCGATAATTGGTTCACAAGCTACCCACTACTATAGTCCTGATACTGATGCCCATGGCAGACGACACATCATTAGACAAATTAGCAGATAAAATCTTTGTGTCATATGACCCAAGACTCTACATACTAATGCCCAGATCTGACAACAATATCAGTTGTTGCTATAAACATTGGAAGAAAACAATCATTGAACTAGACAAACAAATGCAAAGGGCGAAAATGTATCCAAGTGTGCCATTTTTACACCAACAGTCATCAGGGAAATGGACAAACTAGTATGTAATTATGATTACCTTATCCATCCCATATAAACAAAGTTACTTATTTCATATTGTTGGCAAAAATAATGGCTACAAGTTTCTGGTGGATACCAGAGCAGTGGTTATTATTCAACCACCACTTCTCAAATTACACAAGGTGCAAATGAAATGCAAATACACACCTATGGTAAGAAAAAGAAAAACACACGTATAAACTTCTCTATGAACTAAGCGTACATGCTTAGTTCATAGAGAAGTTTATATGACTGTTTTTCTTTTAAACTTGTCTACGAACTAAGCATGTATGCTTAGTTCATAAGAGAAGTTTATAATTCTACATTGTACACAGGATTAGATATATACATGTGTCCCAGGCAAAGAAATTATAACATATGCCTCAACAAATGGTGTATATGAAACCTTACTTGTTATTTTTCCCAAAGGGAAATCCGGGGTTATGCCGGTTTCTCTATTAAATGGGCTAGGCCATGTGCTTTTTCCTGTAAGACCTCCTGCTGTAGCCTGAGGGTGTCCTTCTTCTCTGGGCTCTACCTGACAACTGGTCTCATCAATCTCTCTCCTGATGTTATTCACTGGGTGTCATGTGATCCTCATGACTATCTCAATGAAAGAGAAAGAATCACCATTTGTAACTCAACATGGGTAAAAAACAATTGATGTTAATATCAACCACCAAATTGTGAAGGTTCTTCTGAAAGAAAATCATTGCATAATATGACTTCACCTCATCAGGAACTCTTCAATATCAAGTGTGAGCCAAAAAAAAAGTACCTAGCTGAGTTAAAATCTCTCTCTCTCTCTATATATATATATTTATATATATATATATAAATGTGTGTATGTGTCTGTGAAAAATGGCTTTTGCCAATGAATCTAGCTAAAAGCAGTGACTGAGTAGTTAGAGTTATAAGGAATTCATAGATGTATAGTGCCAAGAGTGATCAAACTGAAGAGAATTTTTTGTTCTCTAAGAAAGTTTTGAGTAAAGCAAGAACTACAAAAAGTCTTAACATGGAGCAGTTCATGATATTATTTTAGGTAGAAGTCACAAAAAATAATTTTGAGTGGAAATTTTGAGCAGTGGAACAAGTCTGAGGTGACAATAACAACAAAAATTGCAATATAAGTTCTGGTAAAAACATGTATGATAACAGCAAAAATTACAATATGACCACTGGTAAAAAATAGTTGAGTAATTTTGTTTATAATACCCAGAAATTCATGCACAGATGTCCCTAAAGACACATGGTATAGTGGATAAAGGCGTTAGTAAGATCCAGTGACAGGACCCAAAGAGTGTGAGTTCAATACCCAGTTAAGTGGAGAGCTTGGAGAGGGGAATTAACAGGAGATAACTGATAATCCATTAAACATGGTACGTGGAACTAAAACAGACTACCCCAGTGAGCGAAATAAAGTTTTCAATTTGACATTCCAACCTGATGAAGACCAGAGTGTACAATGGCCAAAATGTTGTACTAAAAATGGCGACAAAGATGAGGACAATAGTCCGAATAATGTAAATAGTGACGAACAGAAGTCGGGGATTTTTTTTCTGAGGGGATTTTTCTGACCCGACACTACTTGCTTATTAAAACTACTTTGTTTATTAATTTTACACTTTTACCCCTTAAAATGATTTTGTGAAACCTTTTATGAAAACTCAACTCCTCAATTTATTGCATATTGAGAAAAATTCTGACTCCTGGAATTATAGTGAAGAACCTAAAACTCTAATTATTGGATACTTTGCTAATCAGATAATCATGCTCATCTTGATTTGGTCATCAAGCAAGACTGACATCCTGGTCTGAATAGCAAAGAATATTATAAGAATTTTTAAAATTAATAGATTCTTTTTCAGCAAGAAGATGCTATTTTATTGTTTGTTTAACTTGTTAATTAGGAGATAAGATTTAAAAGAATTTCTTTGTAAATCATCTAAATATATATATATATATATATATATATATATTACACAAAAAAATCCAAAATTACCTCATATGGGGTGTATAGATCTATTTCAACTAATGAGAAATATGTTAGTCTTATTCAACCCTGGTGTATCGACTGTGTTTGTGTCGAAATTAGAAATTTAAAATTTGACTTTGATAGCAATCAAAAAATTGATACAGAATTTATCCATTTTGATGTTTCAGTTAGATAAAATACCCGAGTTGTTGGTAAGGGGAAAGTTGAAGGTATTAGCCACAAAGGGAACAGGTTTTATAAAATTAACCCGGATATAGGAAAAACAGCCCTCAAAAAGCAACAATGCCAGAATGAAAAAAAAACAACAAATTGTTGTTGGAAGGTTTCTCTCAACCTATCATCCAAAATCAGACTAAATGACTAAACATTCATGTTCTTCTGTGTTGTGTCTCATCAGGATGGGAACAATCATGACTCTTCACAACTTCCTATTCAATATGGCCCTTAGCACCCTTTCTCCCTTTACAAAGTCTCTCATCTCCAGTTCTGCCATCAATTCACACAAGCAAATGGCCCACTGTCTTTGTCTATCTTTCATGCCCTCAATATATCCAGTAAGACTAAACATTAGATTATTATTTTTTTAAGATTGTTTTCTCTTCTTTTTTTTCTTCTTTCAAGCTGTGACATTTTTTTGGTAATCCTTAATGTTTATTTCAGTAGATAAAATTTTCACTACTAAATGGAAAAAAGTATGTATTTCTTTTTATGAAAGCTATAAAAACTCCTCATTTATCTCCAAAATAGATAAACGTTTATCTTTATTTGTTGTTATTGATGTCACAAAATTGATTCTGCGAGACCAATGATATGTTGACAAAATCATAGCATTTCTGAATTTTTCACTGCTCAAGCTTAACCCATGTTTATAATATACACATATATACACAGGGTTATTCAAAAAACAAGAGTAAATTTCAAACAATATAGACAAATGCTAAAAGACAAACACATTCAACACATTACCCAATCTTTCTTTTTGAATAACCCTGTATATATTATTGTAAAAATAGATCTATTAAAAATTATAATAGGAAAAAGAAGAGCAATGATAATGAAAAATATATATATTTTTGAAGAATAAAAAGAAAATATTTAAATCTTAAAGGAAATGCCCTTTCCAGTAGGGCTTGAACCAGTGTTCCTCTGCATAGGAGAAACCACCTTGTGATCAATTGTGATTTAGACCACTTAGCCAGAGAGAGTGTCACATCCCAGCAAGATTCTATTTCCCCTTTAAGAAATGGACCATTTCCTTTTCTTGAAAGTCAAAATCTGCTCAGTTTCATATCCAAAATGTAAACAAAGCAATTTCTAAAGAATTAATGGATTTTAGTTTTTAATCTGACATATTTAATACTTCAAATATTAAATGTTTGAAATAGATGCCCCATTTTTTATTTTAAACAGTGTGTATTATTTCCATTGATTTGTAGACTTGAAAAATTTTAATAAAGAAAATGTGGAGGGTTCAAAGCTGTGTATCCCTTTGTACAAGAAACCACCGTCTGATCTGGCCTGCTTTTGACAACTTGGACACAGGGAGCGTCACATCTGAGTAACTTCTTGCAGTTGATGGTTAGTCCCTTTCATTGCTTTCATTTACTACTACTTACTGTCTAGGTCTTGTAGTTCTCTTTCTGTGTTTGCCATCAAAATACTGTTTTCTGCATATCTTATATTGCTAAGATTATGCCCACTGATAATTCATCCTGGTAGGATCTCCAGCTTCCTTCGGATAGACTTGTTGTAGAGGTTGAATAAATCTGGGGAGAAGATACATAATTGTCTTCCATCCCTTTCTATTTTTGTGAAATTCTATGATGATACATTGTCATTGTAAAAACTGTTTAAATATTCCCAAGCTACTTTTATTGTATTTTGGTCTATTTTATGTTCTTCAAACTTTTTATCTATAAAATACTATCACTATATCTGAAATACTCTACAATAATGTGACCAAAAGTATAAAATCTGAGAAAATTAATTGAGAAACTTTTATTTCTTTGTGTCATGTATTATTTTTTCTCATTGTGATATTGGATAGTTACACATTTCTGCCTTTTTAATGGTTAATATTTAATGAAGCTATTTACACACTTCAGAATGGGGTTATTCTTGAGATGCTGATGCTGTCTTCATTTTTAACCAATAGCAAAAAAAAAATCCATTTTCAGTGCCACTTGGAGAATCTTGCATAACTAACTTTCAAGATTCTATGACACATGATTTTCTATAGAATATCCTAATTTCATATGAACAAAATCAACAATTGAAATAAAATAAGTTTTCTGTGGTACAGCATCCACACTTTAGTGACATTTTTTTTTTTAAGAAACTGATTCAGTATTGAGAATGTTTAATTGCACTTACAGTTTTTGATAAGGGCTTGCTTGAATGTTAGTCAAAAATGGCTTTAAAAAGATTACTCCTTGAAAAAATGTTTTTGATATTTTCCAAAATCTTATTTAAATAAAAAATAAAATAAAAGTCATTATGAGAAGGAGTCTGGTAAAATCAGATTTGAAACAAAATAAAAACCGAGATTTTTGTTTTTAGTGCTAAGATTAAAATTTTCTACTTTTATTTCCCAATGTTAACTCTGTCAAGATGTTACCAATAAAATGCCTGGTAGCCGCGCAACTGGAGTCCACAATTGATGGCAGACATGCAGAGAGACTTAATTTTTTTTTTTTAAAATCATTATCACCACATGCAAGGCAGTAAAGCAACTAAAACACGAGGGGGGTTACAGGGTGTGAAGGAATTAGGAACAGAAACATTAATAAAAAGTGGAAAGTGAAAAGAATAATCAGGAGGACAGTAAATAACGATTGATATTGCATTTAATAACAATTCAGTCTTTAAAAAAAATTTTTTTTCTTACCCTTGCATTAACTTAAGTTGATTATTTAAGATCGTCAAGAAAGCATAAAGTTCATTTATTCTATTTTCTTTCAACTTCCAATGTTTTAACTTTATTGCAAAAAACAATTTTTTGTTGTGAAATTGACAATAAATTGTCATGAAGAATTTCATTACAATTAACCTTTTTCTCTAGGATATTGTTCTTCATATCAACAAACATATCCTTTATAAGATTTTTTTTTTTTTATTAATAATTTGTTTTCTAACAGGTATTTTAAAATTGTAAATTCATAAAATCAAGACAAAAGCTTCACTTTTCACACTGCTAAATTAATGAAAAACGTTACTAAGAATTTTATCACAGAAAGTTAATGTCGTAGTTAAATTCAGGAAATTTAATATTTCACAACTGTTCTTTGAAATATATTCCAAAAGTGTAAGTAAACGATAAATTTCTGTACAGTTTGACTATTTTCAACTATGCAACATAGAAAAAAATGTCATTAAGAATTTTATCACATAAAGTTAATAATTTTCTCTATAGCAAACATATTGATTATAAATTTATTTTTTATGAATAATATGTGTTCTTTCTGACATTGTTTTCATATTGAGAAAACTAAATTCTTCAGTTAAAAGTTGATGTTAAAGAATACAACTTTGATCCAGACGGTAATTGCTCAAAATGTGGATATTTGCCGGATGAGATGTCTTACGAAAGGTTTCATAACTTACCAGACCTTGAAACTAAGATCCCTAAAGATATTAAAATGTCACCTCTGTGTAATCCACACACCCTCTCTCACTCTTATATTCACACTCTCTCTGCCTGTCTCTCCTATTCTTCCTCAGCCACGAGATCCACTTTTTTTTTTTTGTGAGTAATATTGACCTTATGGGTCATTTAGCTTTCTTTCCCCCCTTGGTTGGAAACGGTGTGTTGTCTTGATAGAGTTGATTTGGGTTTCCCAAGATCTTGCAATATTGGGACTGATAGCAAAGTCTAGTGTGGACCCCTTGGTGTACATTTGGTACCCTCTTTGAGTCAAAAGACTACTTTGGGAATTAGGGCTGGAATAAGAAATCCTTCTATAAAATGTACAACATTGTTGATAACTCTGACACCATGTTTATTAAATATGGAATGAGGTTAAAATAATAGCCAGAGACATCACTGGGAAATACAAAAACTCAAGGAATCCGCACATATGCTAGGCCACAAAAATCTCCTGAGCCAACCAAGCATAGAAATGAATACAATATGGGAACCAATAATAAAGAATGCTAGAGTAACAACACAATAATGAATAACAACACAAAATTGCAATTATAAGCTCTGGTAAAAAATATGCAATAATAATAATAATAATAGAAAAATTGCAATATGAGCACTGGTAAAAACAGTGCTGAGACATCAGGTTTATAAGTCCGAGAAATTGATACACAGATGTCCTCAAGGATAAAGACATTGGTTAGATTCAGTGACTAAACCCTAAGAGTTGAGTTAAAGGAAATAACTGAGACATCCGGAACTAGAACAATCTAGAAATAAAGGATTCAGTTCGAAATTCCAATCACCTGAAGGAGGCCAATGTGTACAACAGCCAAAACATTGTGAATATGGCAATGAAGATGAGGATAATGAATAATGTAAGTAATCATAATACCTCATCTCAGAGATATAGACAGATATTGAAAGAAAAACTGGTTGAATAAAATGTCTATTATGTCCCTACTTCTCTACTTCTGGATGGTGATTAGAGAAATCTAGTAACAAATGTAAAAGTCACTCGATTCTGTTATGTGTGTCTGTCTGTATTTTCATTGTGGCCAATCTCTCACAATTCTGTCAATGTCAGCCTGATTCTCTGTTTTTGCTCCAGCCACAAAATTGCAGGTGTTCTGCTTTAGTGATGGCTGTCTTATGAAGCAATCCCAGGCAGCTCTGAGCTGACTTCCTCCTGGTCCCATCTCCATGTGTCATTGAGTCAGATGAGATCTCCTTTAGATAACTGACTCTCCCCAATTAACATTAATATATCAAATTTTTTCAACCCAAACATTTTAATTTTAATCTTGTTAATAACCACATGGCATCCCCTTTATTCAAAAATCTTCAGTTCTTCCTGCCTGTAAAGATAATGGTGTTCTTAGGGGATAGCATCAGCAAATCCCAGGATTGTTAATTAAACAAAAAACAGATGCTTTTTCTTTGTCCAAAAGAATTTAGGTCCATCCCATCTGTAAGAACACACACGTTTTAGAGAGTATAATGCAAACAAACCCCCAAATTAAATTTCTCAGGACCAAAGATATTCAGACAACATATTAATCATGTCTCCTTACCAGTAGGAAGTGAATAGGGTGAAGAAGTTTGGTTTTGCTCAATTTTGCTGAATCTTGGCTAGTTAATTCTAGGTTCAATTCTCGTTGGAACTGTTTATTATTTTAAAACATAAATTTTTTTATGTTTCTATTTCCATTTTTTTCTCAACCATTCAACCTACTTTCTTGAGAATTTTAATAATTATTATCCAATTAATAGTCCTGCCAAATTATCACCACTTATAATTTTATGCCCTGTTACATCTGTATATAGTAGGTGTTACAAGAAAATATTGTCCAACAGAAGAAGAAATATTTAATAATACAACTTTTTGTTTTCAAGAATATGGTAAGTTTTTGAAAGAAATAGATTAGAGTAATTTCAAAATTCCACTGGATGTCACAGGAGAGTGGGTGTTTTTCTGATTTATAATGTTAGTTCCACTAAACAGAAAACCTGCATGAAGTCTTTGACAAAAATTCTACATTAGTTTCTGTAATGCCTCATTTCAATATGAAATGAAAGCATGGGATTTTTTTTTTCAAATATATTTTTCAAAAATTCTTCTAATGTCTAGGTTTGGGGTTAAATGTAGATCAGATATAGATGAGACTTTGGCAGAATGATAAGATAAAGAATAAGTAAAATGTATACAGACTTTCTTGTATGTTTTTTTTTGGGGGGGATGGGGATTTGTATAATGAATGTCCAGATACTTCTTGTATTGTTCCAACTAAATTATCTGGAATTATCTTAACTCAAATTTTGTTGAATGCTAAAAGATTCATGTTACTATTATGGCCTGTAAAAGAAAAAGGAGCCAAAATTTTTGTTGACAAACATGTTGACAGGCTGTCTGTGTTGACTGTCTGATAGTGAGAATATCATGTGCTTGTGCTAAGGAGAAAAGTGGGGTTGATTCTCATTGGTTTAGAAAGGTGAATTAATGATTACTATAATTATTTTTGGCAGAATAATTATTTATTTATTTTTTATGGATACCAACACAGTGACAGTGTAATTAATTTTTTATTTATGTATTTCTCTATGGATATGACAGGTTCTTTATTTACAAGAATAATTTTACATTTACAACATTCTAAAAACTAATATAATTACAACTAATGCAATGTAATGTATATTATTTCCCAATTTATAAAGAAATAAATGCAAAAACAATTTTTTATTCAATTCATAAACATGTAGTAAATTAAAATGTGTGAACCAAATATAAGGAAACCCTTATTATTTACTATTTTATAAAGTTTAACTCAATTGGCAATTAGTCGATCTTTTGACAAGAACAAAGAAAATGTGTAAATTTTTATATGTAGGTTTGATTCCAATTCTAATCATTGCTTTTTAAAACCGTGAAAGTAGTTAAAAAAAAAGTTGTCATGGAGAAAAATTGTTCTTTTGACACTGTCTTATTGCAGGCACATAAGTCCATGTTTGCCGGCATCCATTCACAGAAACATCTGTCGAGTAATTTTTATTTTTAATTTTCTACCTTCTTGCTTGTAATGAATCAAATTATCCTGTTAAATTTGTGTTTCTCTGATTGTAAATGGATTTTAAATATTATTAAATCTATGCACACTGGTAATATCCATTATTGTATCATAGTGACAATTATTTTCTTTTGTAAAACAGACAGAATCTTGTGACAAAAATTACAGTTTACAGAAATGATCAAAATTATTGTCTGAGATTTATGCTATTTTTGTTTCAGTTATTTTCAAACTCAGTGGATATAGTTTTTTGTCAAATGTTGAACTTGCTTGTTGAACTTAACGAGTATAAATTCATTCGTTATTTTTGCGATATCATCTAAAATGTTCCCACGTTGCAGTGAATGAAATTGATTTTATTTTGTGTGTTGAGGAGGTTAGTCTTGTGTACATTTCCATTCACAGAAATAAGTCGGCAATTGTTAATAGGTGTAAGGTACTTCCTAGTATGTTTGGTGCAGATTAAATATAAATGTTCTGTGCAGATTAAATATAAATGTTCTGTGTAATTCTTATTTAATAATAATTTAGGTCTCTCCATGTCTGCTCCCATTTGTAGACCCCAGTCACATGGCTACCAGGCCTGTGTTACAAGTATTGCCAAGGTCACAGCACAATGAACAAATGTTTTGATGCTTTTCATCAGATCATGAAATCTACTTCAATTTCAAGGAAGGTTGTAATATAACTTGTGCAAAACTAATTATAGGCTTACATCCACATCACATTGAATCATCAGTTCCTGCATGATTTCCAAAGTTAAACAATGTTGAGCCTAGTCGATACATATATGGGAATATCAGGTGCATTCTGCTTGGATTAATGACTCAGAATTGTTAATCAGTGCTGAGTTCCAGTTCTCATTGGATTCTTTATATTTGCTTATATCATTAAACCATTATTATCTAAAAAAACAACACCTTCTTAGAATCTAAAAATATTTTGTGGCTTTAGATAATCTGCAAAGGGTTGGTAAACCTTAAAAAATGAATTAATCAAAAAATGTTGTTCTCAGAACAATCATAAAATGAATTGAAAGTTTATAAGTTAAATTTGATCTACTCTAAAGCTTTGTCAAAGCAGTTGGTGCATTGAACTTGACTGAAGGAAAAAATGTGAGTTCAAATTTTACCAAGAGATTATCATTTATTCAGGACAAGCTCTCTAGTGATGGACTGAACATGTGAGTCATGAGAGTTTTAAGGAAAATGGAAACAAAAAGGACATTTACACTCAGAATGAATGAATTGAAATTTCTTGGACACATAAGGAAAAAGGGCTTGGAGATTTTGATACTCACAGGACATCGACAACAAGAGAAAGAAAGGAAAGCAGCATACGGCACCTTGTGGAAATTGATGGGGGAACAGATTGAAAGGGATGGGGAAAAAACAAACCTTAATAAGATCTTTTTTTTTTTTTTTAAGCTTATCACCCCAAGCAAGGCTGGAAGCCACTAGCATGCAAGGGATTACAGAAGTTTTGGAGCGAGAGCAGATAGGAATGAAAGGAGAAAGGATGGGGAGAAGGGAAGTGGATAGATCAAGGCAACTGGAGATGTTGATTGATATTACACTTAAATAGTTGGAGATAGTATTTTTCAGGGAAACAGGGATAAGGAAGGGAGTTCCACAGGCGAGATGTGCGAGACATGAAGCTATTGGAGTAGAAGATACATCTACATCTAACAGTTTCAATGGTGTAGGGGTGGGAACGGGATGCCAGCCTCGTAGGACGTTTAAATTCATGAGGCCTAGGAACCAGCGAAAGCAGCTCATCGGAGCAATTACTGTGAAAGTATTTGTAAAAAAGCAGCTGTGAACCAAGTGGAGGTGTGCGGTTTGACCTTGAATTTCCTTGAGGGGATGAAAGCGTCAATTCCAGCTTTAACCCAGGAAGAGACCTCTGAAGCACATTCTTGAATGGGGAGCTTAAATACAGTATCCCAGGGGACATCGCGGAGGAAATCACGAAACGAGTCCCAGTCAGCCCGTTGGTAGCAGAATGAGGTTCTGGTGGTAGGAGGCTCCTTGCAGAGGGTGGGGCTGAAGGAGATACTAACAGACACTACAGCATGATCGGCGTTACTGATAGGACAGAGCTGCGTGGCACTACAAGACTCAGGGATGGAGGTAAAACACAGGTCGAGGAGAGAGGCCTTACAGTCCCGGTTGTAAGCAAAATGCGTGGGGAAATCAATTATCTGAGTGAGGGATTGAGAGACTGAAAAGTTGAGAGTATGGATGCCTGCGAGGTTGGTATTAGCATTCTTAAGCCACTTGTTTTGATGGGCGTTAAAATCACCAAACACAAATATGTGAGCAAACGGATGGAGAGAGAGAGCCTTGTCTATGCTGTCAGAAATGACATTGAGTATTCCACAGTCCTGAGAGGATGGAGATTGATAGAGGAAGAAAAGATAGCTTACAGCACTGAGAAGAGATAGCCGGAGACACAAGTACAAATGTTCCGGCAATTCGAGAGAGCACTCTCTAGCCAGAGGGAGATGGTTCTTGACGTAGACACCAAGACCATGCATGTGGGTTAGAGAGTCTTTTCTGAGGAGAGGAAGGTAGCCAGGGATCGAGAGATCAGAGGAAGGGATAGAGGAGTTAAGATTGGTCTCACACAGAGCCAGTATATCCAGGCACTTTGCAATGAGGAAAGATTCCACACTGCAGAAATTGGTTCTAATGCCACGGATGTTGGAGTACGAAATGTTTAAAGGTTTAGGTGATTTTTGGAGGGCTGGTTTAGGTTTGTATTTACGGTCTTTGTAAGTCATGTGAAATTAGTGTTAGAAGAAGAGAAGGCCTGAGTTAAAGGAAGCCAACAGTTATCACCCATGACGTGGGCAGAGAGAGTTTGGCACAGCCTGAATCATAATGTGGCCTCAGGGTTGCCCACCGGAGATGACTGCAAGGACACCTATCCATGCGCGACATGTCACTAAAGACACCCCGATATTATACAACTGTTGATCAAAGCAGCCACTCAAGACACTACGCAAGAGTTAGGGATCCTAACTACCAGTCGGAAACCGCAACCAGGGAACTGTCAACCATGTACCCTCAGAATGAACAGGCAATGCCACAGACTGCACACATCATGGGAGAAACAGCAGCACCAGTACAGAGGCCAGAGAGAGAGAGTGTGAGAGAGAGATCCGGGAACCCCTTCCTAAACACGAAACAAGGTTTGAGCCTCTACTCGTGTCCAGTAGAGGGGGGGGAGTGTAGACTGGGCGGTAGGAAAGCCTACCTACTCCTATTACATATAACATATGCAATGACAACAACAACAAAAACAATAGAGGGGAATGTAGTTGGCAGAGTCACAGGGCTGACACTAGTTGGGAGTACTGGGAGATAAAAATAGCATATTGTTTGTATTATACACATTCACAACAATAAGTTTTAACTTAGTCCCATTGACCTATATTAAAAAAATAAAAAAGTATATGGTTAGCCAGCTTTGTGAGTACGGCATAAACACCGACCCACTCATGCTGGCAAGTGTTACGGTCAGACAATTCCATGTCGAAACAATATTTTTACCTAGCAAGATAGGAAGTTGTGGAGAGCTATGATTAACCATCTCCTGAAGGGATATGGCATGATGATGAAAATGTATGTAAGAAATAAAATAGACTAAAAAAGAAAGTAAATAATGGACGGAAATTAATAAAAATTGACTTTTTTCTCAGCTCTGAAGTGGAGACATAGTTTATTTCTTTATTTTGCAAACCTTGGAAAATCAGATAATGTTGACAGCATTTATCATATTCACAAATTGTTATCAGTGTTAGAAATTACTGTTTGAATTACCTTCGTTTTAGCAGATTTATTTTATTTCAACGAAACTTGAGGTCTTTATTTGTTGAAAATCAAATAGATACATTAGACTATGTCTTTGAGGAAGCTGATACTTATCTCTTCTTATTATTTTATGTGAACTTTGTTTTGGAAGATGACTTAGAAATATGCCTGTTTCTTTAATTCTTAAATATTGTGTCTATCTATCAGTATTGTCAGAAAATGACAAAAGGTTTTTTTGCTTCCTGGTTAAATGTTGTGCACAGTTATCTGCCAAGTCTCTTCAACTGGCTTTGATACATTCATGTGCAGAGCAACATAATGCATTTGTGCTAAGTCTTTGGTGCTTTTAGAAAATTATGCTTTAAGATTTAAGAAATTCTTTTAAAAGATCACCATTCAAAATAACTGATCTGCCAAAGCAAATCTTATCAAGAACCCAATCACATTTCTTCTTCTATATAGTGTGTTCCTTAAGGACGTTGACACCCTCCACAATATCCTGTCCTTTGTAGGTCTTCTTAGAAAATAGTCTTTTCTGCTACCACTCCTAAACCCATCTCTAACATCCATTTACTCAAGCTCACTAGGTAGGCTTCTATTTTTGTGGATTTATCTCATTCATTTTCTATCTATATGCAGGTGCTTTGCACCCATTATCAGTCCTGGATTATTCTATCTTCCTTCCTAAATATATCATGCTTACTTAGCAGTTATAGCAATCATATTTACTGATTATGATTTATTAAACCAATACTCTCATTCACATAGAGAAAATGAACTGATTTATATGGTACAAATGTTTTTCATTGTCCGTGTTACATTAACTGCTTTTAGAAACTTGATACAGCACGCAACGGCAAATGAATGAATCAAAAAAGGCTTTGTCACTCCTGTGTTTGAACATTACTTTAATCAATACACAATGTGATAACAGAGTATTCATTCGTATCGAAAGAAAGATGCAGGTGTGGCATCTTCTCTATGTGCTGTGTCCCCTCAGGAAATAGGTGATCAGGGCCCTCCCCAAGTTCCTGTCCTACATAGCTCTTAATAAATTTTGTCTTTTTGCTATTTCTCCTCAACCTTGTTCCATCATTAGTTTATTCAAGGTCACTATGTGTTGTTTTCCTCTGTGCCTCTTACCTTCAATCTGTCCTGTGAGTATCGGGTTTTTCAAGCCCTCTTTCCTCATCTGCCCTAGAAATTTTCAACTGTCTCCTCCTGATGTTAAGTAGAAGCTTCCTTTTTGTTCCCATTTTCTCTAATACTTTGGTATTCCCAGCATCCTTCTGTAGAACTACATTTCTGTTGCTTCAAGTCTCTCCATCTTTGAAGAGACTGTCCAACATTCACTGCAATATAGGAGGACAAATATCATGTAACACATTATGAAGTTTAATGAAGGGACCTTCACTTAGACATGTGGGTAGGAATAAAATTGTCCAGTCTCCACAGCCTGTAGCAGATGGATCCATGGCTCTATCTTGTAGTGTGTTATGTAAATCTCAGAGATGTAATTTCTTCAAACCATGCACACCCTCTTTTGTTTCATGCCATTTTATTCAAAGACAAGAATTAGGTTGATACCAACCGCTGAAAGTTTGAACTTAGGAGATATATTTTATCTATTTACGTCTCCATGTGGTCAAAGGTTTGATTTCATATAGGTCACATAGATTACCTGTTCTCTTGCTACCTGTGTTTCCAGGCAGTTGATGCTGCCTTATTGAAAAGGTACTGCCCCCAAGTGTTGAAGTCCCCAAGGACATCTGCTTAAATTTTAGGTTCCCCCTTACATGAAGATGAAACAAAACAAATTCAAGTTCCAAAGAGTTGAAAAGCCAATATTGAGGTTAGTTCAATATGAGTGTAATCTTGACACTAAGCTGGATTTAATGTGGAACCCCCTACAATCTGTGCCACAAAGTTATCTAGATTATTCATCCACTCTCCTGGAGTTAGCATCTCCAAGGACATATCATATCTGCTTCAATTTCATCTCCCATTTTGCCTGAAAGTCCGAGAGAGCTGCTCCGAGTCCTAGAGGTTTTTGGATGTTAATGGTAATATTTATAGTTTCCTTATAGTGAAACATTTTGCATTTATTGACTTTGCAGCCAGTGTTACTTTCAGTGGAAATTTATAAAAAAATTTCTATTAAAAGAATTTTCCAGGAACGTATCTTTCTCAAGTTCACTGTTAGATTTTCCGGCACTCACTGATATTGTGTAACAGTTTCATACTCTTTGCTTTGTTTCTAACAAAATTTTCTTATTTCTTAATACTTTGCTAAGCTTTCAGAAGCCATCTTTCACTATCGAAATGCACCTTTGGAATTCACTGTCACATTTTCTGTTTTATGTCAAAATTCTTCCTTGATATTTCAATTTCCCAGCACACATTTCTTCATGTCTTGATCTAATATCAGTCTTAATCCTCTTTTATTTGTCTCTACACCTGCATATATGATCCTGTTGGTGAAATTTTCTTTGTTTGAATATTTTGTTTCACGTATGCCTAAAATATTAATAATTTATTCCTGCTTTAAATATGCATTTCTAATTGGCTGCATTGTTTTAATGTCCTAATAATCCATGTCTGAAGAATGTTTTGTTTTTTTGAAAATAGTTGCTGGATGACAGGTTACACCTGCTATGCATGTCTTCTTTTACTTGGGAAGGGATCAATTCCACACAGCTCGATCCACCCCCACCCTTTACACCATTTATGATAATAATCAGTGAATGGCAATCAGAATCTCCTCAAAGATGAAGACTTCAAGCAACATAAATGTGGTTCTACAGAAGGATGCTGAGATACTGAATATATGATAACAACAAATTTTTGAAGAAAATGGAAACATAAAAGAAACTTACAATTAAAATCAGGAAATGGCAGTTGAAATTAGTAAAGCACATAATGAGGAAAGAGGGCTTATAAAATCTGATACTCACAGGACAGATTGGAAGCAAGCAGCACAGAGAAAATCAATGCATAACATACTTAGTGAGCTTGAGTAAATGAATTGTAGAACAAAGAGAAATAACAAAAAAACAAAATTTATTAACATCTATGAAGGACAGGAAATTGTGAAGAGCCATGATCGCCTAAATGTAGAAGAGACATGACAAGCAAAGAAGTAGTGCATTAATGGACAAAGTATGCCACCTGAGGGGGGGGGGGCATTTCTGATTAGAAACTTTTTTCATGAAAATAAGAAAATTGTTTTTTAATTCAGAGAATATAATTGTTTGTTTCAGTCTTTGTAGGAATGACTGCAAAACACTTGCCCCTCCCCATTTTATAGTCAGAAGCACACAAATGCATGCTGGGATTTTTTCCCTAGTCAATAAAATAGGTTTGTTCTTGGTTTCATCTGACTCAGTCCCGGTCTGTTTTGTCTCAAAGTCAGAATGTTACATCCACTTGTTTGAACTTGTTTTTGTGTGTTGCATCCAATTCTTAGTTTGTGAACTTTTTGTCATATTACTGTTGCTTCGCCTTGCATATATTGTTTGCTTGCTTTATTTTTGCCTTATTCTTTTCTTTTTCTTTGTCAGTTTTGTTTGTTGAACTGTTTTGTCACTTATTTTGCATTTAACCATCGTTACTCGCTCCACAATAATCTATTTTCAAAAGTTCTGCCTCAATGTCAAGTGATACTTTATTATTCTCTATTTTTTATAACTTCTTAACTAGGTTTGTTATGATTTATGTTTTGTAATGATTAGATGTCTATTAACATTGAGAATTTTAGTAAGTGTAAAGTAGTTACTCTTAAATGCTGATAGCAGTATGTCATGGTTAATTATGGGAGTTGTTACTGCCTAGGCAAGTTTTCACCCACCAGAAAGTCCAACCATCATAGCATAAAATATCAACAAAATATTTTGTCAATATGTCTAACAGTAGTATGGAGAAGAGGAAGAAATGGATCCAATCATTTCCCAAGGGATTACTAAAGAATCAACTTACAATCAGCCGCAATAAACTTCTCATTATTTCACCTAACACCTTTTATATACACTATTTACATTGTTCAGACTGGTGTTGTCATCTTTATTACCATATTCACAATGTTTCAACCATTGTACATTGGACTAAATAAAGAGTCCAGTTAGAAATTCCAGCAAATATCACCTGAAGAAGGCCATAGTGTACGACAGCTGAAATGTTGTGAATATGACAATAAAGATGAGGACAACAGTCTGAATAATGTAAATAGTGTAATGTTGCATTGCAACTCAGACCAGACACCAGGTTCATTGACAGGGTGCAGTTTCTTCTGCTTGTGGTTTAAAAATTACCCTTCAGCCAGAATGTCACCCACAAGTGAAAAACAAAAACAATTTCTAGCAGTAAACCAGATTTTATTCTTGGGTTGTAACCTACTGCGATAAGCAAGTGAAGTAGAGATGAGGCATAACTGAGTTGGGAGGAGTTGGACAGTCTAACAAGTGTCTTCCCAGTTCATCTCTGAGGCCCGCTTCATCCCTTCTGTGTGCACAGCATGGTCAATTTTATAGATAACAATTTTCTTTGTCTGTCATCTTCATCTAAAAAAGTAATTCATCTTCCTTCTGTGACTTTCTCTCTGTCTGAGCCTCTTGCTCAGTACTTTGAAGTTGACTTCACTTACTGATAACCATTGGTCAAAAGTAAATCTTTTGTATCCATTTTTCAAACAGGTCCAGCTGTTTTCAATTTAGCAAAACCACAGTTGACTCATATTGCTACAGTAAATACTTAATATATATCCTCTCAGAAATGTAGACAGACCTTTTATATGCTTAACCCTTTCATGATGAGAGTAATCATAGCTCTCCACAACTTCTCATCTATTGTTGTTGTTCTGTTTTTGGTCAGACAAAAAAAAAAAAAAAACTAATTCTCTTAGTTCTAAAAGATACATAATATTGGTCAGTAAAAATTGGTCAAATAATCTATCAGTTTAAAACCAACTGAGGATGAATAAAAAGAGCTTTAATGATTTGACCTGATTGAACTTGACCTGACCTCACCAATGTGGTCGAAATTGGAATTGGCCAGGCTTGTTTATTAAATAACATGAATCAGCAATAAATTTGACCTTTGGACATGGTGGATGTGCTTGCTCATTCATCAGCATATTTAATACACATGATTTTATTAGTTTCTGAAGGAGTTGAGTGCATACCAATGTTTGGCAAGGAGAAAATGATGATGTATGTTAAAATTCTGACAAGTTGTGGCTATAAAACAACTGAATGTTTCTTTAAAACTTTATATCACTGTCATTTATGTTGCTTAAAGCAATAGAATCTTTGAATATGAAATGAATTTTGTACAGTGTGACCATAGCTTTCTTATTGTTATTATTGTACCACCACTGATTTGCTAAAAAATGAGCATACTATGATGAAAAGATGTCCAAACATAATAAAAAAAAAACAAATTTTTATCATCAACATTTTTGTTATTATGGAGAGGAAAGACCAGAGGATCTTTTGGTTATTAAAAACAATGAAAAATTCTTGCAAAAATAAAATAATTAACAGTTAATGAACCTTTCAAGACTTATTCACAAATGAATGAAATTATTTAAATTTTTTTTTTTTTCTTTTCTTATTTTTTAGAAAGTCTTGGTAAAAATATTTTTTTTTATATCTGTTATCCCACACTTACTTAATTTTATTTTATGAAATTTAATAAGTTAAAAGCAGACTCTTTGAATTTAAATCATCAATTTTGTTTTGCAAAATAGGAACACCAGTTATTGAAAATCTGCTCTGAATCATAAAAAATGTGATAAAACTAAGACATTATTTAATTAAAAAAGCTTTTAATTATTTTTATAAATAAGATATATTATGGACACTAGTGTCTTAAGGAAAAAACATTTTGTTTGATGAATAATGAATTTTTACAAGAATTAATTTATTTTTTAAACACTTCAATTAGAATGATTTATAATGTCTTAAATCATTGAGATTTCTACATTATTTTGCACCAGTTCGGTGATATTGTTATTATTTAAGTAAAAACTACACTTACTAATCAGAAATGGAAAAGCTTAGTATAATTCATCAAACACCAATATTTTAAAAAGAATTTTGACATTTTTTGTGTGTATAAACGTACCAATTTTTGTAAATACAGGCATCCATACATAACAATATCAGAAAAAAAAGCGATAATTATAGTAAATTTAAAATCAAAGTTCATAAAATTCAATAAAACATTAGATCATGGAGAATATTTTCCTAAATTTTTAAGATTACTGGGTAGTTAAAAAAAATTATATAAATGGTGCTTATGTTACATTCCACAAGTAAATTTTACAGATCTATCCACCATAAAAACATTAGACGAACTTTGGTTGTCGGTCAAGCCGGCAACATGTCAACACCTTAAATAAACAGCTACTGCTATGTTAAAAAATGTATTTCTGTGATATTTTAAACTTAAAGTAAATAATATCTGTTTCAAGTCAGATTAATTAAACTTTAAATCGGCTAATATTACTCAAATAAAGATTCAGAAAAGTATATTTTATTTTTGAAAGAAAATTAATAAAGAGAATTGCATTGCAATGAAAGATGGCTAAAAATGGTTCTAAAATAAGCAAATGTTACTGATTTCAAAATGAAAACTTCTTTTAAATAAGTTTTGAAATACAGCAAAATATTTTGCTTATCGGAAAAATTTAATTTATCTATTAGCTTGAAATTAAAAGTAAAATAAAAGCTTCAAGAAAGATTTTTCATTTTTAAAAATTCATTTTAAAATTTAGGTATTACAAATCTTTGGAAATATCTATATTAATCAGACTAGGAAACTCATCTTTGGTGATTATGCTTCAATTTCTGGAGAAGTGTGTTCTATTGAATGCCTCAAGTGCTCTAGAATTTTTTCTAAGTTTTCAGTCAGATGAGTCTCAGTCTTTTTCCTGCCTGGGAAGTGTTTTAACGGAGGGTAGGAAAGTGTGACACAGAAATCATATTTTTAAAGGTCAAAACCATTCTTAAATCATGAAAAAATATATAATTATCAATTTTATTTCGATTAAAAGTCTGAGAAAAAAGTACTTCAATAGAAGATAGTTTTACACAATTTATTCGGAAATCGTGTATTAAAAAAAGGTACAAATATTTTTTAAGAGGAATGCATTTTCTGCACAAGCAAACATTTCTCAACAAAAAGTCATCTCCCTGGAATATAAATACATTGCTTATGGTTTTACTATAAAAATAAAGAAGTGTCAGCAGTCTGGAATTAACAGTTTTGCTAATATTGATATAAAAAGTGTTCTTATGTTCATAATATGTTGGAAAATAATACCAAAGTGAATTTAGAATACCAGACAGTACTGTATTATCTTTTTCTTTTTTTGGGGGACACAAGATTGATATAACTGCTAAACAATGCAGACCCAACTTGTCCCTGGACAATTACTTATTCGTAGAATATGTGTTGGCAATTATGTCTTCAAAAGGTGGAAGAAAATCATCTTTTCTTCGAAGTAGACATTAGAAATATTGTTCCAGTGCAGTTTGCTGTTTTATGAGCCTTAAGAGACGAGGAGTTAGTGTAAGAGTAAGAACAAAAGAAAAACAAAATGAAAACCACAATTATTTCAGTTTGTATGCAATGCTAACTGGTTGGATGAAAGTGGTGATCAATGGATAATCAAATTCTCCATTTGTTATTTGATATTTAAGCTTAGAGTTGTGTGAATCTTGACATGTGGATGAATGGAATGATAACTTATATTTGACAGTGATATCATTCATAATGTAATCAGAACTAAGAAGAAAATCGTTCAGTGGTTTTTATGGTGATGAGTTTTGGAGTAATTAGAGGCTCTTGGGAATTAGGCAGTGATAAGAAAGATATGTCTGCTTCCTGGAAATGGTCAACAATAAAAAGAATCAACTGGATAATCAAAGATTTGATTTCTTATCTACTCATCGAAGGCATCCAAACAATTCTGGAGTTAATGCGTTTATTTTGGATTATAGCAACTAAAAGGCTATGAAGTGAAAAGTTTCCAAAATATGCTAATACAATTTGCTAGCTTGGAAGCACAAGTGTATTCCAATAATATTTCATTAGCTTTGCCAAACATGAGATGAAATGTGGGAAAATACAAGGTGGAATGTTAACGTTGATAAATTGCCTTCACCACAAAACTGGTTCAAGATTTCTTATAACTTTTGGCTTTGAAAACATTTAAAAAATATATATATATATATATATATATCGACATGCACACACACACTCATACATACATACATACATACATATATATATATATATATATATACACACACATATATATATATATATATACACACACACACACACACACACATATATATATACACTCACACACACACACATATATATATATATATATATATATACACATATATACACACTATATATATATATATATATATATATATATATATACACACAATTTTTGCTTAGATTTAATATACAGGCTCTAGCACTTTCAAATGAATTGGCTCTGAAGATGAGAAAAATGTCACAAATAAAATTGCTTATTGTTCAATTGCAGATCCAGATGTATAGACAAGCAACACTTATCTTCCAGTCTCTGACTAGTACTACTTATGTATTCAGCATCAGACTTGCATTTAAATTTATAAATCACTCAACTAACATGGTAGCGGTGCAGGACATCTTTAGAAGTAGATTTCTAAATAGTTTGAGAAGTGAAAACACTGTGGATTAGCAAAAAGCTAAAAAATACTGCATTCTTTGAAAAGTTTGCCTCACTAAACTCACAATCTATACAAATATACAAAAATGGGGTAATAAGACAAGGCCTTCTCACTCGAGTTACTTAACTTATACTGTGAGGTGATCTGAAAAAATCCTACCAGGATTCATTAGTGGTGAACACAAACTTAACAACATGAGATATGCAGATGACACAGTTCTGGGAACAGATATGGAAAGGAAACTACAAGAAATCTAGAAAGGAAAGCAAAAAAGAAAGAACTAAACATCAATTGTAAGAAGATAAAACACATGGTTGTCAGCAAAAGGAACCCCATATACAAATTAGAAATTAGAGATACTAAAATGAAGCAAGTGCAAAAATGGGATAGCAAAAGCTGACTTCCAAAAGCTAAGCAATGTATTAAGAAATTTACAAATTTCATTAGAAACAAAGAAAAGTGTACTGAACCACTATGTAATATCAGTCCCTCTATATGGTAGTGAATGCTGGACAATCTCATCATAGATGGACAAGAGACTTGAAGCAACAGGAATGTGCTTCTACAGAAGGATGCTGAGAATACCATGGGCCAAATATGTGAGCAATGACAAAGTTTTAGAGACAATGGAAACAAAAAGAACACTTATACATAACATCAATTCTAGGCTACATAATGAGAAAAGAGGGCTTAGAAAATTTAACACTTAGAGGGCGTCTTGAAAGCAAGAGAAGAAAGCAATACATAACATATAAAAGGAGTTTATGCAAATGGTTAGCAGAATGGAGCTTCGTAGAGATGACAAAAAGACAACATTTACTAAGAGCTACAAAGAACAGGAAATTATGGAGAGCCATGATCGCCAAAGATTCTTAAAAGGACGTGGCACTTTGAAGAAGATGATTTTCTTTATGATAATGAATTAGACCATCTTGATATTACTGGTTTTAGTTTGTAAGTAAATTCAATTGTTGATTCAGCATTAGTTAGCTTACTTAGATGGTCTAGTAATATTATATTCTGGGGATATATATTCATCTATGTTCCTGAAATGAAATAAAATGACTTTTTTTTTTTTTTTTTTAAGCGTATCACCCCAAGCAAGGCTGGAGGCCACTATCATGCAATGGGTTATAGAAGGGTTGGAGGAAGAGCAGATAGGAGTGGTAAAGGAGAGGATGTGGAGAAAGAGAAAGACGGAGGGTCGATCAAGGCAAGGGGGTTACAGAAGATTTGGAGCGAGAGCAGATAGGAATGAAAGATGAAAGGATGTGGAGAAGGGAAGTGGATAGATCAAGGCAACTGGAGATGTCGATTGACGCTACACTTAAACCGTTGGAGATTGTATTTGTCAGGGAAACAGTAATAGGGAAGGGAGTTCCATAGGCGAGATGTGCGAGGCATGAAGCTATTGGAGTAAAAGAGACGTCTACATCTAACAGTTTCAACGGTGTAGGGGTGGGAACGGGATGCCAGCCTCGTGGGACGTTTAAATTCACGAGGCCTAGGGACAAGCGAAAGCAGCTCCTTGGAGCAATTACCGTGAAAGTACTTGTAAAAAAGGCAGAGTGAGGCAACATCGCGTCTGTGAGAGAGCGACTGCAGATGAGATGACAGATCAGGGCCAATCACGTTGCCTATCCGTCTTTGGATCTTATCAAGAACCCTGAGGCAAACAGAAGGGGCCCCAGACCATATATGGCAGCAATGTAGACGTAAGTTCTATGCTAACAGTTTTTTTTCTCGCACTTCTCGCTTGTGACTGCAGACACGATGACAGATCAGAGCCAGTCACATTGCATATCCATCTCTGGATCAGTGTATATGGTGTAAAATGTATTAGAAAGGCCCGCTTTGTAGAAAGTGTTCTTTAGTTATACATAGCAATAATTACAAACAGAATTTTGATCTTAAAATTTATTTTTTAAGACAAAGTGCTCCAGTTGATCCTACTTCCACAAGAAATATATAGCCTGATTCTTCCCTCATACAGTTGTGGGTACGATGATAAACTACATCTGCAGCAAGGCCTCTGATAGGGAGATTGGAGGTTCTGAGCAGCCTAGAACTTACTTGCTGTTCCCAGGTCCACACTAACTCGGGGTGGTACCACCTGCTTGGGACCCATCCTAAATGCAAGCCACCAATCTGCCACTAGGCGGCATGCCACTAGCGTTTATCACTGGTTGCCTGTTGTCAGACTGCCAGTGTATTTGTCTCAGCAATGTTACCACTGGCAGACCACTAGAGGCTTACCAGTGGCTGCCACCAGAGGACCACGGGGTGTTGCCATCTGCGACATTGGAGGCATGTAGGGCAGTTATGGACAAATAGTGGACTCCCAAACAAACACTATGAAAGTAGTATAAAAATACATTTTAATAGTAAAAATATCAGCAATAGATTTTATAGCAAAATGACCAATACATCTATAGTTGAAGGCATGAAACCGAGTTCAAAATAGTTACATTTCAGCATTAAATAAACTATAGTGGTTGATATACTGTTAAGCAAAATCAACCAATCTTTTCATATATCTTCATTATTGAGAGAAATGCTTCTTTAACAAGTTGGTATATTTCTTAACAACCATAAAAACATCAAAGATTTGAATGAAAAAAATTAATTTACTACATAGAAAAATAGTAATTATAGTAAACCGTAGTAGTAGTAGTAGTAGTAGTGACAAGAACTAGAAATTTCCATTTCACTGTTTTCCGATTTTAATTTTCTCTTAATTTGTAATGATTGAACTTTTTGTGAGTTCCATAACTATAAAATACCTCTAGAAATTCCCCTGTTGCATCATTAAGTATTTGAGCTTAAAAACTTTAACAAAATATTGCAATAACATTTATAAATAATAATGCAGGCCATTATTTAAAGAGAATAGAAATAAAAAAAAAAACTTCAAATTAGTAATTTTTATTTTTATTTCACAGAAGCAGACATTAAAAACATGAGAGCATTATCATCTATTTTCTCTTGCTGTTTCTTTTTCTCAATGAAACCAAACCAGCATCTATTTATGAGGTATTGTCATGTCATAATAGATGGGCTAACAAACTAAGTAACCTGTAGAATTATATGATAATTAAAAAAATTTATTTTTGATTACCAACATTACAATAATTATGTCACTTAGCATCCTTTATAATTTCTTTTTCTTTCTTTTACATTGAAAATTGTTTTGAATATTTATTAATTTTCTCAGATTTGAATTTGAAAATGTTCATTTTCTAAAGAGTATTTTTCTGTGTGTCCAAGTTCTTTTTTAAAAAATATTGACTTTAATAAACTTCCCGAAGAAATGAAATGCATTGCAAAAATTAGTTTTCCTATATTTTCATTTTTATTAACACACACACACACACACATATATATATATATATATATATATATATATATATATATATATATGTGTGTGTGTATTTAGGCAGCAATCCTTCTTTCAAGCACATTTCATTAAAAACGACTGACAAGGTGCTTTTATTTACTTTTTTATATAATTTCTCATTCGATCTAATAAAGTTTTTCTTTTCAGAGGATAAATTATATAAAAATTGTCCGAAAGTTCTTTTTTTCCGAGCGCTTTCGGCTATACATTTAGCCATTATCAAGGATTATATTTCAACTGTTAGAATTAGAAATAGTTTGTTATGTGTATGTTTTATAAAGTGATTCATTTTTTTGTTTCAAAACACGGTCAAGATATTATGTCCATGTTCAAAGTTAATATTATTAAGTGTTGGTTTGTTTATTTTTATAAGTAAGGCTTCCATTATTTTTAGCCTTTTTTTGCAAGTGGATGATGCTATTATATTAGTGTTGTCGACAAGTATATTCTGAATAGTGTCCGGTAGGTCTCCATGAATATTTAAATGAGATCTAATTGAGCTATTGTCAGAAAGGTGTAGGGTTAATCTGCGTGTTAAACGATTTGTAGTGTGGCCTATATAATTATTTACGAAAGTTGATTCTTGAGGAATACAATTCCTTAATGGACATTTGAATTCGTAAATAATGTTTGCTCTATTTAATTTTGTTCTAGGAGGTGAATTATTATTTTTAACTATAAGGTTACAAGTTTTAAATTTTTTATAATAAATAATTAATCTAATTTTTTTGCTATTTTCTTTATTAGATCGTACGAGAAATTATATAAAAAACTAAATAAAAGCACCTTGTCAGTCATTTTTAATGAAATATATATATATATATATGTATATATATATATAAGCATCCAGACTTGTAAATTACAAAATGGTGACAAACAGAAAATTTACACATTGATGGTAATTGTAAGATTATGTGAAAGCAGAATGCGCTTTGAAGGACACTGATGGTGATCAAAGCAAGAACTTGTGAATGATGTACTGCTCTGGACACCTAGCTATGGTATTATATTATGACTGTTATGGCAAAGAATGCCTCACCCTAATGTAATTTTGACCTTGATGCAGGACTGTGATTGTTGGTGTGATAGACTCATGAATGTGTAGGCTTTCAACCAAAAGTAGCCCTGGCTGCTCGGGCAATGAATGCTGAATATTTCCTGTTAAGGAAACAGCTAATATTACCATTACCATGTGAATGAAAATTAAAACCTTTCATTTTAACATATCGAAGGAATAAACTTTGAACATTCACTATAATAATAATACCAAATGTCTGTTGTCCAATGTTCATGTAAAAATAATTAAACACTAATTATTTCTTATTGTATGTTTCCAAGAAAATTTATTTTTCCACATGATCTTCTATTAGTATTTATGTGTCATTTTCTGTGAAAATATCTTTCTCCTCCTTGATCTTTCATTTGCAGTTAAATGCTGTGTCAATTTTGACTAAGGTGAATATCTTTAGGCATCTATAAAATGAGACAATGGAAGGATATCATACAATTAAAAAATTTTTATAGATTCATTGAAGGTATTTATCTAAAAAATATAGAAACAAAAAAAACGTAAATATCTTTAGATTTCTATCATTACAAAAGGACATTTGTCGTTTTTGTATTTATTATTAATAAAAATGAGATTTTATTGTCTTTGTAAATTGTCTCAGTAAAAAGATAATTGATATTTCATAGCTTTGACTGGATTAACTTGGATTTGCATGATAAATTAAGAAAATGTGTCACAAAAATCGGCAGCTCTTGCCTTTTAGCAAATGCCACTGATGATTTTGTGTCGAGGTTTGAATAATTAATGAATATTTTCTGTGCAACTTTTTTACAGAGTTAAAAATATAGTGACAAATAAAATGACTAACTTCAGCCATCTTTTCCTGATGTTAATTATAAATGTCCTTTTTGTTTCCATTTTCTCTAAAACTTGGTAGTTGCGCAAATGTTCAGTCCATAGTATTTTCAGCATTCTTCTGTTGCCTCAAATCATCTATGAGGAGATTGTCCAGCATTCACTGCCATATAGGATGAGTGATATTACATAACAGTTAAATACTCTTTTCTTTGTTTCTAATGAAAATTTGCTGTTTCTTAATACTTTGCTTAACTTTTGGAAAGCATTTTTTATGCTATTCCAATGCACCTTTGAATTATGGTGTCGCACTTCCTGTCCCTTTTTGTATTTTCTCAATTTAGGCATCTTCGATTTGTAATTATATATAATATGTATAGTATACACAAAAGGATGTTAAGCCTATCAGCCAATAACACATTTTTTTTTACCTTTACTGATAGCACACCTATGTTTCAGTCTGCCAAATGATGTCTGATATGTTATGAATCAGAGAGGTGTCATTGAATATAGGTAAAAATAAAATTGCACCCCTTGACATTTATGGTGATCAAACAATGGATGCAAGCACAGTTATGAATGTGTCACATACATCTTCAATTCCAAAAGTAATCTGTACGAAAAGTCATGTTTCAGGTCACTGTGCACAGATGTCATGCCACGAAATGAAGAGTACGTTGATTAGTTTATCTGTGAGTAATCTGATGAGAGAACAGCGTATGGTGCTAAGTGTGGTGCTTTAATGGATTTTGACATTTGCTGGAATATTGTGATGTTTCTGCAAGACTGGTCATATGATGCTCTCATGAAAATAGAAAAAAATCAACAAATCCAAGTCGGTCAGGATTTAGTGAATGATGAAGAAACTTAATTTTGACAGTTTCCTGATCACTGCTATAAGCTGGAATCAAAACAATTGTGTCTGGAGTGGTGACATGTTAATTCTCCATTTAAAAAAAAAAAAAAAAAAAAATGCAGTTCAATGTTTAGCCAATATCAGGCAAAGTTTTAGGATAGGACAGATTTGATCTTAGACATTTTGGAACCTAGCCATAGCATCAGTTCTGACCTAAACATGACAATATTAAAATAAAAGCCCAGATTCAGGTCAGCGAGGAACAGCAGGCCTCACCTCATTTTGGGGAAGATAGATCAATATCATTGGTGTTGTTTTTTTTTTCTCTCAGTTGGATACCTTAATAAACAACACACCAGTGGGTTGACCACAGACCTGGAGATTATCTTGGGTATATCTCCATCCCTGTAACTATGCTTGATGGCAGCTGATCCCATGAAATATTTCACCCACCATTTCATAGGTTTTTGTTTTAATCTTAATATGTGTCAAGCCAACATCCTCACAGGTAAGCTGAAAAATTTAGGAAATTATTTTATTGATTTTTAGGGACTTTGGCTTTAAATTTATTGTAGTTAACACGCTCTTATTTTCTGCTAAAGTCCTGTATGAGCATCCATATTTACAAAAATCGACATGTTGATGCACACAAAAAAATTACAAATATTTTTAAAAAAATATTGATGCTTGCTGAATTGTTGTGATAAAAGCCATTTATGGTTAGTAAATATAGATTTTACTTAATAACAATATCATCTAACCACTACAAATTAATACAGAATTTTAAAAGATTTAAAACTTTCTAAATTATAATTAAAACTGAAAAACAAATGTAAACAATTCTTGTAAGTAATTTATTATTCATCAAAAAATGTTTTTTCTTAAGATAATAATGTCCATAAGATAGCTTATTCATAAAAGCTATTAAAAGCTTTTCTAATTAAATAATGTCTTAGTTTTGTTGCATTGTTTTTATTTATGATGCAGAGCAGATTTTCTGTAACTGGGAGTCCTGATTGATAAAAAAATTGATCAGTGTTTTTTACTGCAAAAAGATGCTCTGCTCAGATTTCACACACTAATTTATGGTCACCCGCTCAGACAAAAAAAATAAAATGTTTTACCAAATTTATGAAGGTTTTAAAAGGATTGAAAACTATAATTTAATAATAAAAAAAATCTTTTGGTCTTTCTCCTTAGTATATTTTTTATTGTATCTTTTGAATGTCTTAGTGTATATTTTATATATATATATATATATATATATATATATATATATACATACATACATATACACACAGTGTGTGTGTGTGTGTGTGTGTGTGGAGAGAGTTGCCATGGTCAAATTCAAAATGAATAACAGAACTGTTCAAGCGGATGTAACATTCTGACTTCAAGAAAGACTGGGACTGAGTCAGATGAAACCAAGAGACATGAAGCTATTGGAGTAGAAGAGATGGTTACATTTAACCATTTTGACAGTGAAAGCATGGGACTGACATTCTGACCTCATGACACGTTTAAATTCATACAGTTTGGGAACTAGCAAAAATTAGCTCGTCAGAGCAGTTACTGTGAAAGTATTTGTAGAAAAGACAGAGGGAGGCAATGGCACATCTGTGAGAGAGTGACCTTAAATGAGATGCCAGATCAAGGCCAAACACATTGCATATCCATCTCTGGATTTTGTCAAGGACCTTAAGACAAACAGCAGGGGCACCAGACCATATATGGCAGCAATATTCCATGCAAGGGCAAATGGTTGTTTCATAGATTTGAAGGATGGACTCAGGCAAGAAAAACATTCTGGCATGACATAGAGAACCAACTTTCCTTGTGGTAGATGAAGCTATTGATTCAATGTAATTGTTCCATCTCGCATCAGCGGACAGTGTAAAATCAACCACTCGCAAAGAGGTGTTCTCATGGAGTTGGGCATCAGACATTCTAATGGGAGGCAGGCAGGTCGGGTTCACTGTAGTGGGTAATAGAGAGCAGTTTTGTTTTTGAGGCATTAAGGTTAACCAGCCGTTTCCTGCTCCAATCAGCAACCGACTGGAGGTCCTTTTTGAAAACAACAGCCAGGTTAGTTTTGTCAGTGATACCAGATTTGCTATTTAGGCAGGAGTAAATATTAGTGTCATCTGCATCGATGCCTACTTGGGAACTGATATCATATGCCTATAAAATGGACAGAGGCAAGTGTTTTGCAGTCATTGCTACCATGGATTGAAACCAACAATATGTAATTAAACTTCTCTCCACAAATCATCTGAGTCCCCTTGCTGCCTTCCATCAGCATGGCTAATGCTATCCTCCAGGAAAGTGATTTATTGTGACCTCTAGGTCTCGCATTCATTGCAAGGTCAGCTGCTAAGAAAGTCAGTTCACTATGTCAGGCAAAAAGATGTTTCTTTCCAAGTCTAACATGTCTACCATTTGTCCATGCTTAGAATATTGCTGCCACATACAGTCCGCTGCTCCTGCTATTTACCTTAGGCTCCTTGATAAGATCCAAAGAAGAATTAGCAATATTTTTGGTCTTGATCTGGCAGCTCAGCTCCAGTCAATTTCCCACTGCCATAAGGTTGACTCTCTGTGTGTTTTCTATAAATACTTTCATGGTAATTGTTTGAATGAACTCCTTGCTATGGTACCTAGAGTTTTTTTAAAATTTAAGCCCAGCCCTGGACTGGCATCAAGTTCTCGTCAATTCTAACTGTTGCTTGTGATACTCCCTTTCTGTTCCATACTTTCTAGTTAACTTTAATCTACAAAACTTTAAATGCAATGTCAATCGCTATCTACTGTCCACCTGATTACTCTCTTCTCTGTTCCTAATTCTCCCAAACCCTGTAACCCTTTGTGTTTTAGTGGCCTTACTGCCTTGCTTGGGGTGATTCTGATTAAAAAAAAAAAAAATACACATATACATAAACATAGTTATTGGAATTGTTGAAGTTTGTAGAAAGTTTTAATTGCAAATCCAGTTAATTTTTGAGCAAAGAAAAGTAATTAGTTTTCTCACAACTCATCTGAAAGTGCATTGCTTATTTTATGAAAATTCCCAGTCATTAAAGAATATTGAATATTTTTCAATTAAAGCTAATGTTTCACAGTAGAAAATATTTCTCAGTGTAGACTTGACGGAGTGATATCACAAGTTGCAAATCAAAAGGTTTCTTCTTTGCTCTCATATTATTCAGTTTTCCCATGTGATGAGAGTATAGTCAAGAATTGATTAAATTCTTAAATGATGTGAATGTGATCAAAGTGCTTCTTTATTATCATTATTATTATTTGTTGCTCAAAGAAAATTTTGTTTTGTTTTATGCAAGGATTGCAGAAATTTCTCTCACTCATCGTCATCTCCTTGAAACTATCTCTGTGATTGAGTTCAATTTGAAGTACTTATAAACAAAATAAAAATATTCTTAAATTTTTCTTCTTCCTCTTAGTACCACTTTTCATCCTTTATTTTTTTCTGAATGTACCGAAATATATTAAATCATGACTGGCATTTTAACACCTAACACTTACAGAAGTGTAGGATTTTCTTCTTCTTCGTTGTGTATCTCCTAACAAAGCAGGATGGGAAAATCAGCAGCACCAGAATTAAACTCTAAAGGAGCCAAACACTGGATCATGACGAGTAGGACATGGACAAGACTTCCACATGGGAACACCACATGTACGGGACAAACGCAGCCGAGAAAATGGAACCACAAATAAGGACAAATAAATTTCAAATGACACTGGGTAACATGGACAGAAATCCTTGGTAATACCCAGCAATCTTGTTATATGGTCGACATGGCGCAATGCTATCTTGCCTCATCCTAGAAAATGTGCCTGCTTTCATGGAACCTAAAACTTAAATGGTTGGCTAGCAAAAGGAATCATTATTTAGACCTAACACAGCTCAGTTTAACATCCTGACTCTCATGAAGAAGCTGGTAGACACTTTCTTCATAACCAGACATTCTGGGGTTTGCATCAGCTCTGTTCTGGTAGGGCAGCCTTGTGCTGTCTTTCTGCAGAGACAGCACACTAAGCATTGTCTCTTTGACCAATCACTCCTGATAATGGCAGGGACCATTATCAGGAGTGGTTGGCTGCTTCATCTGCATTTCCACACAGGAACACCACACAGAAGATGAATGTAGCCAAGACACTGGAAACACAAACAACGATGAATGAATTTCAAATGATGCCAAGTAGTACAAACACAAATCCTCGGTAGCACACTGTAATCCCATTATACGGCCAACATGGTAAACTGCCACTTCAGAAAATGTGCCTGCTTTTATGGAGCCTAAACTTTAGTGGTCAGCTAGCAAAAGAATCATTTGCATATGTAACACCATGCAACTCACCATCCTATTTCATGGGGAAACTAGTAAACACTTTCTTTATAACCAGTCGTTTTCTCAACCGCTCTGTTCTGGTAGGGCAGCCACGTGCTGTCTTTCTGCCGAGACAGTACACTAAACATTGTCTCTTTGACTGACAGGGGTCAGTACCATTATCAGTTGCTGTTGGCAGCTTCATCTGCATTTTGTTTTCACTACAAAACTTTAAACAAATTAGTTGCTTATGGAGCTATGCATATTAAATTCCTGCTTTGATTCCCAACCACTGATAATCCCCTATAATATAGACAAACATGCTTTTAAGCTTATTTTATTGGTCTCGGTTATAACAGGATCTGGTTCAATAAACTGAGTGACAGCACTTTACCAGAAAAATGTTCACCAAGGAGAAATTTCAATAAACTTAAATAATGCCTAAAGGTTAAATCCACTTTATCAGAAAGGGAGACAAGTGACTGTCAGTGCTTAGAACACATCAATTAAGCTGAGGAGTTGGAGTCAAATATCTTCAGAAATTTGTAAGCTAAGGATGGTGAGTTCAATCCTAGGTAGGATTACAAGTGTCAGCAAAGTTAACAAGACCCCTATGCAATTTTGCTGCTAAATATTTTTATTATTATGAAGGCAGGTAATATTAAAAATAATGACACACAGATTTTAACACAGAAGTTTATTTTCACCATCAGTTGTTAAGACACAAGTGAAAATCATTTATTCATCATCAATTCTTAAATGAAATATAGAAGTCTTTGAATATTCTAAGCACTTCAGACATAACAACCTCTGCAGATCCAAAACTAGCTCTTGAGCATGGTTCTGTTGCCAATATACTTCAGGTGCACCCACTGAAGGCAACAGTCACAGACCACGTGTTAATCCCTACCTACACAGATCACACAACCACTGTGCTGGCGATCTTAAATATGATATATTTTTAGTTCGAAAACATCACTTGTATTTACCAGCAAAATATCCTTGATATCTATTTTACTGAGACCATCAAAATATCCTTGGGGCCTATTTTACCAGGGATGGCAAAATAGGCTATTTGTAAAATATTAAAATAGATATCGGTGAACCAATCAGATTTTCACATACGAAATATGATAACGTGTATGTAGGAATTTGATATCAGAAAATGAAAAGTTTATTCAAAGAAAATAGTTAATACTTATAATTTAGATTATAATTTAAACTGTAGCATATAGTAAATTTGGATATGAATCTGATAGAAAGATAAATATGAGAAAATTTTGAAAATTTGACGTGTTTTACTGATGAACTGGTAACATGAGAAAAAAATTATTTCACAAGAACAAAATGTACATTAATAAGACAAAACATGGTTTGCATTGAGCGTCTGAATATTTGTCTATTTACTTCAATTTAACTACCTTGAACTGGTCTTTTTTTTTATAATCATTTCACCCTAAGCAAGGTGATATTACTACTAAAAACACCAGGGGCACTGGGTGTGAAAGTGAATGAAAGAGATGACAATAAAAGATTAAGATTCAGGAAGATAGAAGTGTGATGAGTAGGAAATAATAATAACTGCCATTATCCACTCGCATCAAATTTGGCCAAGCTGAGAAAGAAAACAAAAACAAATTCCTGTGCCTATGTGAAATTTTCTTTGAATCATCGAAAATGTTATTTTCCCAGAAATTAGCAGTTAAGCCTGGAAAAAAAGGAAAGAAAATGCAAAATCATGTGAAAAGTCTTGTTTCTGTTCGTGTCCAGTGTTCAGGTTTTTGCTAGTGTCAAAATACTCACCAATTATATTATTGGCCTTAACTAAGCACTTAGCACTTCAAAGAACTTTATTTCAACAATCCAAAAAAGCATTTCAAACTATCTCTCTTTGTCTACTTTTGAATTATTTTTTTAAAGCATTTCACACCAAGCAAGGCGGGAGTGCCACTAGTACATAAGGGGCTACAGAGAGTGAAAATAAGGGAAGAAACAGGGTATAAAGGGGATTGAAGAAAGGATAAAAAGAAGAACAGGGATCAAGGCATTAGAAGATGTCGATTGACATTACATTTAAATTTTTGAAGATTATTATTATCAGGGAAGCAAGTAAGAGGAAGGGAGTTCCACTGTCGGGAAATGTGAGAGAAAAGCTGTTTGAGTAGATGAGGCAGTTAGATGTAACTGTTTTGACAGTAAACAGGTGGGACCGACATGCCAACCAAGTAGCATGCTTAAATTCATGCAGTTGAGGCACCAGTGAAAATAGTTCATCAGGACAGTTGCCATGAAAATATTTGTAGAGAAGACAGTGGGAAGTCACATCACATTTGTAAGAATGTGACTTGAGTTAAGATTCCAGATCAGAACCTATCACATTGCATATCTGTCTCTGGATTTTGTTGAGGGCCTTCAGATGAACAGTGGGGGTACCAGACCATATATGGTAACAGTATTCAATGCAAGGAAGAATGGTAGATTTGTAGATATGAAGGATGGATTCAGACAAGAAAAACCTTCTTGCATAACACAGAGAACAAATTTTCATTGAGTAGATGCAGCTCTTGATTTTAATTTAGTTGTTCCACCTCAGGTCAGTGGAAAATGTGTGACCAAGAAGGCGCAGAGAGATGCTCTCATGGAGTTGAGCATCAACCATGCTTATAGGAGACAGGGAAGTTTCTCTATGGTAAGAAAATGACAGCAGTTTTTTTTTTTGGATGCATTAAAATTCACAAGCCATTTCCTGTCCCAGTCAACCACAGATTAGAGGTTGTTTTTTTTAAACCAACAGCCAGGTTAATTTTGCCAGCAATGCCAGATTTACTATTGAGACAGGAGTAAATGATAGTGTCATCTGTGTAGATGCCAACTTGAGAACTGATGATGTCAGGAAGATCATTGATGAAGATCAGAAATAGTGTAGGAGCAGAAATAGGACCTTCAGGAACACCAGCGTTCATATGAAAGGAACTGGAGGAGAACCTGTTTAGGACAACCTTCATTTTACAGTTAGACAGGAATGATTGAATTAAATCAAATTACATCCTGTAATACCGTATCCCTGAAGTTTATGTAGAAGGCCAACGTGCCGAATATTGTCAAATACCTTTGATATATCTAGGGCAATAGCTCAAGCTTCAATGTTATTATGCAGAGCTTGGTACACATATTCACTTATGGCCGTAAGCACATCAGTGGTAGACCAAGCAAAGCTGCAAATACCTTTGATATATCTAGGGCAATAGCTCAAGCTTCAATGTTATTATGCAGAGCTTGGTACACATATTCACTTATGGCCGTAAGCACATCAGTGGTAGACCAAGCAAAGCTGCAAATACCTTTGCTATATCTTGGGCAATAGCTCAAGCTTCAATGTTATTATGCAGAGCTTGGTACACATATTGACTTATGGCCGTAAACACATCAGTGGTAGACCAAGCAAAGCCGAAACCATATTGTTTGTCAGAGAGCAGGTCATGGGAGGTGAAATGCTTAACTACTTTGACATTGATTAAAGCCTCAAAGACTTTGCTAAGGAGTGGCAGGAGACCGATCAAATGGTAGTTAGAATTGTCAGGAAGGTCTCTAGTGTTTGTAAAGACGGTGATGATAGAGGAGGACTTTAACAGACTGGAAAGCAAGAATCGATGATGCAATAGTTTTGGAGAGAACTGGAATCAGCAAAGGAGCACATTTCTTTAGGACTATGGCAGGTATCCTGTCTCCACCACTTGCTTCATGAGATGATATTTAATACCACTGATGAGGTTATGCACATCTCAATCAGTATAGCCTCAGTTCTAGGGGGAAAATCAGATGTGGATGAGTCATGTGTTGAGTTGGATAAGAATTTCCAAGCAAAGCATTCAGCTATATCAGCTGAGGATGTTAGGACTTTGGATTGATTGATGCAACTGTATAGCCCTTCTGTGAGCAATGAACGGTTACATTTTTGAATATTATTTTGTGTCAGATTATTTAATCTGTCTTCTTCATGACAATCCAATGAAACTATGAACTTTAAAAATTTCTGATTTATTTTCCTGAAATAGAGCTACTGACACAACTTCAAGCGTGTAAATTCATAGATAAATTCCTTATCTTGTTTTGTTAAAATTACTCATGTGTTTCCTTGTTATTATCAGCCTCCATTAACCTTCTTGGCATGTGTAAATCAACTGTTAATTTTAACCTCTAAGCCCCACCCCATTATAGAAGTTTGTGATTGATCACAGTCTTATCCAAATGTACTTAGGAAAATACAAATGAGAATTGAAATGCTAATCAATGTTACATTTCATAGCTGAAGTAAAATTAATTTTCCTTGTTTAAGAATTTTCCAATGTCTAAGCAATAAAGAACTGAGTAAAGTCTCTAGACATTTAAAATTTGACTAATATTGTCCAAAAGCTGGCACTGAACTTTGGTATGAGTTTAATGACTGGCAGTTTTATCTTGACTAACATAGAAGAATAACAAACAGGCTTTGGAAGTCTGATTATGCTAAAGAAGAGATTGCTTCAGAAGATGTATTATTTATAGATCTTAATAGATATTAATAATGGCTGGAATAGAAAATATGTTATTTTCAAACTGAGTTAATGAAATGAGTGTCTTAGGCATGGTGGAGTAATGGATAGCATCTCAGATTGAGGAATTTGAGAACCGAGTTTAAATTCCAGTCGAATTCATTACATTCTCTTATGTGCTAATACCCTTGGGAAAGGTATGAATCCTCTTCTCCCACCAGCTATGGGTAAATATAGCAGGACAGACTGGATTCTATAGCCTTGGATAGCAATTAGTCTACCACAGAAAGAAATGGCAACCTATAGCGAGAAAAAAATCTGCCTCGTCAGTCATGTATCGAAAGATACATGATCGTGTAAGTGTGTATCATGTATGGCACATAACTAACTGATTACAGAAAAAAACCTCAAAACTAAAGTTTGAGATTATGTTTGTGCTAAAGAAAAAAATAATTTTCAAAGTCTACATAACATTGTATAAGACTGCTTGGAGATAGAAACTATAGAAATTAAATTCTTTACTAATAATAATAATAATAATAATATGGAAACTTTGTATTTATTTTGTATAAACATATATCCATTGGAGGCAGATTTTCTTTTCTTTCAAGCAATTGATTCTGTGTAATCACATTTGTTTCTTCTGTGATCGGATGTTCATGTGTTTAGGTAGAAACATGTGAATATTTATCCTGTAACAAATATTACGGACTCAATGTGTGTCCAAGTAGAATATGAGAAACACAATGCAAAATATAAAACAAACGACAACTAATTGCATGTATTGATGAAAAGGATTTACATGAATATACAATTACAATAAATGAAGAAAACATTTAAACTAGCTATAAGAGAACGTGTGTTTTTGCGCACGTGATAGATGTGCGTGTATATGTGAGTGTGTGAGAAATAAATGTTTATGGTAAACACGTGTGTTAGAGAGTTGAACACTTAAAAAAAAGAAATTAAAAAATGCACACGTGTTCCAACTGCATGTACAACTACATCTGAAAACCTATGTGAAAAAAAAGTGAAAAAAGAGGCCTAGTGAGAGAAATGCACGTCTTTTTACAGGTTTCAGGAGCACTCCCTAGTAAAGTTTTTTTTTTTTTGTCTTTTTGGCATAACCCACACATCTAAGACATTTTTCTAGATTATAGTGTTAGGAAGATACTTTTGTTTAAACCCTTACTCAATTTACTGTTTTACTAGGTAAATGTGGATGTTTTATTCTAATAGTTTCTTTTCTCGCACTCCTTACCTGTGGAACTCCCTTCTGATTTCTTGCTTCCCTGCCACCTGTAATCTTCAAAAATCCAAATGCAATGCCAACTGCCATCTTCTGTCTGTCTCGTTTTTGCTTGGACTCACATGAGTCCACCAATATTGTTTGTTGGACAAATGTACCAGGAGTCCATATATGTTTATGCGGAAGAGTTCTCTGGTGTATTCATTTAATCTCTGAAGTCTTTTTTTCTTTCTCTAATATCAGCATCCCATTCTTGAATTTATTGCATTCTGTTGATGAGCAGGTCTTTTGTTCTATCTGTTTTATCTATGATACTCATTCTATTTCGGCACATTTTTTGTTGAACCATTTCTTTTTAGTCTGCCTGCATTTGTTCCTAATTTCTTTTTGTCAAGTCCTATATTCTGTTCCAGACCTTGGCATTGATTTTGTTTCTTTTTCATGTCAATAATTTCATCTGTCATCCATTCTTTTTTTCTTTGTTTATTATTCTTTGGGATGATGATGTCAATTGCTGATCTTAAATTTTTCAATGATTTAAGCAATACATAAAACGCAATAAATAATTGTTTCCTTTCATTGGATCACGTCAGATGAAAAAAGCATCACAAATGAAAATTTCTTTTTAAATGACAAATCCCTTCAGGATGTAAGTAATTATCGCTCTTCACAGATTGAGGTGTGATGGTTATGAAAGCTCTCTCTCCCTTACCTTTATAGAATGCAATAATGGATTTTTTTCTTTTCATTGAAAAAGCTAATACTTTAAATGGATGAAATTAAAAATAAAATCACTTCTGATAAAAAAAAGATCATTTCAAGTGAATTTTTTATTTATTGACATAATCTCTTCAAGATGTATTAAGAGATTATCTGTAAATTGCGATTACTTCTTGGAAAAAGAGAGTTGAGTGGTTTCCTCTTGCTTTATCAGTAGTTTTGAATTTAGTTATCCTTCTCCTTGATTGGTTGCCACTCAAGGCTAGAGAGTCCTATCTGATGTTATTTATTCCAGAAATAGAGAGAAGCAATTGATTCATGATCTTCTCAACTGACCAATGTCTCAATGAAAAAGATCCACGCCTCATGCTGATATCTCTTTATTCAGGAAATAGACTGAAAACGAGAACCAAGTCTCAAAATACAACAAATATCTTAAAATACATTTCAAAGAAATACACACACAAGGAAAACACTTTGTGTCATGTCCCTTCTGTAAATAAATGCTGGGCTCAATGAAAAAAGGCCCACACTTCATTCCTTTTATTCAGGAAACACACCATGAAAACTAGAAATGAATAACAAATATATCTCTCACATATCTGTTGACATATTTGAGTAGCAGCTGCCCAGAATGAAAAACTTATTCAGACATTTGAACATTGCAAAATACTTAAAGGTAGGAAAATACTTTAGGAATACTGCTGAAAAAATATATAGATTACATATCTATAGTGCTTTTACTTATGTCTGAACCAAACTTGTGAATATAAACTGAAATCTGTTCTTTATTATTTTATCTCTTTCTGTTTATTTTCTATTTTCTGAATTAAAATATCAAACCAAAAAATGTTGGTTTATCAAGATGCCATTTTTTTTTATTGTTTTGAATTCCTACAGTTGATATAAGTCCATAATTCTTTTCCTTTTATATAACAAGATTGCACTGGAATGACGTAAGCTTCAGCAAGTTAAATGAAATTCTGAATGTTGTTTTTTTTTTTTTTTTTTTTTCAGAACTGTGATAGTATTATTTTTAAGTTTAAAGTAACTTCTTACTTTGACATTGTTGAGTTGATAGTGACAGAAGAATTGTGAAGAATGTTGTTGTCTTTGTGCGTATTTTTTAGGTGAAGGTGCATGTTCAGTATGTAAACAAAGAAGATAGAAGAAGCATACAAAAGCAGTTTCTGCTCTAGACATATTGACTGTATTAAAACAAAGTTAAATGTCTCTTGCATATTTCCATTTTCCATTTTGGGTCAGAAATAGTTTATGGGAAGTAAATATAAGAAAGGGTAAACGTGGTTGTACTCGAGTCAACCTCATACTGAGTTGGGCAGACAAAATATATCCGTTTTCCTTTTTGGTTCTGAAATAATTGATGAGAAGAAAGGATGAGACCTTGTAAAGACGGTTGAGTTCAAGCCAGCCTTGCACTGGGTTGGGATGGCTGAATCTCTTCTTCATGAGTAGGGCTGCTGAAACACATCCAAACAATATCGTTGGAAAGTGGAAAAGGCAGAGATTCCCTCTTTGCCGGAAGTGGGGTCATAAAATGAAATGGCAAAATTAATTAATTTTTTTTTAGTCTTTATTATTTTCTTCATTGGTTTTATTTAATTTTCCCACAGAATATCTCTATTTGCCATTTAATTTTTAACCAGAGACAAAACATCTCATAACAGATAAGAAACTTGAATTTAAAAATAAAAATTTATATTTTTTTTTCCTAGCCCCTTGTACCTGTTAGTGATGATGGTGTTGGGGGAAAAGGCATATCTACAAATGTAAATTATTTTTTTTCTTTTTCTTTTTTCTTTTTCTTTTTTCTTTTTTTTTTTAAATGTTGGTAACAAGTCACTTACAAAATACTATTCTAAATATTATTTTTATTTAAATTCAAAGTAACTTCTTAATTTGACTTTCTTGAGTTAATATTGAGAGAGCAAATTGCCTCTATTCACCATTTCATTTTCAATCAGAGCCCAAATGTTTCATAGCTGATAAACAAAAACTTGAATTTTTTTGTAATCCTCCATATGTACATAATACAAGTAATAACAAAGACTTCAAATTAAAATAATAAAATATTTAAGTATCTGATATTATGGAATAACCTGTCACCCTCATGAGTGACTACACTATAGGTAGTAACTACCTATAAGTGTCTGTAAGTCAATGGACTACAGTGTCTAGCTGAAATCTTTTTTGGCTATACAGCTGAACTCTCTGCCTTCAGGCAGAGAGGAACCTGGACGAGGCTTCAACAAGGAGCAGAGTCTCGTTTGGGGAGGTAGACTGACCCTGAACCCGCGTATACGGGTTCGAAAGGGAATATTCTTGGGTGAGCTTATGGGCTCGGAAAACCCACGTTAAACTCCACCTTGTGCCACATACAACCCTCGTTTGGGGGTGTTTAGATATTCTAGCTGGAATCTTTTCCAGCTGTGTTGGTTAAACTCTCTGCAGAGAAGATCCCCAGACAAGGCTATGCCAAAGAGTAGAGTCTTGTCTCGGGAAGCAGCTTACCCGACCCCATTTCATATGGGGTTTATGGGGAATTTTTGGCCGAGCCTACGGGCTTGGATACCCTACATTAAAGTTGGCCCTGTGCCACATCTGATCACGTGGGATGGTTAGTAAATACACTAGCTGGAATCTTTTCCAACTGTGCTGGTTGAACTCTCTGCCTCCGGGCACAGAGGAACATGGACAAGGCTATGCCAAAAGGGCAGAGTCTCATTGGGGGAGGTAGACAGACCTGATCCTGTTTATGTGGGGTCTACGGGGGGATTTTTTGCCCAAGCCTACAGGCTCGTGGACCGCACATTAAATTCGGCCTTGTGCCACATGATGCATGGGGTTGTTGCTAGATACCATCTAGCTGGGATCTGTCGAGTATGACTCAGACCTACATGAGAACTACTGACCTTCCAATAGCAGCACTCACTAGTGGATTGACTTACAACAACCTTGTGCATAACTGTTACCTTTATTCTTATTGTACTGGTTTTTATAATACACCTTTATTTATTCTATCCACCATGTTTGTCAAGTATATATTCCTATTAGCAAACAATATAACACTATGAAATGCAATTAAAATACATTAACAACAAAAAAGTAGAGAGTCAACAAAAAGATTATTGATTACTTATCAGTTAATACACGACTGTGTAGAGTTACTAAGAAAAGAACTAATTCGTTTTGAAATGCGTGACACTCGACATTAATGTCTGGGTTAACACAATAGCCAAATACGTAATTGTAACCACCCCAGTCAATGGCATGATAGCTCTATTTATACTAAATGGTGGTCTACATTTTCATTGTCTAAAGATTCATGTTCAAACTTTGGTATCAGCAGTGACACTTTTCATTCATATATGACAAATTTAAAAATAAAAATGTTTTTTTCTTTACCCCTTGTGTCTATCATTGGTGTAAGTGGGGGTTGAAAGCATATCTAAGAATTCCTACCAGGATTCATTATTGGTGTCCACAATCTTAACAACATAAGATAATCAGATGTCACAGTATTGACAGCAGGCATGCCTTCAGATGGTAGTGAAGGAAAGTGAGAAGAAAGGACTAAATATCAATTTCAAGAAGATGACTGTTAGCAAGGAACAGCCTGACAGACAAATTAAATTCTTCTTTAGTCGAGTTCACCTGAAGAAAGGCAGTAAAGCCACTAAGACACAAGGGGTTTCTGGGTGTGGAAGAATTAGGAACAGAAACATTATTAATGAGTGGGAAGAGAAAAGAGTAATCAGGAGGACAGTAGATAGTGATTGACATTGCATTTAAATTATTGGAGATTAAAGTTGGCTGGAAAGCATAGGACTGGAAGGGAATTCCATAAGCGAGAAGTGTGAGAAAAGAAACAGCATAGAGTTTATGGCTACATCTATAGCCAGTTTGACTGTAAATTGATGAAATCTCAACACCAGTCTAGTATGGTATTTAAATCCCAAAAGTCTAGGTATCATAATGAAGAACATTATTTATTCTGTTTAAAATATAGAAATGGGGATTGGGGAAAAAGGCTGGTCGTCTTCTGTCTTAACATTAAACTTAGCTAGCCACAATCACTGATCCAAACATATCACATTATTCCTTCCACCAAAACAACGCACTCGTACAACATTCACTATAATACCTCAATGCCTGTATAAAATCCTAACTAGTTTCAATATGTACAACTGCGTCCTGGTTAAAACATTAAACTACATTTGTCAGCAAGGCCTCTGATTAAGAGGTTTGAGGAATGTGGAATCACTTCTTAATTGCTGGTGTTCCCAGGTCTACCCTGATCTGTGGTAGTAGCACCTGTTAGGGTCCCAGCTATGGGAAAATAAAGTGAGGAGAATTTGTCCTGGGTATGACAAGAAACTACATCTGCATCCTGCGTAAGACATTAAACTACATCCAACAGTAAGTCTTCTGATTGGAGGTTTGTTGTTCTCAGGGCTATCCTGGCCCAGAGTGGTAGCACCTGTTAGGGTCCCAACTATGGGCAAATGCTGTGCAGGTGTAAAAATAGGTATTAATACCACCAATACATTTTTGAGGGTAAAATTATTACCAGCAATACATTTTTGAAGAAAGAGTTATTACCAGCAATATATTTTTGAAGGAAACATTATTACCAGCAATACATTTTTAAAGGAAAAATATTACAAACAAAATATTGCCAGCAATACATTTCTTTGTAAAAAAAAAATATCATCAGCTATACATTTTTGGAAAAAAATATTACCAGCTGTACATTTTTTTAAAAATTCGTTCTCTGGTAATATTTTTTTTTTTTCAAAAATGTATTGCTGGTAATATTTGTTTTTCAAAAATGTATTGCTGGTAATAATTTTTTTTTTTTTTACAATGTATTTCTGGTATTAAAACCTATTTTTACACTTTCATAGTATTTTGACCCAAGTTTGGGTGTTAACTATTTGCCCATAGCTGGGACCCTAGCTACCACCCTGGGTGAGGGTGGACCTGGAAACACCAGCGATTAAGAGGTGGTTCCATGCTTCTCAAAACCTCCTGATCAGAGGCCTTGCTGTTGGACATAGTTTATCGTCTTACCCAGGACGCGGATGTAGCTTATCGTCATACCCAGGGTGTTAAAGAATTTGGAGTTTTTTTTTTTTAAGTCTTTGATACAAATGGAAGTTTAGTACACAACAAATTACTACAAATTTTCTTTCAGATAACATTTCCTGTGTTGCGGGGCCGTCAAGCGTGTGCTATCAACCCCGCAAGCAGTAAAATTTATATTGGAAAATACGATCGAAGCAAGAATAACAAAAGCGAGGGTTTAAAATCAAAGCCAAATTTTATTTAATAATTTGGCAAAAGTATGTACAAGTCTTGTGTCGCAATGAATCGGGGAGCGCCACCCGAAAGATCGTCTTGTTTTAGGGCAGCGGACCAGTCAGTGCTGAGGGAACCTGCTCGTCCTTAGGTTGACGGTCATCAGGGATGCAGCTTGGTAGTAACCGGAAGGACTATCGCTATGTGGTCAGGTAGTCCTGAAAAGGACTATTGCATAAGCTATGTGGTCAGGAAGTCCTGAAAAGGACTATTGCATAAGCTATGTGGTCAGGAAGTCCTGAAAAGGACTATTGCATAAACTATGTGGTCAGGAAGTCCTGAAAAGGACTATTGCATAAACTATGTAGGCAGGAAGTCCTGAAAAGGACTATTGCATAAACTATGTAGGCAGGAAGTCCTGAAAAGGACTATTGCATAAACTATGTAGTCAGGAAGTCCTGAAAAGGACTATTGCATAAATGTGTAATCGTTAGCCCTGAAAAGGACTATGGCATAAACATGTAGTCGTTAGCCCTGAAAAGGACTATGGCATAAATATGTAATCGTTAGCCCTGAAAAGGACTATGGCATAAATATGTAATCGTTAGCCCTGAAAAGGACTATTGCATAATCATGTAGTCGTTAGCCCTGAAAAGGACTATGGCATAAATATGTAATCGTTAGCCCTGAAAAGGACTATCGCATAAGAATGTACGCGGGGTGCTGCTGCTGCTTGACCTTGTCTGGCTAGTGGCTGCTGCTGCTGCTGCCTGACCAGGGCTGGCTAGTGGCGGCTGCTGCTGCTGCTGCTGCCTGACCAGGGCTGGCTAGTGGCGGCTGCTGCTGCTGCCTGACCTGGGCTGCTGCTGGGCTCGGTCTGGCTGACTGGCTGGCTGCTGCTGCTGCTTGAGGTCAGCGGTGAGGGGAGCGTGCCGCTCTTAAACCCGGATGCTGCTGCTTGACCCGGGCTGGCTGGCTGGCTGGCTGGCTGCTGCTGCTGCTGCTGCTTCTTCTTCTTCAGGTCAGCGGTGAGGGGAGCGTGGCTCTTAAACCCGGATCCAAGAATCTGGCTGCTGCTGCTTGACCTGGGCTGGCTGGCTGACTGGCTGCTGCTGCTGCTGCTGCTGCTGCTGCTTCAGGTCAGCGGTGAGGGGAGCGTGGCTCTTAAACCCTGGTTCCAAGAATGATCTGGTGGAAGAAATTTGGCCATGTTTATGTAGGCCGGGGTCAGCATCGTAGCTTGGCTAATAATGTCTTTTAGTTATTCACTAAAAATGAGCTTCTACTTTTGAATGTACCCATGGGTTTCATTTAGGCCCCATGTGTATATGAATTAGTTTCTGGTCATTATTTTTAGTTGTGGATGTTACGTTTCGTTTTGTTTTTGTATTTTTGTGATTTGGTGTCTGAAAATGCTGAGTCACTGGAACTTAATGGCGTTTGTTCCGTTTTCCGTGGTGACGCTTTCAGACGTTTGAGTAGCCGGCAGTAACTTCCGGCCGGGTGCGATAAGGCCCCCTTTCTAGAAAATTGATCATGATCAATTCAAAAAAAAATGTAGGTCTTCAATTTGGATGGAAAATGGACTCTTCTGCCTGATTTTGTTCGTATGACTGGTGTGGTTGTTTCAACTTCCGTCGTTGATGGCAGTTTTGCGTCGGGAGGAGTTTCCTCTAACCAGGCTGGTTTGAGTCGGTCGATAGAGACTGTATCTTTGTCTCTGCTGCGCATGATCGTGACAAATTTTTCGGAACGCTTCAAAACTTTAAAAGGACCTTGGTAGCTGGGTGTGAGTGGTTTTTTTACGGCGTCGTTCCTGACAAAAACGAAATCGCAGCTATCCAGTTTCTGTGGTAAGTATGAGCTTGTGGTTTGTTGTCGTGGGGGAGTATATGTGAGTTTGGCCATTCTGTGGCGCAGATCCTGCACAAAAGAACTTGGTGAGGTTGTGCACGAGTTCTGCGGAATGTGAAAATATTGTCCTGGTAAGGAGAGAGGCATGCCGAACACGAGTTCCGCTGTCGAACACCCTAAATCGGTTTTGAGGGTATTCCGCAAAGAGAGCATAGTCATGGGGAGGTTGTCGACCCAATTATGTATGTCAAGTTTGGTTGCTAAGGACGCCTTTAGGGATCGATGAAATCTTTCGACGAGGCCGTTTGCGCAAGGGTGGTAAGCAGTCGTTTTAATGTGCCTGACACCCAGAAGTTGAGAGAATTCTCGGAAAAGCGAGGACTGAAATTGTGGTCCTCGATCTGTAGTGAGAACTTGGGGTACGCCAAAGTTCGTAATCCAGTTGGCGAGGATAGCTTTAGCAACTGTGGTGGCGGAAATGTCCTTAATCGGTACTGCGACTGGCCACCTCGAAAAACGGTCTATGACTGTTAGAAGGTATTGATACCCCTGGCACATTGGCAGAGGCCCGACGAGGTCAACGTGGATGTGACAGAAACGTGCGTCGGGTGTGGCGAATGTTCCAACTGGTGATTTTGTGTGCCTCTGAATTTTACATTTTTGGCATTGTATGCAGGTTGAGACCCAATTCCTGATGTCTGTTTTCATATTAGGCCAGACGAATCGCTCGGCGATAAGCTTGACGGTTGCTCGCTTGCTCGGATGAGATAGATTGTGGAGATGAAGGAATACTTTCTTTCTGAGAGATGGAGGAATGTATGGTCTCGGAGTATCCAGCGCGGTGTCGCAGAAAAGGGTTTTGTCACTGAACGGACACGGGAATTCCTGCAGTTTCAACGAAGTTTCCTTGATGAGATCAGGTATCGTCGTGTCGTCTTTTTGTTTGTCGGCTATCAGCTCTTGGCTCAAGATATCGTTATCCAGGGTATTGACGTCTGTTCTGGACAATGTGTCTGCGACGGTATTGTTCTTTCCTTTGACGTGTCTGATGTCCGTCGTAAATTGTGAAATGTAGTCGAGGTGACGTGTTTCACGGGATGTATATTTGTCTGCACTGACATTCATCGCGTTGGTCAGCGGTTTGTGATCCGTGAAAATTGTGAAATGTCTGCCCTCTAGGAGATGTCGGAAATGACGGATAGACAGGTAGATAGCCAGGAGTTCTCGTGAGAAGGTGCTGTATCTTCTCTGGGCTGCGGAGAGTTTAGCTGAGAAAAAAGCTATCGGTTTTCTCTCCATATTAACTTGCTGCTCCACTACTGCTCCTATTCCAACGTCGGAAGCGTCTGTTGTGAGGAAGATCCTCGTTTCCGGGTCGTTTTCAATGAATGAGAGTTTCGTGAATCTTATCAGCGCTATCTTTGCCGTTTCGAAAGCCCGCAAGGCTTCTCCTTCTAATATAATTTGCTTGTTCTTTCGCTCTATGAGGTTTGTCAGCGGGGAAAGAATTGTCGAGCAGTTGGGGATGAACCTGCGGTAAAAATTTATCATACCGATAAACCGCCGAATTTGTTTTATGGATGTGGGCGTAGGAAAATTTCTTATTGCGTCGATTTTCTCCGGTAACGGTGTGATTCCGTTTGCGTCGATGTGATGACCTAAGAAGTTCACCTCAGATGCCCCGAACGTGCATTTGTCGGTGTTCAGCCGGAGTCCATACTGTGCTAACCTTTGGAAGACGTCGTTTAGATGTTGCCTGTGAGCGTTCTCATCCGTGCTAGCTACCAGGATGTCATCGATGTAGGCATATGCGTACGTTAAGCCACGCAGTACCTCGTCCATGAAACGTTGAAAGGTTTGTGCTGCGTTCCTCAGGCCAAAGGGCATTTTGATATATTCAAAAAGGCCGAAGGGAGTGGTTACAGCGGTCTTTGGGATGTCCTCCGGAGATATGGGGATTTGGTGGTAAGCCTTCGTGAGGTCGATTTTTGAGAAGACGCGAGTGCCCTGTAACCCTGAGGCGAAGTCGTGTATATGAGGGACTGGATAGCGATCGGGTATGGTTGTGGCGTTCAGCCTTCTGTAGTCGACGCATATCCTAAAGTCCGTGCTTCCAGGTTTCGGTACGAGATGTAGGGGAGAGGCGTATGGGCTATCGGAGGGTCGTATGAATCCGCTCTCCAGCATATTGTTGAATTCCTTTCTGGCGTATTCAAGCTTATGAGGAGGGAGCCGTCGTGGGTGAGAAAATGTTGGCTGTCCACTGGTCTTTATGTGGTGCTGCGTTTGGTGTTTTGCCGGACCGGTGCCCGCGAGTGGTTGAATGATATCTGGGTATCTATTCAAGATCTCGACGTATTTTCGCCCGTGGCAAGTTGTTACGCTGATTCCCGTAGTGTTGTGTCGGGAGAGGGTACCTTTAACTGAAATGTTAGTAGTGTTGTCCGATAACGTCCTTGTGTTCATATGCACTGCGAGGTCATAGTGGGCCAAGAAATCTGCTCCGAGTATTGGCGTTTTTACATCTGCCTGGGTGAAAGTCCAGGTAAAATCACGCCGCATGCCGATGTTAAGAGTCAGCGTCTTAGTTCCGTATGTCTCGATTGTCGAGCCGTTTGCCGCCTGGAGCTTATATAGGGTTGCCTTTCGGTCTTGTTGTTCTCTGGGGGGTATCACGCTGATTACCGCGCCAGTATCCACTAAAAACTTTATGTGGTTTTGTCGGTCCCAAACGTAGAAAAGGCGGCTCTGTGTGTTTTTGCCGGTGGGTTCTGCCGCTCCTACCCGCCGGTTGCTTAGTTTCCCGAATTTGACTTGGATCCATATTTGCAGGGCGCCGAGCAGCGTTTTGCCCTGTCGCCGAATCTTTGGTGGTACCAGCATAATTCTGGGTCGATTCGTCGATCCCTGCTGGTACTCCGTGTTCTCTGTCGCCAATTGTTGGTCGTCGGTCTCGGGTCTCTTGGTTTACGGGAGAGGAGTATCCGGATGTCTTTTAGTTGCTGTTGCAGGTCAGCTACTGCTTGTTGTAACCCTTCGTTTTTGGTTAGTGTGTAGTCTGGATTCTGCACAGCATACACTCCTTGGTCTAGTTTTGCTGCGATGCGGTCGGCGGAGTCTGCTAACTGGGCCAATGGTGTATTTTCTGCGATTGGCGCCAATATTTGAGTAATTGTGTTGGGTAGTTTGTCCATCCATAGCTCGCGTAGGATGGATTCGGCCATCGAGTGCTTCCCCAGTCGGCTTCTCATGAAGCGTAGAAGCTGTGAGGGTGTTCTGTCGCCCCTCGTAACGTGGGTAAAAAGTTCTCGGAGTAGCTCATCGTCCGAACGGCCGGTCCGTTTTAGGATTGCGTCCTTTAGCCGAGTATATGGATCCTGGTCGGGTACGTTTTCCAAAATGTCGGCCACTTCGTCGACCACTGACGGTGGCAAGACTTGCACCACGTTGGCAAATTTGGTTTGTTGCGATGTTATCCTCCGTACCGAGAAGATTGCTTCCAACTGCAGAAACCAGTTTTTGGTGTTTTGGTGGTTGTATGCCGGTAGGTTCGAGAGAGGCATTGCAACGTTTATAGGAGAGGTCTGTTCCCACTCGTCTGTTGCCATCTTGATCGATCGTAAATATCGGGGTCACCAGTTGTTGCGGGGCCGTCAAGCGTGTGCTATCAACCCCGCAAGCAGTAAAATTTATATTGGAAAATACGATCGAAGCAAGAATAACAAAAGCGAGGGTTTAAAATCAAAGCCAAATTTTATTTAATAATTTGGCAAAAGTATGTACAAGTCTTGTGTCGCAATGAATCGGGGAGCGCCACCCGAAAGATCGTCTTGTTTTAGGGCAGCGGACCAGTCAGTGCTGAGGGAACCTGCTCGTCCTTAGGTTGACGGTCATCAGGGATGCAGCTTGGTAGTAACCGGAAGGACTATCGCTATGTGGTCAGGTAGTCCTGAAAAGGACTATTGCATAAGCTATGTGGTCAGGAAGTCCTGAAAAGGACTATTGCATAAACTATGTGGTCAGGAAGTCCTGAAAAGGACTATTGCATAAACTATGTAGGCAGGAAGTCCTGAAAAGGACTATTGCATAAACTATGTAGGCAGGAAGTCCTGAAAAGGACTATTGCATAAACTATGTAGTCAGGAAGTCCTGAAAAGGACTATTGCATAAATGTGTAATCGTTAGCCCTGAAAAGGACTATGGCATAAACATGTAGTCGTTAGCCCTGAAAAGGACTATGGCATAAATATGTAATCGTTAGCCCTGAAAAGGACTATGGCATAAATATGTAATCGTTAGCCCTGAAAAGGACTATTGCATAATCATGTAGTCGTTAGCCCTGAAAAGGACTATGGCATAAATATGTAATCGTTAGCCCTGAAAAGGACTATCGCATAAGAATGTACGCGGGGTGCTGCTGCTGCTTGACCTTGTCTGGCTAGTGGCTGCTGCTGCTGCTGCCTGACCAGGGCTGGCTAGTGGCGGCTGCTGCTGCTGCTGCTGCCTGACCAGGGCTGGCTAGTGGCGGCTGCTGCTGCTGCCTGACCTGGGCTGCTGCTGGGCTCGGTCTGGCTGACTGGCTGGCTGCTGCTGCTGCTTGAGGTCAGCGGTGAGGGGAGCGTGCCGCTCTTAAACCCGGATGCTGCTGCTTGACCCGGGCTGGCTGGCTGGCTGGCTGGCTGCTGCTGCTGCTGCTGCTTCTTCTTCTTCAGGTCAGCGGTGAGGGGAGCGTGGCTCTTAAACCCGGATCCAAGAATCTGGCTGCTGCTGCTTGACCTGGGCTGGCTGGCTGACTGGCTGCTGCTGCTGCTGCTGCTGCTGCTGCTTCAGGTCAGCGGTGAGGGGAGCGTGGCTCTTAAACCCTGGTTCCAAGAATGATCTGGTGGAAGAAATTTGGCCATGTTTATGTAGGCCGGGGTCAGCATCGTAGCTTGGCTAATAATGTCTTTTAGTTATTCACTAAAAATGAGCTTCTACTTTTGAATGTACCCATGGGTTTCATTTAGGCCCCATGTGTATATGAATTAGTTTCTGGTCATTATTTTTAGTTGTGGATGTTACGTTTCGTTTTGTTTTTGTATTTTTGTGATTTGGTGTCTGAAAATGCTGAGTCACTGGAACTTAATGGCGTTTGTTCCGTTTTCCGTGGTGACGCTTTCAGACGTTTGAGTAGCCGGCAGTAACTTCCGGCCGGGTGCGATACCTGATTTGTTTTTTGTTTTTTAAGTCTTGATCTGATTCCAGAAACTCCAGTTTACTTACTTTGATCATTGCAATCTCTGACACATGTTTGCACCCTGAACAAAATGTTGATTTAAGTTGAATCTTCTAAAACGTAACCTTATGGTTAAGAATGATTAAATCATTTCAGTTTATGATATTAAAACAATGTTGTTTCTCAGAAACATTGTGTGTTATGTATCATGTTAGTGTGTTATGTATCATGTAGTGAAAATTGGAATGAAAATAATCACCCACCTGATCGCAAACGGCAGCGTATATGTTCCGCGTACAAGGTTTATTTTTTTTGACTGGAAAAAACATGGCTGCCCCCAGCAAGATTATATTGCGAATGGTCACGTATCCTCTCGCGGGCGGTCGCGTAAAACCACGGAAAGTGAATTCACGCATGCAAATGAATGAGGGCAGAAAAGGACATAAAAACGCCAAACACTCGTCACTGGGGGAGATACAAAAAAAAGAGTCTCTTTTGCAACGTTGGAAGAGAATCGTGTAACGGAGAAAGCAGAGGTGCAGGAAGAGATTATTGAGAACAAATTGAGGAAGTTTATCAGTCGTTGCGATTTTACACCAGGCGCACCAAGAGAATAGTGTGTTTGTTCAGGAATGTTGTCAGTCCTCGCGGATTTGCATCCGGTTCAGTAGTGCCATGCTGAATGATTGGATATAAGTGAGTGACTAGACCAAATGTATTGTGTGCTTATCTATAGCAATCCATATGTGGATGTCATGCATGGCATCAAACCTGTTCAGAAATATTTAAACTGTCAGGTGTATTCAACCGTTTCCTAAGATCATTGGTGAAAAAAGGCTTTGAGTGAGTGAAGCCTGAGGGTCTTGGCAAAGATCATCTTGCTTTGAACATTGTGTACCGGTGCTACAGAATCAAGAGCAAAGAACTGCACCAAATAACAGAAAGCTCATCACTTGAGGACTACCAACAACAGAAACAACTAAAAAGCATAGCACATGTAACTTGGAGAAAATAATGCCATAATCAAGATGGAAAGAGTAATAACAGCTACTGGACATGATAAACTTGATTTCCTAAAAAATGTTCATTAAGAGAAAGATTTTATAATTTTCAATCAAAAACAGTACTGGCTGGTTGCTCAATGAATGCCAAATGTTTCCTTTACGGGACATGGCTAATATTACCATTACCATTGTGTGACTAGCTCTGACAAAGGAAATGATTCTGTTTTTATTAATGCTTAGGAGATGACAAGGCTGATCTATTGGTCGAATGATGAAGACAATGACTGAGCCGATTCATTGGCCTGATAAGACAAGCTTTGAGATCAGATGATTGGTCTTTGTACCAGCCAATCAGATTGTTTCTTGTATTTCTTGTACATCTGGGCCTTTTAATAGCGGTTTCTATGATAGCTATGTTTTTGTGTTCCGTGTGAGGACTTGTAAAAAGGGCTCCATCTTGGCACCAAAACTCTAACTGAGGCTTAATATATCACATTGTAGGAGAAACATACCCTCATGGAGAGTGATTTAATGAATTAATGTTCAAGTTTACTTGAAAGTTTCTGCTTAAGGAGTCAAAATATCATGCATAACTTCTTTATGTGCTATGTCTCCTCAGGACGTAGGCGATCATGGCTCTCCACAACTTCTTAGCAGCTCTTAATAAATTTTGACTTTCTGTTATTTCTCCTAAACCCTATTCTACCATCCATTTACTTAAGCTCAGTAAGTATGTTATGCATTGTTTTCCTCTGCCTCACTTGCCTTAAAACTGTCCTGTGAGTATCAGATTTTACAAGCTCTCTTTTCTCATTATGTTCCCAAGAAATTTCAACTGTCCCTTTCTGATGTTATGTATAAGTTTCTTTTTCATTTTCTCTAAAACTTTGTCGCTGCTCACATGTTTATTCATGGTCTCCTTGGCATTTGATTAAACTGCCCAGATAGAGTTAAGTAGAAATGCTGGAAAGTTTAAATGTAAAAACAAAATTCTTCTTTGATTAAATAATAAACTTTAATTGGCATCACATTTTGTGGGGGAGCAGTTCATAAGTCTTGCAGATGATTACAACTGTAATAAGTTATGTTTTCACTGGCCTTTTGTGAAACTAGACTGAACTAAGGAAATAATAATTTACTTATATTTATTTTTTAATTATTTATTTAATTTTTTAAATCATTTCAACATAAGCAAGGCAATAAAGCCACTAAGCTAATTTTAGATATTAGAATATAGTACAAAAAAAAAATCAGTGTCATTGTCATAAAACATTGACAATTGCAACTATCAAAGAAGTAGATGAGAAATTAAAAAAGTTACAAAAAATACTAATTGTCTTGCTTTTAGGAGGCTTTTGCATTTATTTTAAAATATAGATTTGAAATGTTTAGATGAGACAGAAATTTACAATCGATATGAACCAGAAATTTGAAGTTTACAGAAACATAAGTAAAATTTAAGATAAGAGAGGCTTTTACATAGAAATGAAAAATTTACAATGTTAGTTTTTTGCCATTCTATTAAATATTGGATCAGGTTGCTGGCATGTCTGTTTCTATCTGTATCTTTCTGCTTGATTTGACCAGAGCTTTCATCCATTCTAATGCTGTGTTGAGAAAAATCAATTTTTCAGGAAAATATTGATTGTGCCAAAGGCATGATTTTCAATCAATACTCATTTGCAAGAACAGGAAGGTAAAATATGCAAAAGATTTAAAATAAAGTAAAACTATTATTACAGAAATTGATTTCACAGATTTATGAGTATAATATCCTGCAGTTCTTCCCATGTCCATTATCTTGAAAATTTGGTACAGCAGCAGAATATGTAATTGTTTTTTTTTTTAAGGAAAATTTATACCATAATTCAAACTGTCAAATTTTAAACCGTTTTTATGTTTATCTATTATTAGTAACCTAATAAAAACATTCAAATGTTTAGGTAATAAATATTTATTTTGATCTATTGAATCTTTAAAATACTGAATATAGTGTATTTTTTTGACTTCATCAAATCATTTTTCACTTATATGAAATCACTTAAAAAAAACCCAGAAAATATGGCGGTCATCCAAAGTACTTTTCTTCTATTGGAATAAGAATAACTGATTGGTCAAGACTAGTAAGCAACTGCAAAAGCTCACATATTTCGAAAGAATGCCTGTGGTTGGTCGAGACTGGGATGCAAGTGCAAAAGCTCAGATATTTTAAAACTTTACTAATCTAGACCTGGTCTTGATTTTGATTTTCTTCTTTAGCAAACAGCACAGAGAAAACAAATTCTTTTTTTAGGTAAGACTTGGTTTTCTCCTTCATTGCCACAACAGACAAACTGGAATAGCACTCAGCTCAACTCATATCTCAAAATCTGACCAAATGATCAAACATTAGAATTTGTTTTAGAATCTGTTCTTGGTTGAGCTGAGAACTTTTCATACCCCATCTAAATTTTTCTGTATGGAAATTTCAGATCACAAATAAAAACTAAGTACTTTACATTTTGTGGTGAACAGGGAAAATCACCTACCTCTAAAAAGATTTTATGTCCTTTTCCTTGCTTCATGGATAAAAAGGAAAAAAAAATATCCCAGATAACTTTGACCTTAATTATACAACACAGATTGTAAATGTTTTTATCCTCTTTGATTATTGCAACCAATCACAAAATTTATCTCAATAAATGCCATTGCTTTTCTTGATGAGGAGAAGTATATTTTTGTTATTCACTACCAAGTGCACGTCCAGTCTATCAGAATTTGTAAGTTGGATCTTTTGATGCTTTTTTTTTTTATTTTACTTCTTGGACTTTTGATTGACTTGTGATTCTGATTATTGACTATACTATTTCTTGGCTTTTGGACCTGTGAGACTGGACTTGCGATATGAACTTTTTCATCTTCCTTGTTTTGGACATTTGTTAGCAGATATGTTACATCTGGCAGTCTTGAGACCATGGATTTGCACCCGAAAAGTTATGTCCTCTCCAGGGTGCAGACCTAGACAGTTTTTTTTTTTTTTAAGAAAGATCAGCAGTTGTTCCTGTCGCATGTTTCCTCTCCCCATGCCACCAATGTTGTCCAAGGGAAAGGCAGGGGCCAGTACAGCTTGGCACCGGCATCATTGCAGGAGTTGTCAGAATGAAATTGAACATTTCATCAGACTGTTTTAGGGACTCCAGCTTTGAATTCAGAGATTGTCCTTCTAATAGGCTAGTTGATAACTATGGCTGCAGAGCCCAGACTGTCTTATTATTTACCCATAGTTTGAGGTTTTTGAATTCAGAATTTTTCTTTCTTCTAGACTGGTTGCCACCCAAGGCTATAGAACCCAGTCTGTCTTGATATTTACGCATAGCTGTAGTTTAAATGAGTCTCTATTACTATGACGTCACTTGTACAAATCCCGATACCGCTGGTTCAATTCGCTGTTCTTGCTTTCTGCACACTTCATGTCAACCTGAGTTTTCTTCTGCCGTTTTCACTGCTTCAGCCCTCTTTTATCAGGCCAACACCGCAGTCGACCAACCAATCAGCATTCTTCACTTTTATTCTCAGTTACCCAGGCAAATAGCCTCCTCCTGTTCGACCAATCAGCACACAACTTGCTATTGGTGGAAGCATGCCAAACTGTACAAAAACTCCTCATTACCACACATACTGCTAGAATTGTTAGACGGGATAGTAATGCCATTTACATGGAGCAAACTTGCCGATGTCATGTGCCGCACATTAAGGTAAGACCCTTATTTTCCTATGCACCAGATGCAAGCCACTCAGGCTTGCTTGCTTCTATGGGGCTGTTCACCACAATAGCAAGTCCGTTTGAAGAGATGGATTCATACCATTCATTCGTTTTCCAAGAGTATTAACATGTAACTGAATGTAATGAACTTGACTGGAATTTGAACTTGGCTCTCTGATTACTCATCTAGCCACAATCCATTACTTCACTATTACACATACACACACACACACACACACACACACACACACATGAAATTACTTTTTTAAAATATAAATCTGAAAAATATATGCTGTAATAGTAAAGATTTTGGTACAAAAAGATTGACTGAACGCAAAGCAAACCACCAGTAGTTTAGTTTGTCATCCTTCAGCAAGTAAATTTTCTGCCAGATTGAGTTTTGAATCGCAGCATAAGATGGATTTCTCGGGCCTGGGGAAATGATCCCAGCATCTGGTATTATTGAGGCAAAACTGTGAAATACTGGTATGAGGAGTTAGCATTATTTGCACTCTGACAGTTGTCCTAATCTTTGTTACTATGATTCAGTTGTCGTGCCTTCTATCCTCCTTCAGGGATTTGTTGATCCAGGTTGGCAACAACAGCTAAAATGTGTATTACATGTAACCCAAAAAGAAAAACAACATAATCAAGTTGTTGACATTACACACAACTTCAAATAAAAGGTAAGGAAGGAAACCCCCATCAATACTGGAAAGAGTGATAACAGCTACTGGGCTTGAGAAACCTATTTTCCTGAAAAATTGTTTTATGAGAAATACTTTATAAATTTCTGCCCTGCTGTTCATCTTGAGGTTCTCGATAAAATCCAAAGAAGGATCTGTAAGGATTCTGACCTGGCATCTCAACTTAAGTCACTTTTTCACAGATGTGATGTGGCTTCCCTCTGTCTTTTCTATAAATATTTTCATGGTAACTACTCTGACAAACTCTTTTCTCTGGTGCCCTGACTATATGAATTTAAGCATGTTACTAGATTGGCATTTAGGTCCCACCCTTTTACTGTTGAAATAGTTAAATGTAACCACCACTTCTACTCCAACAGTTTTTCTTGCACTTCCTGACTGTGTAACTCCCTTCCTCTTACTGGCATCCCTGATAACTATGATCTTCAAGAATTTAAATGCAGCGTCAACTGCCATTTTCTGTTTACACTGTTCATCTTTTATCATTTCCTCAATCACCCCCCCCTCCCAATACTCAGTTTTTTCTCTCACTCTCTTTAAATCTATGAGAGTAATTGTTCTCATGCCACTGTTCATGTCTTGGGATATCTTGTCTCATTTTTATTTAATAATGCTCACCTGGTTTCTAATATGTTTAAGTCAGTATAGTCCAGACCAGGGATTGAACTCGCAATTACTGTGTGACCAAATTCAAAATCTAACATCTTATTTGCACTGTTTACATTCAAACTATTGTACTCAATTTTGTTGTCATCACAATGTTCCATTTGTTGTACCCTTCGGCCTTCATTAGGTGTATATTAATCGGGGTAACCTACAGGGAATTCTGAACTGACCCCTTTATTTAATCTACGGGGGAGACTGTTTTCATTCTACTGCCTATGTTTAGGGATATCTCATCTAATTCTTATTTTTGTACTTCTAAGTTATTTCTCACATTGTTTAAACCGAGTCTAAGCACACAGCTCAGGGATTGAACTCACAGTTACTATGTTACCAAATTCGTGAACCAACATTTTAATCCTCTGCTTCTGTATTGTAGGACTGTGGTGAATGTGGAGCCTTAAACCTAATCTACCTGGAAACAGCAACAGTACTAATCGGCAGACAGGTTAGGTTTAAAGCTCCAAGTTCACCACAGAGAATTGTCCTATGGGACAATAGCCTAGTGGATGAAAGCATAGGTTCAGTCAATCGTAACAGATTGGAACTAATAGACTGTGAACATTGGTGACTGAATTTATCTGTTTTAAGAAACAACACCCATTTGTTGTCACAGAAGTATATGCTGTAATTTCTGTAATTAGTAATTTACCTTTAACCTTTCTTATCTCTTTGGTAAGCAGTAGAAATGGAAATCATTCCAGCAAAGGAGTAAAACTTCAAAAGGAATAAACCAGTGCTATGGTATATGATAGTCATTTCTTCTTGCTTTCATGCTTGTTAGAAAGAGGGACAGACTAAGAGGGGAGCTACAAATTGGGTGGGGCCTACATTGTGCCTAATTTCCATTAGTGACCTCCCTGATGGTATCAGTTCTCAATTTGGTATCTATTGCTGATGGCATGATCCTTTACTTATAGTTCAATAAGATCAAATTGGGAGCTGACCTCAAAAATGACCTATATTCTGTTGTTAACTCAGGCAAGGAATGGCTTGTTAATTTTAATACCTCCAAAACAAAACTGTGCTCTATTATCTGAGAGAACCCTTTCTGCTAGCTTCCAGGAGAGTGACTCGTTACACCTTCTCAGTTTAATGTTTTCTAATGACATGAGGTGCAACTACTATATCAAATCAATTGCTAGATCTGCTGCTAGGAAGGTTGGTTTCCTGTGTCATGCTAGACAGTTTGTCTCACCAGAATCTGACTTACATATTTATAAGTCTACCATTCATTCATGTTTTGAATATTGTTGCCACATATGGTCTAGTACTGTTACATATTTAGAGATTATTTATAAAATCCAAATAATAATCTGCAATATTATTGGTTCTGACCTGGCATCAAAGTATCAATCACTTTCCCATGGCCGTAATATAACTTCCCAATACCTTTTCTATAAATAATTTCATGTTAAATGTTCTGATGAATTCTCCTCTATGGTAATTAGACTCCATGAATTTAAGTGCAGTACTAGATTGGCAGCTAGGTCTCATCATTTTACAATTGGAAAGGCTAGATGTAACTATAAGTTCTATGCTAACAGTTTCTTCTTCTCACTTACGGAACTTTCTTCTGGCTTCTTGCTTTCCAGTCTAGTTTGATCTTCAAATTCGAAATGTCAATCATTATGTTCTATCCTCTTAAATACTGTTCTTTTATTGTCCTTGCTCCTTAATAATGTTTTTTTTTTACATTTTTTTCACACTCAGTAACCTCTTGGATGTTAGTGGCTCTGTTACCTTACTTGGTGTGAAAAGATTAAAAAAAATCAAATGCAGAAATGTTTGAACAGATGATGGAAAGCGAGACTAAAATCTGAAGGCTCATTGAAATAGTGAAAGATGCCTTTCTAAAGATAAACAAACAGGAAAATTTTGCTAGAAACAAAGAAAAGAATGCTGAACTGTTGTGTAATAGCAATCCTCTTATATGCAAGTGAACGCCAGAGAATCTTCTCAGAGATAAACTGAAGTGAACAGAAATGTAGCTCTATGGAATATCATGGACATGACATGTGAGCAATGAGGAAGTTTTCAGGAACATACACAAAAACTATACATGTCCATGAAATTAGAATGTTGAAATTTCTCAGGCTCATAATGAGGAAAGAGGGTTTTAAAAAATTGACACTAACAGGGCATATTGTGAGCAACAGGGACAGAGGGAAACAGAAAGTAACCTATCTCTGAAGTTTGTGTAAATGGATGGCAGAACAGGAAGTGGAAGAGATTGTGAGAGGATAATCTGTACTAAGAGAGACAAAGAATAGGAAATTGGGGAGAGCCATGATCAGCTACCTTTTTCTGAGACATGACACATAAGAGAAGCAGGAGGTACAGCATGTTAGAACTTTACTAGTAAGAAAAGACACTAATGAAGTTAGGTACAAGTATTTAAGGCAGAAGTCTTTTTGATATCAACTAAGAGAGTTAAGATAACTTTTCTATGTTCATACGTATTTACATCCTCTGTGCTTAAAAAATAGACAAAATTGTTTTACGATAAAATGAGTAAAAAACAGTAAGCATACAAATTAGATTTTGATATTTTTTCACCTGTGATTATCAGGTATAAATTAATTTTGGTGACGAAGTATATTAAAGTTTTTCTTCTTTGCTTTCTTTCAGTTACAGAGCAAATTAAACAAACCGTTCATTCAATCATGACTGTTGCATTTTAGTCAGTGGAATTTCTCAAGCTTTGTGGCATTCCCCATCCCACCTGGGAAGAGTCTGCTGAGGACTGTGCTGTCTGGTGCTCCCTTGTAAAGTCTAGAATGTCTGATTTTGAAAAGAGAAGAATCAGAAACAAAGGACAGAGTAAAGGAAAGATCAAGAGGGGGCTTCACCTCCCAGCCTGGTCCAGCCCCCAGCATCCCATTTCACAACTGCAACAGACTTTTCAAGGTGAAGATCAGACTCATTAGTCATCTCCCTACCCACCTCACACCCCAGTGATTTGGAATCAATAATCACCACATATGGAGGATGAACGTATGGAGCCATCAGTAGTCATGAGATCCAAAGTAGTTAGAATGAGGTACTTATAGCCGCTATCAGCAAGCAAGGTGGTGAATTTAGCACTTACAAAGTATATTGAAAGAAAGAGAAGCAGGGAAAATAGCAAGTTATATAACAAGATTAAATGAATGGCTGTCAGGACAAAGTGTGTTGGTAAAAAGGGGCAAAAGTCAGAGTAACAAGCCAAGAAGAGTCATGATCGTCCATGTCCTGGCATAAACAAGAAGTTTCTTGAATTTACATATTCTTAAACTGTAACTGATATTTACATTATTTTCTTTATTATCTCTTTCTTTCTATTTACATAGAATTTATTTATAGACATGAGCAAAATTGTTGTTAGTTTTCCAAAATATAATTCTCCTTATTTCTTTTGCCTAATGACTAAAAACACTAGTTTACATAAATATTTATTTTTAATACATTTATTTCAATACTTCTCCATAAATCCCGCTACTCAAATATTTTGCTGTCAAGATTTTGATTAAAATTTAAGCGGGCAACTCTTTCAGAATTTCACTTATTAGTTTACATAAGCAATTATGAAATACATTTGAGCCATAAATATTTTAATGAAAACGAAATAATAAATGAGACAATATATTCTACAGCAAGAAAATTTATGCAACACATAAATGACATCATCAATTAGAAATTCTCGTTATACTTGATTGTATCTTCTTGTATCTCTGGTTATCAAAATTAATTATTCCAACTCTGAAATGGGGGCAATGGTATTAATCTTTGTTTCTCTTTCTCTTGAATTAGTAATTTATAAATAATTTTTCCTTTTTTTTTTTTTTTTTTTTTTCCTTTCTTTCCCCAAAACGGAGAATTGTTTAATTCTCTTTGGGATCTTTTTAGCATTATCATCACAAAGATAGATAACCCCCATTTGTTTGTGCTACTCATAGTCGTCGTTAATATTTAAACATTTATGCATATATAACTAATATTATGAGATTGAGGTTGCATTAAAAAAATACACTGTGTATCCCACAATGCAACTCAAATAATGAACAACACCAAATTAGACAGTGACCAAATATTTGTCTGGAGAAAGTTACAGAAGGAGTTAGCAAAAAATTACAATGATAAAAATGTGTATTATAAAAGAAAATAATAATATTAACACAACTATGTTCAAAGTCTTAGAAATGAAAAATCAAAAAATATTAAGATAAAATATTACAGCCTAATTTGAAAACCATAAAGGCAACAAATAGAACAGGAAAAATAAGAAATCAAGTGAGGGTAGTCTGATAGTTTCATTGGATATCGACAATATCTTTTTAAAGAAATCAATATTGGACTTTTTTTCGATAGTGTTGGTATTTTAACATGAAACAGATTTTACATAACAAACACTGAATTAGCTCCCTTACATTTTCCTTCAGAGCCTCCTATTCTCAGCTCTTCTTTAAGTCATCCATCAGAAATAATACTGAAAATATTGTCTGAAATTCAACATTTTTTTTTTCTATGTAAGTAAAAATTGAAATATATTTAAAAACGTGTCACCCTAAGTTGGATAATTTACGAGAGGAAAATAAATATTTAAAGATTGTAAAAAAGCTTGGCTGGACTTAAGTTAGCTAATATAGAATAAACATAATTCCTTTTTCTGACTGAATTGATGAAGGTGAAAGGGCACAGTAGTCAAAACCTTGTGATAACAATAACAAATATGAGGACAATAGTCTGTATGTAAAAAATGAAAATAAGTGCCAAAATTGACACCCCCACCACCCCCACTATATGGTGGCCTGGTGGGCTAGCTTTGGGTTTTTTCCTCTTTTCATTTTCTTTATTTTTTATTTTTTTGGTTTTACATTTTTACAAGAGTAAAAAGCAAAATTCCCACTCTTTGCAAATGCATAGTTATTCCAAGTTAAAATTTCCATTAAATGCTGCTACCTCGAGAGCTGTGATACAGTATGTGAATGACATAATTTAGCTCTTGAAAATACATTTCAATTGAGCACTGTTGAGTGATAAGCTAATTCTATAAACAACAGCCACCTGCACTAATGCAAAGCTCTTCAGTAAAATGAATGGAGCACTTTGGCTGATTGGCATTTGTTTACATTTGTAAAAACAATACGTTAGATTTAGTTGTGTAACTCTACCGAGTGAAGATAGCTCTGGCTGACACCAAATTAGTTGAGTTTCAATCCTGGCTTGAGGCATTCGGAAGTCTAGTCACACCGAGGAGCTGTGATACAGCGAAACAGTACTGTCTGTGAATGACATATATATATATCTATATAAACACATACACTTTGCAGCAAAGGTTAGAAGATGAAATAAAGAGTGCTGAAGAAGACATTGGAAAGAATCAAAAAGATTTTTTTAAAAAGTAACAGGATATCTACATTAAAGGACAGACATGTTTACTTGATGGAATAGTGAATGCTGGACAATCTCTTGAAAGATGAAGAATAGACTTGAAGCAACAGAAATGTAGTTCTACAGAAAGATACCATTCAACAAATGTTTGAGCAACAACGAGGTTATGGAGAAAATGGAAAGAAAAAGGAAACTTATACTTAATATCAGAGAAGGGGCAGTTGAAAATTCTGGGAAACATAATGAGGAAGCAGGGCTTAGAAAATATGATACTCACAGGACAGGGAAAGGGTAACAGAGGAAAGCAGCATGTAACATACTTGATGAGCTTGAGTAAATGGATGGCAGAACAGGGTTGTGGAGAAATAACAAATAGACAAAACCTATTCAGAGCTAAAAGAGATAGAAAGATGTGAAGAGCCATGATCATCTGTGTCCTGAAGGGAAATGGCACATAACAGAAGAATTACTTACATCATGGAAATAAATTATATTGCATCTTGGATGGCATTTTATTACAATTTAGTAACAATGATTGTGTAAATGAATCTAACATTAACAAGTACTTGTATTGGACACGACACTTAAGGAAGTTTAACTTGATTGCTTTTAAAGATATCTCAGTAAGTTATTAGTTTTGTGCCATAGAGAAGACAACTCATCTTAACAAGTCATCAATTTAGTGGCACAGATAACATGTCTTATGATAAGCTGTTATTCTTTCACAAGATGACAGGCGCCCCAATGGGTATCCTGAGTAAAGCGATAAACTACATCCATGTCCTGGGTAAGACGATAAGCTAGGTCCAACAGCAAGGCCTTGATCAGAAGGTTTTGAGGAACATGGGACCACCTCTTAGTTACTGGTGTTCCCAGGTCCACCCTGACCCAGGTTGGTAGCACTTGTCAGTGTCCCAGCTTTGGGCAAATAGTTAACTCTGCAAAAGGTGTAAAAACACTATGAAAGTATAAAAATAGGTTTTAATACCAGCAATAATTGTTGGAAAATTTTTTCCAACAATACATCTTTGAAAAAAAAATTTTTAGCAGCAATACATTTTTGAAAAAAAAAAAAAAGTATTACCAGCAATACATTTTTGAAAAAAAAAAAAAAGTATTACCAGCAATACATTTTTGAAAAAAAAAAAAAGTATTACCAGCAATACATTTTTGAAAAAAAAAAAAAAGTATTACCAGCAATACATTTTTGAAAAAAAAAAAAAAGTATTACCAGCAATACATTTTTGAAAAAAAAAAAAAAGTATTACCAGCAATACATTTTTGAAAAAAAAAAAAGTATTACCAGCAATACATTTTTGAAAAAAACAAAAAAAGTATTACCAGCAATACATTTTTGAAAAAAACAAAAAAAGTATTACCAGCAATACATTTTTGAAAAAAACAAAAAAAGTATTACCAGCAATACATTTTTGAAAAAAACAAAAAAAGTATTACCAGCAATACATTTTTGAAAAAAAAAAGAAAGTATTACCAGCAATACATTTTTGAAAAAAAAAAAGTATTACCAGCAATACATTTTTGAAAAAAAAAAAAAAGTATTACCAGCAATACATTTTTGAAAAAAAAAAAGTATTACCAGCAATACATTTTTGAAAAAAAAAAAAAGTATTACCAGCAATACATTTTTGAAAAAAAAAAAAAAGTATTACCAGCAATACATTTTTGAAAAAAAAAAAAAGTATTACCAGCAATACATTTTTGAAAAAAAAAAAAAGTATTACCAGCAATACATTTTTGAAAAAAAAAAAAAAGTATTACCAGCAATACATTTTTGAAAAAAAAAAAAAAGTATTACCAGCAATACATTTTTGAAAAAAAAAAAAAAGTATTACCAGCAATACATTTTTGAAAAAAAAAAAGTATTACCAGCAATACATCTTTGAAAAAAAAAAAGTATTACCAGCAATACATTTTTGAAAAAAAAAAAAAGTATTACCAGCAATACATTTTTGAAAAAAAAAAAAAGTATTACCAGCAATACATTTTTGAAAAAAAAAAGTATTACCAGCAATACATTTTTGAAAAAAAAAAAAAAGTATTACCAGCAATACATTTTTGAAAAAAAAAAAAAAGTATTACCAGCAATAAATTTTTGAAAAAAAAAAAAAGTATTACCAGCAATACATTTTTGAAAAAAAAAAAAAGTATTACCAGCAATACATTTTTGAAAAAAAAAAAAAGTATTACCAGCAATACATTTTTGAAAAAAAAAAAAAAGTATTACCAGCAATACATTTTTGAAAAAAAAAAAAAAAGTATTACCAGCAATACATTTTTGAAAAAAAAAAAAAAAGTATTACCAGCAATACATTTTTGAAAAAAAAAAAAAAAGTATTACCAGCAATACATTTTTGAAAAAAAAAAAAAAAGTATTACCAGCAATACATTTTTGAAAAAAAAAAAAAAAGTATTACCAGCAATACATTTTTGAAAAAAAAAAAAAAAGTATTACCAGCAATACATTTTTGAAAAAAAAAAAAAAAGTATTACCAGCAATACATTTTTGAAAAAAAAAAAAAAAGTATTACCAGCAATACATTTTTGAAAAAAAAAAAAAAAAGTATTACCAGCAATACATTTTTGAAAAAAAAAAAAAAAGTATTACCAGCAATACATTTTTGAAAAAAAAAAAAAAAGTATTACCAGCAATACATTTTTGAAAAAAAAAAAAAAAGTATTACCAGCAATACATTTTTGAAAAAAAAAAAAAAAGTATTACCAGCAATACATTTTTGAAAAAAAAAAAAAAAGTATTACCAGCAATACATTTTTGAAAAAAAAAAAAAAAGTATTACCAGCAATACATTTTTGAAAAAAAAAAAAAAGTATTACCAGCAATACATTTTTGAAAAAAAAAAAAAAAGTATTACCAGCAATACATTTTTGAAAAAAAAAAAAAAAGTATTACCAGCAATACATTTTTGAAAAAAAAAAAAAAAGTATTACCAGCAATACATTTTTGAAAAAAAAAAAAAAAGTATTACCAGCAATACATTTTTGAAAAAAAAAAAAAAAGTATTACCAGCAATACATTTTTGAAAAAAAAAAAAAAAGTATTACCAGCAATACATTTTTGAAAAAAAAAAAAAAAGTATTACCAGCAATACATTTTTGAAAAAAAAAAAAAAAGTATTACCAGCAATACATTTTTGAAAAAAAAAAAAAAAGTATTACCAGCAATACATTTTTGAAAAAAAAAAAAAAAGTATTACCAGCAATACATTTTTGAAAAAAAAAAAAAAAGTATTACCAGCAATACATTTTTGAAAAAAAAAAAAAAAGTATTACCAGCAATACATTTTTGAAAAAAAAAAAAAAAGTATTACCAGCAATACATTTTTGAAAAAAAAAAAAAAAGTATTACCAGCAATACATTTTTGAAAAAAAAAAAAAAAGTATTACCAGCAATACATTTTTGAAAAAAAAAAAAAAAGTATTACCAGCAATACATTTTTGAAAAAAAAAAAAAAAGTATTACCAGCAATACATTTTTGAAAAAAAAAAAAAAAGTATTACCAGCAATACATTTTTGAAAAAAAAAAAAAAAGTATTACCAGCAATACATTTTTGAAAAAAAAAAAAAAAGTATTACCAGCAATACATTTTTGAAAAAAAAAAAAAAAGTATTACCAGCAATACATTTTTGAAAAAAAAAAAAAAAGTATTACCAGCAATACATTTTTGAAAAAAAAAAAAAAAGTATTACCAGCAATACATTTTTGAAAAAAAAAAAAAAAGTATTACCAGCAATACATTTTTGAAAAAAAAAAAAAAGTATTACCAGCAATACATTTTTTTTTTTTGAAAAAAAAAAAAGTATTACCAGCAATACATTTTTTTTTTTTGAAAAAAAAAAAGTATTACCAGCAATACATTTTTTTTTTGGGAAAAAAAAAAAGTATTACCAGCAATAAAAATCTTGTCGGCATTAAATAACCCAATGTGGTTGATAACCATAAACCAAACCAAACCAAATCAAGGTGAGAGGCTAACCCTGTTAAAACAAAAGATGTTTGCATATTTATGTCTGATTTGTAGATCCATATTTTAAGAGACTTCATAATCATTGTATTTATTAACATATTATATAATATTTTATAAATTATTAATATATTATTATAACTCATTTATGCAGATCTTTGATCTGTTGTACAGAGTTAATTTGCATGAAAATAAAACCATCTTAAATATACACTGAAAACTTTGATTTTATAGGAAGAATCTGACAAAGAAGTTACAAGGTGGGTAATTTCTCCTTCAACTAAAAACATCAGTACCTTTCTTGGCCTAAAGACCATTGTTGTTAAAATCTAATGTTACAGAATGTGGATGCTGGGCCATGATGGTCAACAATTGGTCAGAATACCTTGTGGACATGATATTCTGACAGTGATAGATTGCTTTTATCTAAATTTCAGATATAAGACTAAAATACCAGAAAGTTGGCAGCCATCAGCAGGAATTTTGAAGTATCTATATCTAAGTCTGCATGTGGTGAAATGCTAAGCCAATAAATGGACATGTGTTCCCCAGAAGTTCTTCCTCCCACTGCCTCCGAGGATCAAAGCTACCATATCTGTCCCTCTTGTAAAATAAAACAAATAAGGAAAAGAAACCATCTTTTGTTGTATAATCTGTTGGCAGCCATCAGCAGGAATTTTGAAGTATCTATATCTAAGTCTGCATGTGGTGAAATGCTAAGCCAATAAATGGACATGTGTTCCCCAGAAGTTCTTCCTCCCACTGCCTCCGAGGATCAAAGCTACCATGTCTGTCCCTCTTGTAAAATAAAACAAATAAGGAAAAGAAACCATCTTTTGTTGATATAATCTGTAAAGTAACGTTTGGTTCCAAGAGGCTGAAACCAATGCTAATACAGAATGCAAGACTATTGGGTTTTTAATTTACAGACATAGTATCTGCACCTCATGTGAAACCATTTTTATACAGCTTCAGGTGGCTAAGGAGTTTGGGATGCAGAGTTTTTCTTTTCTGAGAGTGGTTGCCAACTGCGATGAGAGAACCTAGTCTGCCCTGCTATTTAGATCATAGCTGGGGAGGGGAGATTTGGATTCATATCTTTCCTAAAGGTATTTGAGTGAAAGTGAATGCAATGAATTTGACTGGAATTCAAACTTGGCTTGCAGATTTATCATTCCAAGCCACTGACACATCCAACTACAAAAAAACCTGCAACTCCCATCAATTCTCATATTTTATCATTTGGCCTGACTTTTGATAAGTAGGTTGGTCCAAGAATTTTTCAAAAGTTCCTGCTTGCAAAAGATAAAAAAAAATATACTTTAGAGTGAATGAACAAAATTTTCAAAAGATAAATGAACTTTGACAAGTGAGCTTAATAAAAACTGGTGATGAGATTCTTTACCAGGTGGATGAGAAATGACTGAAACTGATTAACCCATTACCTGTGAATGAAGAGAATTGAATTTCTATGGCTTGCCTGTAAATGACAGAAATTTCTTCCATCATTAAGATGTTAACAGGTATTAATAACTGTTAATTGACTATTATTGTCATGCAGACATGTCTTGAGGCAATTCTGAAAATGTTTTCATTTTAGTAATTAAACTCTTCAACAGTAATTTACCTGATTTAATCTTAGAGATTAAAATGGATGACATAATCCGTTGGAATTTTAAAAGCATGTACAATGATATTGTACCAAAATTTTACTATAAAATCACTTACTATTCATTAAAAAAAGAAGCTTTGTAAAGAGCAAACCAATTTTTTCTTCTTCTCCTGGATGTGAAAGAATAAAATAGAAGCAATGTGCTGAAAACTGGCTTCTCAGCAAGAAGATTGTAACTGCAAAACATCATATTCTGAGTTGACATAAACCAGATTAATTTCTACAATAATTCCTACAGAAGTGATTGAAGGAAAGCAAGAAGACAGGAGTAAGCATCAATTGCAAACAGATAGAAATGCATAGTTGCTAGCAAAAGGAACAGCCCAGCATGTACATTACAAATTGGAGATACCAAAATAAAACAAGTGCAACAATTGAAATATCTGTGAAGTGTTTTAACAAAGTATAGAAAGTGTGACACTGAAATCCAAAGGTGCATTGAGATAGCAAAAGATGCCTTCTAAAACCCATGCAAAGTAGTTAGAAACAAAGAAAAAAGTACTGAAATGTTATGCAGTGTCAATCTTATATGACAGTGAATGCTGGACAATCTCCTCACAGATGAAGAAGAGACTTGAAGCTGAGAATAACATTGTCTGAACATGTGAGCAGCAACAGTTTTACAGAAAATGGTAACAAACAGGACACTTATAATTAACATCAGAAAGAAAGTGGGTATTTCTGAGATGCATAATAAGGAAAGAGGGCTTGGAAAATTTGATAATCACAGGATTTATTAAAGGCAAGTGGGATAGAGGAAAACAATGCATAACCTATCTAGTGAGCTTGATGGTTTAGGAGAGGTAACAAAAAGGTAAAATTTGGTAAGAGTTACAAAAGACAGGGAATTGTGGAGAGCCATGATCACCAACATCCTGAAGGGACATGGCACATATTATTTCTTTAAACAATTTTTTTAGGAAAATACATTTCAAGTTCAGTAGCTGTTATTGCTCTTTCCAGTAGTGATAGGAGTTTCCTTCCTAACCCTTTATTTGAAGTTAAAATATCAATAAATCTATGCTCTTTAATGTAATTTAACTTAGATTAATTTTTTTTTTTAATGTTGGTATTTGTGTGGTAGGGCATTTTCAGTAGCAACCTTTTTTCAGATATCTTGGAGAACTGTTCCATTTTGGTTTTTTTTATCGAAACTGATCAACAGAAGGCTGTACAGGTGTAATTAGAAAAAGAAATGTGTGTCTCTGTGTTAAGTAATTTGTTTATTTTTAATAGATTAAAAATTATCAAGACAAGGTGCTGATGACACAACTATTTATTCCTGCCTTAATAATAAATCTGATCAGTTTAGTGAGGTCAAATTGGCAGCTGATATAAAAAATAAACTACAATCTGTTAAGTGGGGCAAGGAATGGCTTGCTAATTTTAAAGCCTCCAAACTGAAACTGCTTTGTTTTATTCATTTGAGACAACTCCTTTTTTGCTGTCCATCAACATGGCTGATGCTAACCTCCTGTGGAGTCACTCATTGCAACCTCTTGAGTTAATGTGGAAAGATTAGAATGAATTAAATTCTAGGTCTGCTAGAAAAGTTGGTTTACTGTGTCATGCTAGACCATTTTTCTTGCCAGACTCTATCTTACATATTTATAAGTCTACCATTTATCCATATTTTGAATTTTACTGCCATCTCTTATCTGGTACTCCTGCAATATGACATTTTTAATAAAATACATTGAAGTATCTGCTATGTTATTGATCCTGACCTGGCATCTCAACCTAAGTCACTTGCAAGATGTTGACTTTCCACACTACATTAAGCGAAATGTAAGGAAGAAAATTTATATCATTAAAAAGAACAATAACAGTGCACTTGATAAAATCTATTTCCCTGAACTACTGTTTTCATAAATTCCAACAGAAAATTATGTTAACTTTTGGGTCACTGAATACGAAATATTTCCTTATAAAGGAATGGCTTATCTCATAATTATCATTAGTTTAATTTTCTTTGTGTTTTTTTCTTGTTGCTTAATTCACACTAATATCTATGGTGGATTTGCTTAACATTTAATGGAAAGAGAGTTGTAGAGATCTTAGAGGAAAGTTGATAAATTATGATTAATATAGGTAAAGAGGTTATAGAGGGGAATTTAGAAATTAGAATTAGTTATACATTTGATATTTGGAGAGTTAGAAGGGAGTGAATATTATGGAAATACAGTATCTAATTAAGTTAGACCTATATTATGGAAATTTGAATTTGTTTTTATGTCAACATTTTAACACTAATTCATTCCACTGATTTAATAGTTGGCTTTGATTATTGTATTTTGTTATTTTAATTTTTTCTTCTAAATATAAGACACCCCTATCTTTAAGACTATTAGGAATATGAGCGGAACCTATAATCTTCCAAATTATCCGTGGGCTCAAATCTTACTCCTTCAATTCCCAAAATTTCTTTGAAATAGCTGATTTTTCTTTGAAGAGTGGATTTGCTTAATATTTAGTCAATTTTGAGTACAGTTGCTAATAAACACAAAAATTACACGCACACATTTAATTTATCAAACTAAATTAATAAATAATTATATTAAAAATATATAAACAAATAAGAAAATAAAAATCCAACAACATTTACTCATTTTCACTTACTCGGCATTAAATTACTTCACTTAGCATCCTCCATAATTTATCTTTCTTTACACAGCTTTAAGAATATTTCAGAGCATTCTTTAATTTAAGATTTTTCAAATTTGATTAATATTTTTCTCTCCTTGATTTTTTTCTTATGTGTTGCAAAATAAAATCCTTCCATTTAACTTAATCATGCCTGTCTGGACAAAACATGTTGGTAAAGAAAATTTTCTCTTGGTCTTTATTGATATTACTTTTTACAGATATATTTTATTTATATTTGAATTTCACATATATGGTTTTATAACAACCATAGTTCAGTCACTGAGTTTTGCAGAGATGCTGGGACTACTGTACATAAAATATCCAGAAAGATAAAAATGCTTAAATATATAGAATATATAACGTGTCAAAAGTATGTTTCAAGAAACCGGTTTTATTGATTGCGTGATCACTTGGTTTCAGTGATCTCCTTTGAAAGTTATCTTTATTAACTAAACTTAATTATGGCCATATGTTCAAAGCATGGTTCTCATTCGAATTACCGAAGTTTTAAAACACATTAAGTCAGTTAAGTACTTAGATGGGTGACTTCTGGATTGTACCAGGTACTGGAATCTATGTGACATGCCTAGCAAGCCAGATAGATAAAATCTTGCTTCTTAAACTAACAGAAAACCTCGATATGTGGGCAAACTTCTGGACTGACAAGTTGCAAGGTTTGCCTGGAGTTGGTTAAGTGGTGAGTGTATTAAACTTAGTTTAAATTGGTCTGGTACCATGAAATATTAGTGGGTCACTAAACGAGGACTGGATTCATTCAGATTTGTGAGATAAGGGGATCTGAATATTCCAAATTTTTTTTTCACAGAAATTTACAATAATAGTTAGGGATGGCTATGAAAGAAAGCTGCTTTGGTATGAGGAAATGGTGGCTGAGGCCCGTGAGAGGGGATACGGCTGCACTTTGCTGCCATTTCAGGTTGGCTGTAGATGCTTTCCAACTGCTTCCTTAAAGAGATTCCTCAAGTGCGCTGGCATCCAAAAGCTAAATAAGGTAATAAATATCTGTGGTGAGAAAGCGGTGGAAGGCAGTGGGTGTATTACCTGAAAATTTGTATCGAGTCATGTTCAGCTAACAAAATAGACCAGTTGGAACATAACGTTATTCAGCTGTTGCAGGCCCACTGTGTGGAGAGGTACTGAGCTTAATGGGCCCAAACTTTTTGAAGCATGGTGCTCAGCTGAAGATTGCAGCTGGTCTGGAGCACTTGATGTGCACATGTGTTTGAAAAAAAGAGAAGCTTAATGGATGCAATAATTAAAGGTATAAAAGATTTCCAGAAAAAGACGGCTGCCATTTGACTCTTTTTCCAGTGTCCAGAGAAATAATTGCAAACAAAATCTTGGAAAATATGACAAAGCTGGAGCTGTGATGGGTTTGTTGAGTTAATCTTCTTTAGCAGAAATCATGCAAAATGTTGTGAAAAAACTTTTAGTAATATCCTCAAATGCTAGAGGCAAAGGTTTTTGACAGAAACAACCAAAATAATGATACTCAATTGAATGATCTATCAGATAAAGAATATAATTCACCTTAGTCAAAGAATTCATCAAATAAAATAAAGTTATTCAAAGAACAAAGATGAGGATACTTCTCTGAATGGTTTATCAAATAATGAAAATACTTCATTTGAGGACATCAGACAATAAAAAGAAGGCCAAAGTGATTGAAACAACAAAGGTACAGAGAGAATCTGAATCATTCATCTTATAATGTAGATAGAATATTTAAAATGAAAAATACTTTATTTTCTTGTCTTTCTCCATGTCTGAGTATTGAGGAAATGTCTGGATGTTTAATGGGATATTTTTTTATTATTTGTAATGGATTGTATTTTATTGAGAAGGTGCCATCTTTATTGATTGTGTTCTGAATGAAAGTTTTAACATATGCCAAGTAAATGTTTGTGATTATGAAGTAGGGAAAGAAACACTAATTTGTCACTGCTGAAGAGTTCCTGATCATTGCAATGGAAGTTGCTATAGTTACGCTAAGTGAAGATGTGTGAAATGATTTTTCTTTTCTTTTCAATTGATTGGACAGATTGACAGTTTGGAAACAATTCTCTTCACTTGATTACTTTGTTAGACTGTTTCCATTGATTAGTAAGAATATGAATGGACAGACAATTAAGTCTGATTATTTTAGCAGTTGAACATCCTTTTTCTTATGTTTTTGTCACCCATATTTTATTTTTGCAAATAATTCATGAAGATGTATATCATCTCACTTGTTGTCTTCAATAATTATATTAAATTTGAGTTCAAATCTCAAAAATAAAATTAAAAAATAAAAATTTAAGGGCATAATTTATTAAAAGCAAAAAATAAAATAAAATTATTTGAAATAATTATGATATATAAGGGTGTGTTTAAAATTTCTTAGGCATCCTGGGTATCATGTTAAATTACATTTGGTTTTGAGGAGTGTGGAAGCACCTCTTACTTGCAGTTGTTCCAAGGTTCACCCTTATCCGGGGTAGTAGCACCTGATAGAGCCCAAAACTATGAATAAATAGTTAACCACCAAACTGGGGTCAAAACACTATGAAAGTATAAAAATACATTTTTATAGTAAAAATACCAGCATTATATTTTTTTGTTAAAAAAAAATGTACTAATGCTCCCAAGAAAATCAAATTTTGGCATTATCCCCTTCCCCAGTGTAGATGTGTATATATGTTTTTATGAAAGTGACTTTTTCCAACACAGATGAATAAACACACCCAAAACATAATGTTCAAAAACCAGCTACAGATGTGTTTATAAGTCAATCTTTATTCTTTTTATGCCCTTCTGAGCTTGAAACAAGTCCAATTGTCAACTCATACGTCTGGTAGAGGTGTTAGCTACCACTTGGGTACTTCAAAGTGCCTCAGTTTCTTAGTTAAGTTACGAACAAATTAAAAATTCATCCAGAAATTAAATGTTTTTCCCCAAAAAATTGGTTGAGAAGGGGTTAAATGACCCATAAAGAGTTGATATGCCAATAAGCAAAAAAAGCAAAACAACAAAGAAATTTTTTTTAGATTTTTGAGAGTAGGGCAGGCCAAGAACCTTTAAGCAACCCATTGTATTATTATGAAATTAGGAAAAAAATGTGTTGTTAGGTAATCTATAAATAATTTCCCAATTGAATTAGATACATTTTCTGCATGTGTAATTTAACATTTTAATTCTTGCCATTATCTTTGTAAGAAAGAATAGTGGTTTTTAAATCAGTAAAATGAAAATATCCAGCAAAACGCTAACACAAATAAAATTCTGTGTATTAACAGTCGGATTGCCCTTATTTACTAATAAGACATTCCATTCATGATAGCATGAGACATGCTTTTTTATTAGTGCCACATGATGACTCCTGTTAGCAAAATTGATGTTTTTAGAAACATCATCTATGATGCTTCCTGTGGTCAGTGAGACTTCTACCTCCACTCAGGTGACTAATCATGAGACTTCTACCTCCACTCAGGTGACTTCTAGTGAGACTTCTACCTCCACTTCTAGTGAGACTTCTACCTCCACTCAGGTGACTAATATTTATCAAGCCTCTGTTTATATCCAGGTAGCATTACATTGCTGACTGACTCCTGTTACATCCATCATGTTGCAAGACTTAAAGAGGGTTTGACCTCTGAACCCCCTGAATCATTTTTTAGTCGACTTGTACTTTGCTTGCCACCTATTGTTCAGTATTCATCATTTCACTGTACTTTGCCTTCTTTCAATATTCAGCATTCCTTAGTGTTGTTATGGCAACAGCTTCAAGAAAATTCATTTGATCCCCCCATATTAACTTTTAGCACCAATTTATGCAGTGTTGTTGGGTGTTCCAGGAAATGCTGTTGTAATAAATTCAGTCATCCAGGTTTTTTATATTAAAAATACAAACATCTGAATTCCACAGAATGATAAAATAAAAATAAGGAAAACATGGTCTCATGCCTGTCAAATAAATCATTTGTATGAGTTCTTAGCTATGGTACCTAGAGATTTTGAATTTAAGCACAGTACTAGACTGGTGTCAAGATGTCATCAATTTACAGTTGAGCTGGCTAGATGTAGCCGTAAGTTCTAGGCTACCTTTCTTTTCTCACACTTCTCACTTGTGGAACTCCATTCCAGCTCCATACTTTCCAGCTGACCTTAATCTGCAAAAATTTAAATGCCATGTTCATCGCTATCTACTGTCCTCCTGATTATTCTTTTCTCTTCCTCCCTTGCATGCGGTGATACTGATGTAAAAAAAGAAATTTACAAATGTATGTGAATTAGAAAGTTATAAAATTGTGTAAAAAATAGTTTTTAGTTAGAGTCTTTGGATAGAAATTGCTGTAGTTTAGAAAAGACTTTTAAATAGTTGGTTTAAAGTTAAAAAAAAGAAGCAGTTGTTGAAAAAAAGACTTACCATCAGGGAAGATTTACTGACCTTCTTTTCTGTTAGAGATGTTTCATTTAATGTTACCAACTGGTTGGCCATGCTATGGTTGGAGATGATTCATTTGAACTTGCTGATTTATATTGTGTTTCTTTCAGCATGCATTGGCGGAGGAAGAAAAAGCTACACAGCCATGTTGGCTTGGAGACCAGTTGCATCTCTCTGCTTCTGTTTGGTTTGAAGACATCAGCTTCTCTGATCTGTGAAAGTTGAAATCTGTGAGGTTTTATAGGAAATTTCCACAAAAGTAATTTCCAGAAAAATAAGATTTCAGTTTACTCTGATTGGTCAAATATTTCCCAGGGGGATGTTAATTTCTAACCAATAGACACTTTGATTTAAATGGTGTTTGTTGTGTTATGGAATCTTTTAGGCATGTTTGTAATATCGGATAGAAAATAATGTTTGGATGGGTTTTTTTTATATGTATGTGTGTATGTAACTGTGTTGGAAATAAGGATTTTTTCCTATATTGTCAGCTTCTCCCAGCAAAAGTTAGGGTTTTCTTCAATATAGTGATATCTACAATGGCCTTGAAAACCTGGTCATGACACTAGTGTTAGTGCTTTTAGACCATTATCTTCAGGCATAAAGTGAAGCTGGTGACTCTGCCTTCTCTCAAGTGAACAAGTGCGATGAATTTGGTAGAACATCATAAACTGCATAGATTAATAATTCTATTTCACACGGGTTGGCTTTCGAAATCTCTGCCCATGAGACTTTCTACTCTATCACTTGCTTCAAACTTTGCTAACTCTCTGTCCTTCTCAATTAATATGCGCACATCATCCTGTATCTGCAAACATCTGTCCCTCCCTGTGTCTTGATTTTATGCTGATGTTAAGGCTAATACTATCAGTATCTGTCTATATTTCTGAGATGAGGTATTATGTATGCTATTGAGGACAGTGGATAAAGGTGTTAGTTAGATCCAGTGACAGGACCCAAAGAGCTGTGAGTTCAATACCTGGTTAAGGCAGTGGAGAACTTGAAGAGGTGAATTAACAGGAGATAACTGACATTCATTAGGCATGGCACATGGAACTAGAACAGTCTACCCCAGCAAGCAAAATAAAGGGTTCAGTTCAAAATTCCAATCACCTGAAGAAGGCCAGAGAATACAATGGTGGAAATGTTGTGATATATATGGCAACAAAGATGAGGACAATAGTCCAAATAATGTAAATAGTAGCTAATACAAAATTCTGAAAAAATACATTTGGGTAAAAAAAAAAAAAAAAATAACCAGTTTTGTTTCACAGTAACCTCAGTGAAATTGTAAATAATTTTGAAAATTGAAATATCCCGTAAATAATGTCTGAATTTAAGGTCATAAAAATATTTTAAGAAATTGTGTTTAATCAGACTTTGTTCCTTAAATTAGTTCAATTATTATTAATATCACCTTTACAATGATTAACAGTCTTCTCTGTTCCATGTCCATTCAAGACATGGACGATCATGGCTCTTCACAACATCCTTTATAGTTTTAGTAAATAGTTTGTCTTTTTGCTATCTCTCCTCATTCTTTTTCTGCCAACCATTTTAGGTAGGTAATTCAATGCTTTCCTCTGTTCCTTTTACCTTCACTATATCCTCTGAGTGTTAATTCTTCAAGCCCTCTTTCCTCATTATGCGGCCTAGAAATTTTTACTTTCTCTTTCTGATTCTAATTATAAGTTTCTTTTTTATTTCTATTTTCTTTAAAACTTTGTCATTGCTCACATGTTCAGTTTGTGACATTCTGAAGATCTTTCTGTAGAACCAAATTTCTATTGCCATAAGTTACTTCTTCATCTGTGTGGAGATTGTCCACCATCGTTCTTCAGATGAAATAACGTTTTTTTTTTCTGATATAATTCAGATAAGGGAATCTCAAAATCAACCAAAAAATATTTGCTGTATTTTTAGTGTTTGTTAGTAATTTATATTCTTTTTTATAATTATAAACAAAAATCATGAAAACTAAGTTATATATTTAGTTTTCAAGGTCAAGTTTGATTTTATTTGTTCTTTAATATGGTAGTAGCAGGAGCTGCAGCCACTGTGTAAGTCAGCATTATTTCTTACTTGCCTTTGGTATTTTTTAGTAGATCATAAAGTCAGTTTAAGGTGAATTTTTAAGCATAGCTTATGTGGCACAAGGATTATACTCACTATTCAGTCATAGTCGATCTAGCAAGACAAACTCATTAACCATTACACCAGTTTATGAGCCAGTAACAAAATTTTACCAAATAATTTTGATATACTTTTGAATATTTATTATACAGGTGGGCAGTGGAAAATTTTTCTATGCGAAAGTGGGTAATGATACCGAAAAGGTTGGGGAACCCTGGTATACATGAATTTATGCATTTTTCTGTAAATGTACCGAAGTTTTGGTTATACATTTTTGTGCTTATATTAACTTGCATAAGTCAATATTAGATATGCATTTATGGCGTAAGCCTTATGCCTAATTCTGTGCACACAATTTTTTATATGGAAAATTCATTTTGGCTGATTCTGCTTTGCAATGTCTTTTCCATAAGTGATGTAATAAAATTCACTGAACGTTGAGAATATTCATTTACTACAAAATTTAGACCAGAGGCCAATTACAAAATCTGACTTAGATGCCATCTTCATAGTAGCCAACTTCAGCAATAAAAAAACTTTTGTGTGTTGATTTATTGCTTCAGCTGACATGTTAACATTGTTTTCACACTAAAAGTATCACTGCAAATAAACTCATCGTTATCATGATAAAAACTGCCAACCAAGTGTTGATCTAATGGTTGGCAGTCAATGTGTTAAAAGTAAAGAACCCTAAATGTTTGTCATTCCTTTTCTGATATTTTGTTCTGTATTTCCTTTAACTGATATGGTCAGTTAATATATTTTGACTTGTGTTGATCTGAGGTGATGTCTATTGCTTTTGTAGGTGTTATGATGTTGATTTGGGGGTTGTAGAGACAAACGCCAAATAACGCGTAACAATAAAAAGGGTTTTAATAGGTTGGTAAAAAGGTACAGAAATCACCTGAGTAGTCAATAACTAGCTCAGCCAAGAAATTCTCTGTCTCCCTGTCTCTCTCAGGTCAACTGACATGCCACTATTTAAAGTCTTTGTTCACAGACGCAGACAAGTTCATCTTCAAGAGGGGTGGTAGGTTTCCGACACAACAGTAGGTAATTAATATTTGATAAACAAATATTAAATTTTAAAGAAAAATTGAGTTAATGTTTGAATGAATATTGAGGGGAAAATAATAAAGTAAGCAACTCTAGTCAACAATCAAGAAACAGTTTTGGATGAGTTTAGAGAGATTTTCTTAACTATAGATTTGACTTGAATACTTTATGCTTTATTAAACATTCATACAATAACTTTTCCTATGTGCCACGCCCCTGATCATGGCTCACCACAACGTTGAATTTCATGAGGCTTTTAGCAGTTTTTCTCCTTTTTCTAAGGTCCAAGCACACCATTCTGCTACCCATTCATACAGGCACATCAGGTCAGTATCTTGCTCCGTTTCCCTATCTTGCCCTCAGTATGTTCTATAAATTTGAATGGTTAAAAGTTTTCAAAGCTTTTTTTCTTCATATGTGCCCAAGGAATTTCAGCTGCCTTTTCCTGATTCTGAAGATAAGTGTTCATTAAGACTTCATTGTTGATAACTTGCTCCATCAATGAAATTTTCAGTATCCTTCTGCCAAACCACATTTCAGTTGCTTCAAGTTTTTTCCTCACGCATGGGAATAGACGAATACCATGGAACAATCCAGAACTCTTTTCTTAGCTTTTGGAATGTTTCTCTTGCTAGTCCAATGCAATTTCACATCTTGGTGTTGTATTTTCCATCCTCCATCCTATTTCCCAGATATTTGAATTTCTGCACCTGCATGGTGTTTTTATTTCCAAATTGTAACTCATCTTTTTCTCTTGCTGATGGCCATACTTTCTGTCTTCTTGCTGTTGAAGATATTAAAGGATCAGGATAAATGGAATGTTATAATGAAAACCAACTGCCTTACCTGTGATTTGACCATAGTGAAATGGATTTTTGGTAAATGTTCATTTTAACACCCGAGCGCTAATATCCCTTCAAATTTTTCCAAAATAGTCTTATTTCCGTGCAAATGTATATGCTGAACTCAAATCAACAATTAGATATTGAAGAAACCTACCTTTTTGGATGTTAACAACCCCCAAAAAATCGGACTTTTTCCTGGTCTTTCATCAGCCATTACCGGCTTATTGATAAGTAATTCAGTGCTGACAATTTCCTGCGTATTTATAAAATTTGACCCTATTACATCCCTAAACAGGAAGTCCTTCAAGAAATTAGTACACGCTTCCGTAAAGAAGCAATTATTTAATTTAATGTTTTTTATTTTTCTTCAGGGTTAGGAGTAAAGGTTGGGGGAGGGGTTTTCTTAATATTTTTTATTTTTCTTCAGGGTTAGGAGTAAAGGTTGGGGGAGGGGTTTTCTTAATATTTTTTATTTTTCTTTAGGGTTAGGAGTAAAGGTTAGGGGAGGGGTTTTCTTTCTGTTTAATGTTTTTTATTTTTCTTTAGGGTTAGGAGTAAAGGTTAGGGGAGGGGTTTTCTTTCTGTTTTTAAAAACTAATGAAATAATAGAATCAACCCTTCTACTTTTCCAAGTTTGTGCATTAATTTTTGTATTATTTTTATATATTTGAAAGTTAACTTTCTTCTTAAAAAAAAATTACTTTGTTATTCTTTTATTTGTCGATGTTTACATACTTAAATTAAGTACAAAAAAAAGAAATTCGCTTTCCGGAAGCGTGTACTAATTTCTGAAAGAAAATAGTGCAGCAGTGAATGACGCTCGGGTGTTAAAGTGAAAATTTACCAGATTTTCTCAGTTCTGACATTTGCTTTTCTGTCTTGATCGTTGTCTTTACTACATTACTCAAGTACATCAATAGTGAATTCTCCCAGACTGATTTCCTCCTCATCAACTTCTTCCTGTATATCATGACAAATATACGACTCCAAAATGACACTGCTGGATTGTTCAAGAGAGGCATGGCCTGATGGATTAAAGTGCTTATTTTCTAAAGTTTGATTTTTTTAGCAGTCAGCAAAGGATAAAAAAAACTAACAAATGACAGGTGAATAAGACCGATGAGTTTTAACTGATATAAAATATGTGTTAAGCAAGGAGAAGGAAATAAGGACAGTTTTCCTTTATTGATTGAATAAAGTGTTCAGTTCAAAATTACTAGAAGGTTACCAAGTATGACAAGGCTGGAGAAGGCTGGAGAATACAATGACCAAAATAATGTCTGTATAACTGTTGTGAGGTAGGGTCTGGCAAGAAACAACATTTAATGATCCTATTATTCAATATTCAGCTAGACAAGTCACTGCAATAGTGTTATCTACCTCTTCTTACCCAGGACTACTTATCATGAATGAACTGATCTATTTATAATAGTAAGGACGGTAATTGGCTCTTATCGCAACCAAGATGAGAAAACCTATCCAAATGGGAATATATATACCATGACAATTCCTTATCTAAAAAATACCCACATAACATATTCTGATAATCCATTTTCACAGATATCCTAAAATTTGATGAAATCTTCAGGTTACAATTGTCAAACTGTTAAATAGAATATCTTTCTAAGAAACAGCCATTAAAACTATATAACTTAAAAAAAAACATGTTCAATGCAGAGACGAATGGTAGATTTATAAATTAATTAAAGATGGATTCTGATGCAAATAATTTTCTACATGGATTCTCTCTATTCTGATCTTTGCTTTTCCTGTATCTAATACACATTTTTACCATATAACTCAAGTACAACATTATTCTTCCGCACTAATTTTTTTTTCATCAACTTCATCATGTATACCCCCACTATGCAATGTGATAGGTCCTGACCTTGCATCTCAACTGAAGTCACTTTATCACAGACGTGATGTGGCTTCCCTCTGTCTTTTTTTTTGTGGTATCTGCTCTGATGAGCTATTTTCACTGATGCCCCAACTGCATAAATTTATGCGTGCTACTAGGTTGGCATCTCAGTCCCACCCTTTTACTGTTGAAACAGTTAAATGTAACAGCCTCTTCTACTCCAACAGATTCTTCTCTTGCACTTCCCAACAGTGGAACTCCCTTCCTCTTACTTGCTTACCCGATAAATATAATCTTCAAAACTTTAAATGTAATTTCAATCAACATCTTCTGATGCCTTTATCTTGACCCCGTCCTTCTCTTTATCCTTTCCTCATCACCCCCACTTTATTTTTACTTTTTCTTCTTGAGTATAATCATCCTCTTTGTATTCATCATGGATCACAAAATTTAGATGATTTCCTAAAATATATATAATAAGTAGGGATCAATTGGAAAAAGATGGAACAAATCAAAGTGATGATTTATTTCTCAAATGAGGCCATTAACATTTAAAACCATACCTGTCAGTTGATCAAAGTGAACCTTATTATATTCCAAACATTATTTAAATGCTGTAACTACTGATACCTGTTGTCATCATCACATTGATAATGACACAAAGTTAGTAAGGCATAATCATCAATGGACAAACCACAGGCCAACATAATTGCCATCAGTTGCTCCTTGCTTCTGATTGGCTGATTCCACAGTAGCATAAGCTCGTCCATACTCCATAGAAAAGTCAGTATTTTGCTCTGTGCTGGTTTCTGGTAGGATTCATTTAACAGTACATCCCACGAATCCCAGTCAACACTTGCCAAAACTTTATTGGGATGATGATTGATTTTGGGTTGCATTTGAGGTTTTTCACTGATACTATAATCTGAATTGCTTTATATTCTTGTAAAATATGCATTTCTCCTCATCAGTTACAAATATGCTCACAAAAAGTAAGATGCATTTGTAAGAGTGCAGATATCGACTCATTGTCTAAGTTTGGCTTCTGTAAAATCAGTGAGCATCTTTTATAGTCGTTGCTGATGCCAGTGAGTTATTGAATGGGAGTTTTTAAGATAATTTTTCACCTGTAGCTGCAATTTATATCTATTGAATTATAGTCAAAAGCAAACCAACCAACTGAAATTACATTTTCTAAACCTTTCAAACCATCTTCAGCAATTAATTTTTTGGATTACATCTGCAAAATTGTTACCATTTCTACAGTGTGGCACAGATAAATCAGGTAAAAAAATGAATGGATAATAAAAACAGCTTTTTTTATATAACCAATTAATATCATTCAGTGAAATTTTAGGCACATATACAAGGTAGAAAACTCACTCAATTTGGCTACCACTTTCTCCAGGTGGAAGCTGGAGTAGCCCTTGGTGATGGTGTGTCCCTCTCTATTTTAGCCATGGCTTTATGATGGCTAACTTGAGAGCCCTTCCTTTCATATGATAGGGCCTGCTGTTCATCACCCTCTTCAAGATGCCCCACAAAATAGTCCAGAGGAATGCAATTTGGTGATGATGGGGGGGGGTCATAAGTTGTGCAACCAGTGGTATGATGAGCAATTGCTGCCTCTTGAGCACATAAGATTTATAATTCAAGTCCCTCTTAACAATACACCCAATTGTTTGCCTACTGATTCCTATTTCCTTTGCTATTTTCCTCATGCTTTTGCTGGTGTACTCCTTCACAACATCACTAATGCTGGTGACAAACTTGGGCATCCTGGTGGCACCAGGGCACTTCTTATGCATTTTGCATTCTAGCCTGAAATTTTCATGGTCATTTTTGCAAGTTCATAGACCATGGTTTTAGGCTATTTAAACCATTTCAATGATTTCCTTAGGTTTGTGGCTGGTCTGAAGGCTTGACAATTACATTCTGAAGATATGTCAATTAATAAACAAGTTGTGCATGAATAGCCAGACAGCTATTAAGGTGTAATACTTTCTACTGACGTTCTTGAAACCTAGCTATCTACACCACACTATATGTTCATATGTGTGTTTTGTCATCATAGCTAAGTCTGTTGGAAATCACAGTGACAATGTAAGTTAATTACTTAATTGTATATGAATATGTTATAATGACTGAGATATTTTAAAATAATAAAAATATCATTCAGTCTGTCATGATCAGATTTTAGACATTATTTAGGGAAAGACCTGATACTGATGTATCTTGCAAGTTTTGTTAAAAAAATAGATGAAATTTTATATGAAAATCTTGGTACATGACTAAGACAAATGACCAAACATCTGACATTTTCTGTATCTACCATATCCCTTCAGAATGTAGGTGATCATGACTCTCCACAATTTAACATCCTTTGTAGCTCTTATCAATGTTTGTCTTTTTACTGTCACTCCCACTCTCTGTTCTGCCATCCAAGCTCATTAGGTAGGTTACCTGCTGTTTACCCTGTCCCTCTTACCGTCAGTATATCCCATGAGTGTCAAATTATCCAAACCTTCTTTCCTCCTTGTTGTCCTTGAAAGTTCAGAGGTTTATTTCTGATTCTTTGTCTTTTTTTCTAGAGAATTCAAAATGAGAATTTAGTATAAAGAATCTGAAAATATTAAAGATATTAAGAGTTTTTAAATTAATTTTGTGGCATTTATTGAAAAAAGTTATTTGTTGGTGTAAAGTAACAAAAATGCAGTTAATCAGTGACAATCCTTTTTACAGAAAATCCCATTTTTATTGTGCTTCCAGTGATTAGCTCCATTTCATTAAAAAGAGAAAATAATGATTTATTTCATTTGGATAATAAATGAATATCTGCATTATTAAACAAATTTCAAATTTCACAACATCTTATGAATCTGCTGAGAGGCATGAAGAAGTGTGGTAGTAGTATTAAAAAATGGCCCTCACGAAACAGGAATTGAAAACGGAATATTTTTAGGTACCCTCATGAAATCGCTAAAAAAAGTAAGATGTGACCAAGTAAATGGTTAAGTAATAACAAAAACCAAGTTTGCAGATATATCGTATATTAAACAGTAAGTACACCAGAAGAGTATTACATGACTAGTGAGAGTGTATCGAATGAACTAGCGTTCAGTCTATTCACAGTTCCCCGAAGCCTTCTGTCCTACTAGTCTTATAGTAGGTGGGAGAGTCTAACATAGACTCTTTAGAGGGAGGAGACCACAATGCTATTCCAATGTCTTTTAAGATTCTCTATTAAAACATTTGCTATATATTTAAATTTTGCTTAATCTTGGCATCTCTAGTTCTGTATTAAATGAAATGATTGTTTATCTTTGAGGTGTAAGATTGAGAGCCAATGGAATATTGATCCACTTTCTTGCATATTGTTATAAAACTGGCCACTGCTCTTGAAAAAGACCTCCAATCAGTGGTTAACTTGGGCAGGAAATGCCTCCAAAGCTAAACTGCTCTCATGTAACCATCACAGAGAAACTTCCCTGCCAAGTATAAGCATGTTTGATGCTCAACTCCAGAAAAGCATCTCACTTGGTCTTCTTGGCCTCATGTTTTCGACTGACCTGAGGTGGAAAAACTATATTGAATCAATAGCTACTTCTACTACAGGGAAAGTTGGTTCTCTGTGTCATGCCAGAAGATTTTTCTCATCAGAGTCCATCTTAGACATCTACAAATCTACTATTCATCTGTGCATTGAATACAGTTGCCATATATGGTCTGGTGCCACTGCTGTTCATCTCAAGGTTTTTAACAATATCAAAATAAGAATCTGCAATGTAATCAATCCTAACTTGGCATCTCGACTTCAGTCACTTTCTCACAGATGTGATGTGACTTCTCTCTGTCTTTTCTACAAATATTTTTATGGCAACTGGTCTGATGAACTTGTTTCCTTGGTGACCAGACTGCATAAATTTAAGTGTGCTGCTAGATTGGCATTTAGGTCCCACCCTTGTACTGTTGAAATAGTTAAATATAACTTCCACTTCTACTTCAACAGTTTCTTTTTCTCATTCTTCCTGACGTGGAAATCCTTTCTGTTTGCTTGCTTCCCTGATAAACTACAATCTTCAAATTTAAATGCAACATCAATTGCCAATTTCTGTTGACTTGAAATTCATTCATCTTTTATTCTTTCCTTAACCCCCCCCCCCTATACCCAGTCTTTTTCCTTACTTTCACTCTTTGTAGCTCCCCTTGTTTGGTGTGAAATGCTTGAAAAAATCTCGGATGACTACTTTCTGCTCTCAATCATTCCCACATGCAATGTTGAGATTTTGTGAAAGCATTTGACATTGGAAAAAACTAAAGAAGATGTGTCTTCCTGCTTTTTGCAAAGAGCATGATTGCTACGCCAGCACAATGTATCTTGAGGTAGAATTTGGATTTGGTTTTTCGACACTGATATACATCATTCTGCACTGTACCATTTTGAAATGTCTTTTCAAGAAAGCTTTAATTATGTTGATAACTTTTTGCTGAGAATCAATTAGTGGAATATTGATGTCATTGTGGCTATATCACAAGGTCAAGAAAGATGGAAGACCTGTTGGTCACTATATGGATTTTGGGAGGACTTATGAAAGCAATTCAAAAGTTTCTGCATTCAGGGCAGGTTTGTTCCAGACCAGTATGGGCATAACGCTATGGTTATCATCATAGAAAGAGGAATTGGCAGACAGAGTCCAAATAGGAATTTTTAAATTCCTTTAAAATTTGCTTCTGTATGGGTATATGAGAAGGATTGGTTTAAATGGATTTAAATTGACAGATTAAACACTGTAGTAAACTGAGTATATTCAACTGTTGGCAAAAGGGAAAACAGAAACATATACATGTATATGTAATATACACATTCACCTGGATGGAGTCAAATGGCACATTAGAATTGACAATTCTTTACCTCATATTATGACTGAATTTTCTGTTTGTCATTTCTTAAATTTTCCCTTGTATTTTCTGTTTTTGATAAGCAGAAAATATAAGACATGAATGTTGTTTCTTAATGGTTCATTTGATTTTTTCAATTAAAAACTGAACAAATAAATTGCTTTTTTATTAAATCAGAATTAATTCATACTAATTTTTTTCACATTTAAAGATGAATAATATAAACATCTGAATTTAAGTGATTTGTCATTCAGATTTCATTCACCAGTTTAAAAAGAGCATAGGTTTTATTTTAGTGTTTGTGTGCATGGATGCTCCTTTTATTAAAAGCCTGCCAGTATTGGTGAGAATTAAGTTTTTGTGTCAAGAAATTAGTTGCTTTTAATTACATTTTAATTAAAAAAAATTTATTACCCCATCATCCTCTAAAACCTAACCAGTTGTTGCAAAGTGAAATTTGTTTGTCTCCAGGGCAATGCTAGTTGCAAGCCCTGGTTCATATACTGACCATGAAGATAGCACCTATCTTTTATGAGAGAAAAAAATATTTAAACTGAAGCCTGAAATCAACATGGTGCTCTAAGGCAACTAGACTTGGAGCCTCTAATCTAGACAGGGGGGATTCCTCAAAACCTTTCATCTTTGCTGTTAGAGATGCATTCTCAGCATCAATTAGCTTGACTGGGTCACCTGTGCTATAGTTCTCAGTCATGCCCAGTTATCCGACCTATATGGCTTTCTCCATCAGTGCCAGCTCCACTGGCTTGGACATGTATGCTGGATAAGAAGTTTACAGAAGTTCTTCTGTACAGGAAACAGGCCAGCAGTAAGAAGGGCACAAGTGTGACCCCATCTTCACCTCAAGGAAATCTGAAAAAGGGATATGAGGGTGATGGACATAGATATTAAGAAGTGTGAAGATGTCGCTAATGATCACTTATATTAAAGATGCGATTTACACTGAGTGCTGGAGTAAGGAGATTAGAAAAAAAGGGCTTGCTGACATTGGAGGAGAGCATCTTCACATGAATTCATTGCAATTAAGACTGTCACTCCCTTGTGGGCCTGTACAGCCATAGCAGATGCTGCATTAGCAGCTGAGGCATAACTCTTTGGGCACAGATTCAAGGTTTCTTGAGACTGACAGACCTACCACTTGAGTTAGTTTGCTGTTCTGCTATCTGCATGAGTTGTGCTGTTGCTGGTGTTTTTGTTTTTCTAACTATTATTCTGCATGTTTCTTCATTTCTAAGTTAGTATATACATTCCCTAGTTTTCCTGTCACTTACCTACAAATTCTTAGTATAGCAGATAGTAAACCTTTGAACTTCTAGCAAGCCTCATTCTGGAGTGTGTTGAAACTGTATATATGTGCTTCTAGAAAGAAAAAGAAAGATAGAGTAGGTGACGATGCTCTCATGTGTTTAATGTCTGCTTCAGTGAAATGGAAATCCTTGTACATAGTAATAATAATTTTTTTTTACATTGATGTTCATCCTGTACAAGATCCAAGAGCTACTTGAGGTATAGTGTTATGAAGTAAGACGTTCAGTTTATGTGCTTATGTGTGTAATTAAACAGGTTAAACCTAGAATTAAACAGGTTAAACAGCAGAAGAAAGAAAGGGAAGATAAAAAAAAGCATTAAACAAATGCCAAATACAGTCTCAAAATTTAGGAAAAGAACAAGATATTGAAAGTTACGAGGGTCATTCAATAAAGAAGGTGAATTTTTTGGCATAAGGACTTCTAATACAGATAGAAGCTTACTTTTTTTTCAACGCAGTCTCCCAGCACTGTCACACACTTTTTCCATCTGTGCACAAGCTTCTGTATTCCCTCAGCGTAAAAATCTTTGGACTGATGTCTCAGCCAGTCGCTCACAACACTTTTGACTTCATCGTCACTTTTAAACTTTGTGCCTCTCGTGAATGCTTTCAAGGGACCAAACAGTTGAAAGTCTGAAGGGGCAAGGTCTGGGCTGTAAGGGGGATGAGGGAGCAGTTCCTAGCTCAGATCATTGATGGTATGCACTGTTTGGGCTGCTGTGTGAGGCCTTGCATTGTCATGATGCAAGATGACTCCTTCTGACTGATGACCCCTGCGTTTGTCCCAACAGATAAGCTCCAAGTCCTTGCAATGTCATCCACTGTCACCGTTCTGTCAGACTGAATGAGGTCATTGACTGATTCGATCACCTCAGGAGACCTCACTTCTGTAGACCTCCCAGGCCTGTCTTCATCCTCAATACTGCTCCGTCCTTCTTTAAACAATTTAACCCACTTGTAGACATTTTTTTGGCTGGAACATGTGGCACCATACACAGTTGACATTCCCCTATGAATTTCAGTTGGTTTGCACCCTTCAGCAACCAAAAACTTGATAACTGACCGTTGTTCAATCCTGGAGCATGCTTCTTGGTTGGCCATCTTTGTTAATCGCCAAAACTCTCAAAGTTTTTTTTAAATCTGCAAAAGAAATTAAATCCATGTGAAAAAGAAGTAAAACAAAAAAAATAAAAAAGAGTAAGCTTCTATCTGTATTAGAAGTTCTTATACCAAAAAATTCATCTTATTTATTGAATGACCCTCGTATAACTTTGAAAATAACATTGAAAGAACTTTTCCAGACTCATATTTAAATTAAAGGAAATGTTATTGCTTAAAAAAAGTCAATATTTCAAATGTAACAAGCTACAGATAAAAAAAATAAAGAAATCTAAAATATAAATAGTCATGTTAGAGTTTTCAAGCAAGAGGTTGCAGTTGGTTGAGAAAACAGTTTGGATTTTCAACCAATCAAATTGTTTATATTTATAAAATGTGCTCTGTAGTATCATGTCTGTCACCATTTCATCAGATGTGAAATGAAATATTGAAGATGTTTAAAAAAAATGATAACATATAGAATGAATATATCTGTGTATGGGGGGAAGCAAATAGTGGAATGCTTGGGAAGTCTTTAGACATCTGCCAAGATATTGCTTTGTAAGGAAGTTTATTTGTTTATTTGGTACCACACAAATTTTGTTTTTTACCAGTCTATCAACTTCTGTCTCTCCGCAGTTGTTATAGTTCAAGTTATTTTCTTTTACCATCAAATTGAATTCTACAGCTAAAGTTAAATATTTAAAAAAGTTCCAATCCAAGAAGGAATGACTGCAGTAACATCCTTCTCCTCAAATTTATAAACAAACCGTACAGATGTATGCTTCGATTTCTTTCTCGCAAATAAGATAAACCACTTCTTGGTCTCATCCACCATGTTTTTGTTCTTTTCTGTCTTGAAGAGATCACTTGTCTGCATTCTTTTGTGTTTTAACACTATTCTTATTGTAACACCATGTCGTTGAACCTAGTCAATGGCAACCAAATGTGCAACACCTCTGTCGTTGGCCCTAGACAGCAGTAATTAATTATATCACCCACACTCATCAGTCCTCAAGTTCTTTCAGACGCCTGTGGTTACCATTTAGCTGACTCTTCACTCATTAGTGTGTGACTCATTTTGTCACTGGAATTGTGTTGGTGCCACTTGAATTAGTTGGCGTTTGTCTGTTCATGAACATTCACTACTCTGCCACTTTGTGTTTTTCATCTCAGATGGCAAGAAAATCATTAATGAAGCAAACTTGGAGTAAAGACTGTTTGATCATTTGGGAACCACATAAAAAACAAGAATTCTTTAAAATAAAGAATTAACTGAGGTTAAAAATGATTAACAATGATTTGGTTTATATATGAATTGTTGCAGACAGTGGTTTTAACCCTTCCCACTTGTTATAATGAAATGACACTGGGATTCCCTTTGGAGTCTGCAGCTTGTTTTAGTATTAAGTTAAATTTCTAAGTTCTGGTCTTCAGGGCTGGCACAAGGTCTTGGTCAGGAGGTCTCAGCGAATGATGTGCTTTCCATTTAGCTGCCTCTACTCATTAGTGCTGGTATCATGGCAGTATGCATGGTTCCACTTGACCAAGCTGGCATTTGTCTGTTCACAACCATTCATTTCTCTGCCATGTTGTGTTTTCTTTGATCTCAGAGGGTGAGAAGGTTGCTGATGAAGCAAACTGAAGTGAAGATGGTTTGACAGAGCTACACAAAAAAAACAAGAATCCTTTGGAATAAATCGATTTGGTTTATATATGATTTGTTGTAGACAGTGGTTTTGACCCTTCCCACTTGTTATATTAAAATAACAATGGGATCCCCTTTGGAGTCTGCAGCTTGTTTTAGTATTAAGTTAAGTTTCTAAGTTCTTGTCTTCATGCCCGGCACAAGGATTTTGGTGATGAGGTCTCAGCAAATGATATGTATTCTCTCCTATTCTTCTATCTCTTAACTCTACTTCACTCAACTGTCTTTGAATCCCAAATCTCCAGCAGGTATGGGGTTGACAAGTGTCTGGTTTCAGTTGTTTTTTACCCTAAGTATCAACCTTTTCTAAATTTCTATATATAAAAATACATTTACTCAATTACAATAGAATAGACCACCCAGCTTTTTTTGTCCAGGGTCACTTGAGAATAGTAATTAATTTTTTTCCTACCCCTTGTATCCAAGGGAATTTGAATTAATGTTCGGTTATAAAATTTTATCTGGATGTATGTTGGCAAAATTATAATGATGAATGTGTGGGGGTTCTTCTCTTCTGGCTGGCTGACTCGAAACATGTGTTTATTTTATCTGATCCAGGGGAACTGTGAATATTGTTTTGCTGACCACCTGGATTTCTCTATTGACAATATGTTATTATTTTAGCTGATATATTCAGAGATACCTTATCAGGTGTGGGGGGGAGAAGAATGTCTTGTGTTTGTCAATCTTACTGAATTTCATCTAGTTAAATTTGGGTTCAATTCTCATTGGAATTATCTCAAAATTTTAATGCATTTCATTTTCAATTTTCTAAACTTTTCCATTTATCTTCCTGCAATTTCAACAATTATCATCCAGTTAATAGACTCTTTCCTATTCCTTCTTTCTTTCTGTTTTTGCTTGATCAACCTCTCGTGATCCTAGTGTCACACTTGTTTGTGAACTTTTTACCTCATGACTCTTGCTTATCAGCTTCTGTCTTGTATATTTTGTTAATGCGTATTACAAACTTTGTTCAGGTTGTTGTGCATTTCTGCAAATCCCATTTAACCATGGCCAGTTATGCTGCAGACTGCTGTCATTTAATATACCTGAAATTTGGATTTCCTTAAGCATCATGTCAATAGGTGGGTGATCCAGCTGCACTTTGCTGGTGTTCATGTGAGATGAGTCAGATGACAGGTGCATGTTTGGGCACACACTCAAGAGGGAGACTTACATCCTTGCAACAATGTAGAATCTTCATTTGGAGGAAACCCCAAAGCCATGACTGTAATGGAACAAGTGTATTCTTCAATAAACAACTGTAGAGATGCAAAGGACGATTGTCTCCCTTTCAGGAAGATTAATTCACAAGGGTTATATGATGGCCAGTGAGTGACATCATAGTGATGAACCTCAGTTTCTATTTAGCACCTGTAGAGGCAAAATGTAGACACAGTGTAGAAGCAAAATAGGACTGCCCATGGAAATTAAGAGAGCAAAGTAAATCACATGGATAGAGAATATCACCGGCCTGCAGTCCGTTTTCTGTTCAGGAAATATTCCAAGAAGATCCTCTTACCTTTTGCTCTCTTTCACACTTTTTGTTGTATTCCTATGTTATAGTTTCTCTGTGCGAGACAAGTTAGTGACAACTATGCGTACATCAGTATAAAAGAATCTCTTTGAGAACAATGTAGGTTTTTGTTCTTTTCTTTCAGCTGTTCTGTGTATTAAGGTGTTACCATATTATAGATATAATATTGCCTAGAATATTAACTGGAAATCTTCTTTCTTACTTGGCACCCTCATTAGAATAATGTTACATAGTCTTGTATTCTTACTAATGTTACTTAGTCTTGTATTCTTACTAATTTGAACTATGATAACTTTAGATCTCCATTGATTGATTCATTCATTCAGTTTTTATGGCTTATCAACCCTTTGCAGGTTATTTAAAGCCAGAAAATATTTTTAGATTGTAAAATGTTTTTTTAGGTAACAATGCTTTATTGATACAAGCCTTACAAATTAACCGATAGCCAGTGGAGAAGAGATGAATTCCTACTTTTCCCAAGTGTATTTACATGTAGATCAATATAATGTCCCCAGAGGAATTGGAAATCTGCTGTCCAATTATAAATTCTGAGCTATTATCCATTACACCACCCACACATTCAAGCTTGCAACACCTCGTAGACCTCCATTGATTTCAAGTACAGGTTGGTCCGAAAGTCTTGTCACTCCCCTTACATAATATAATTTTCTATTTCAACACTCTGTCGGGTATTATCAAGGAGAGAGCTTCACATGACCAATACCAGAATACCCATTAATTGAAGGATGCCGTTTGGAGATCCTTTGTAAAATATTACACAGAATATGGCATCACATCATTTTGTGCCAGGAAAATAATGGTGTTCATACAGACCTTCTTGATGTGTGATAGCGTCAATGAAAATGAATAAACTGAATCCAATACATGTGATTTGTATTACTGTATTACTTGTTCTTCTATTGTTCTCGTTACTTTTTGGTAGGAGGTGACGAGACTTTCGGACCACCCTGTACATTGAAACTTATTTTAGCTTGACTATTTTCACTTGAAATGTATGACATATTTCTAGGAAAACTCAACAGATAGTCAAAACTGTGCCTGAAATACACACAGCTCTGTATGATAGGACCATTCTGCAGTATATCAATGTTCCAACTTGTTAGTGTCCTATGACTGTCACAACTACAAACAATCCAGAAGTGAAAATACAGGTGAAAATATGTTAATTAAATGAGAGTTATCAACCGAGAAACCAGGGAAGAAGAATTTCTCTCTCAAAATCATTGAGAACTGATGCTCTGAGACAAGCTCGATCATATATGACAAGTAAAGGACCCATTTAGAGAAGTGTGGATTATAAAGGTTGCTCAGAGTTGACTGGACATCTACCGCTAATTAATAATTTTATTTTATGTGAACACTAGTGAGACATGTTAGTGAATCTGATTGAAATGCTATTTTAAACTTTACACTTCAGCTATATTCTCATGTGTCTAGTAACCCTTTAAGATAAATTTCCCTCTCTCTCACTTTATCCCAGCTTTTATTTTAAACGAGTTGCACAGTTCTTTTTAAAAGAAAGACAAATATTTAATAAGCTATGGACTGTAAATGTGTGTACACATTTTTGGGGACATTGTATACTTCTTTCCTTTTTAAATAATGTTCATCCTGTACAAGGCTCGAGGGCCATGGAGTAAGAGGCATAGATTATGTTGATATGTGGGGAAGATAACTGTTAACCCTAGACTGGAACAGGTTAAGATAGCAGTGATCAGAAAAGCAATCTCTTGGTTGGTTCTACAAGGCAATGATTCGTAAGAAGCTGTTACTTCAGTGGAACATTCTTCTCATCAAAGGAATAGGAAGGGCCTGGGGGTGATTCACTATAATGTGCATAGCATGGTGGGTGTTAGCCATGACAGTTAGGACTGGTGAACTGAAGTTTATCTGAACATTCTCCAGCGATAGAGCAGCAAGAGGCTTGTGACATCTCGGAGAAAGGGCTTGTAGGGTGTGAAAGAATTTGTCACCCACAAGGACGCAGAGACAGTTTTGGACTCTGTCAAGACTGGAAAGCAAGGAATGGGCAGCTGTACTCCATTTTTAGCCTGATCTTGTAAAGGTAGAGGATAACAGTAGGAGTCAGGTACTTGATGGAAGGATACAGGGAATCTTTAGCAACGGGTCTTACGTATAAGTTCCACTTGAGATCTGGGTTGAGTTTAAGTCCCAATAGGCACTCAAGGCATGGGGCCTCTCTGAGGGAACATTCATCTATCGTAATTGGTGAAAGTTCTGGGTTTTGATCAGCAATGACGGAATATCACTAGTTTGTATCTTTTAAGGTAGAATATATCATAATACAGAGAATTGTTTGACTTATTGCTTACTAGCTTAAAAGATGACCTATTGGATAGCATTTAAGCTATCTCCTGTGGAGGGCTTTTCATTAAGCCTTAATCACAATAGGCAGGGAGGAGTAGATATGATAGGCAGCAATAAACTGCAGAAGAACTCAAAATTGATTGCTGCATTTAAGTATTGCATTAATATCTAGACGCTTATCTTTTAAAAGTTTTTTACTTTACTTTCACTTTTACTTTATGAAACTGTGCCACTCATAAGAGCTCATTATTTCATGTCTAACAACTGTATTTTGGACCAGTTATTTAGTTGAAATAATCTTATTAACTGAAACTTGCATTTATAATAGAAAAAAGGAATTAATCAGACATAACTTAAAATTTCTCATCTTTGACAAGCAATTGCTGATGGAGGGTACAATGGCAGAATCGTTGTCATAGTAACAACAAAGATGTGGATTTTAGTCTGAATGTAAATAATAACTCCTCGTCCCAGAAATTAAGCCAAAAATTTGAATTTTTTTGTATATTCTTTAATCAATTAGACACTTCTAAGCACTTAATATTGGATTTTTTTAACTTTACTGAAAAGTGTTATTTTTTACCCTGAGGTTTTACATTCTCAGTATTGATAGCATATGATGCTATATCAATTAAATAGCTCAGCAAATGCTACAAATTGTGTATTCATTCACATCAGTGAATTGTCTTGAATCATTATCTGATTCACTGGCAGAGTATAAAGACATAGCCTAAAGAAATTTTTTGCATTATATCTTGTCAGTTGCTCCAGGACAATCACTTACTTATCACCATGTCTGAATTATCTCTGACACCGCTAGAATAAGAAGAGCTAAAAAAAATTATTAGGAGATATCATTAGTAACACAGCCCAGGATAAAGAAATTTCAGGAAACTTGAACTTTTGTACCCACAAAATATAGTGTGTCAAAAGAAAGGATTTTCCATTGACTCTGCTATTATTTTAACTACATTCACTCCTCGGCAATGTTTATTGTTTTAAAAAGTGATGCTTAAAATTATAATAAAACCTAAACATATAAAAGTGAATTTATACATTTTCTTTTTTTCTTGAGAATTGACAACAAAAATAATAAACACTATTTATTTATTGGTCATATTGTTTATTGGAATGGTTTACCAAAACATTGACTCATTGTTAAATGGTTGAAATTTTATAAAATGGTAAATAATAAAAATTTCTTTATCGTTGGTTGATATATTTTAATAATTCAGTAAATGTTTATAAATTGAAAAAAAAACGTTTTTTTTGTCTTCTCTACAAATATTTTCATGGCAACTGTTCTGACAAGTTTTTTAACCTGTTGCCCTGACTACATAAATTTAAGCATGCTACTAGATTGGCATCTAGATCCCACCTGTTAAATGTTGAAATAGCTAAATGCAACCGTCACTACTATGCCAACAGTTTCTTTTCTCACACTTCCTACCTGTGGAGCTCCATTCCATTTTCTTGCTTCCCTGATAACTACAATCTTCAAAAATAAAAAAAAATATCTTAATGGCTTTATTGACTTGCATGAGCTGAGATGATAAAACAAAAAATCCTGTACCCATCAATATCCAGCATGTTGTTGATCAACCTTAAAAGATCTCACCTGGATATTTATTTTATTGTTCTTCTTTGGTCAAATAAATGCTGTTAAGAAGATTAAGATTTCAAAAACCCCATCCCAGCAATCATGAAACACTTGGGAATGGGTAAAATCTAACACCTTCATCCTGTACGTGGGTGTCCTAATCACAGTGTAACACTCTCTCGTTCACAGTAAGATAACCTAGGATAAAGAAATTTCTTGAGAACGATCTCATCAGGTGGTCCCAAATGCTGAAGACAAAACTGAAAAAAATAATATTATTGGTTGAAAACTAATATTTTTTAATGAATAAATTTTCAGGATTGAAAGTGATCTTTAACAGTCTTCCAAATTTTTTCCAGAATTTAGTTTCACATCTAGAAATTCTCTCACACTCTTTTATTATTTAATATTTTTGCAATTTTTTTCTTGCAGTTTATCAATCTTTCAAACATTTAATTGGGAGAAATAAAAAAAAGAAATATTTTGAAAAAAAATATTCATACTATTTTTGGTCAAATGGAAAAAAAGAATAAAATTATATAACTACCCCTCATGAGGATAAAGTTTCAGGTATCGATGTTTGGATTACATTTGCTGGTTTTGCGTTGTTCCCAAGACAAATAGTTCAACTGTTTAACATGTCATATGAATATCATTTTATCTGATTCTAACCTCAAGTCTTGATCAATAACATGGAGACAACTTTCTTACTGGCTTAGTTAAAACCTCACTTTTATTTTTTTTTTGTTTCATACATAAATATTTCTTTTAGCTTAGTCTGGCACAAGCTAACAAGTGTTGGGGAGTGAGAAGGATCAAACTCAATATAATAATGTGTGTAAAAAAGCTTGCTTAATATTGTAGCATTCTTTAAGGTCAGATATTTATTGACTATGCAGTTTGCTACAAACACTAAGTTGCCGTAATAGTAGTTTTACAAGCGTTTGACCACAACTCAATTGAACTAGTATAATGTCCATCAAAAATGCACTTCTACTTAGGCACTTAGCTGTTCACTGTTCCTTGGATCAAATTTTCACTCTTTGGCACTTCTGTCTAGGATCAGAGTATCTGTGAAATGTCTTAAACACAAAAACACAATCTCTCTCCCTCTCCCTCTCTCTCTCTCTCACACACACACACACATATACAGTGTAACCCGGATATAAGAGAAACCCGGATATAATAGAGATTTTCTCTGGTCCCAAATTAGAGCCTGTGTTAATGTATATATAATAGACCAAACCCGGATATAAGAGAAAGATTTTCTCTGGTCCCAAATTAGAGCCTGTGTTAATGTATATATAATAGACCAAACCCGGATATAAGAGAGATTTTCTCTGGTCCCAAATTAGAGCCTGTGTTAATGTATATATAATAGACCAAACCCAGATATAAGAGAAAGATTTTCTCTGGTCCCAAATTAGAGCCTGTGTTAATGTATATATAATAGACCAAACCCGGATATAAGAGAGATTTTCTCTGGTCCCAAATTAGAGCCTGTGTTAATGTATATATAATAGACCAAACCCGGATATAAGAGAAAGATTTTCTCTGGTCCCAAATTAGAGCCTGTGTTAATGTATATATAATAGACCAAACCCGGATATAAGAGAGATTTTCTCTGGTCCCAAATTAGAGCCTGTGTTAATGTATATATAATAGACCAAACCCAGATATAAGAGAAAGATTTTCTCTGGTCCCAAATTAGAGCCTGTGTTAATGTATATATAATAGACCAAACCCGGATATAAGAGAGATTTTCTCTGGTCCCAAATTAGAGCCTGTGTTAATGTATATATAATAGACCAAACCCAGATATAAGAGAAAGATTTTCTCTGGTCCCAAATTAGAGCCTGTGTTAATGTATATATAATAGACCAAACCCGGATATAAGAGAGATTTTCTCTGGTCCCAAATTAGAGCCTGTGTTAATGTATATATAATAGACCAAACCCGGATATAAGAGAGATTTTCTCTGGTCCCAAATTAGAGCCTGTGTTAATGTATATATAATAGACCAAACCCGGATATAAGAGAGATTTTCTCTGGTCCCAAATTAGAGCCTGTGTTAATGTATATATAATAGACCAAACCCGGATATAAGAGAGATTTTCTCTGGTCCCAAATTAGAGCCTGTGTTAATGTATATATAATAGACCAAACCCGGATATAAGAGAAAGATTTTCTCTGGTCCCAAATTAGAGCCTGTGTTAATGTATATATAATAGACCAAACCCGGATATAAGAGAAAGATTTTCTCTGGTCCCAAATTAGAGCCTGTGTTAATGTATATATAATAGACCAAACCCGGATATAATAGAGATTTTCTCTGGTCCCAAATTAGAGCCTGTGTTAATGTATATATAATAGACCAAACCCGGATATAAGAGAAAGATTTTCTCTGGTCCCAAATTAGAGCCTGTGTTAATGTATATATAATAGACCAAACCCGGATATAAGAGAAAGATTTTCTCCGGTCCGGACAACTCTCTTATATCCGGGTTACACTGTATATATAAAATGTTTATCTGTTGAGTTTCACATCAGAATTAGTAAAAACAAGGGAAATGCGGAAGAAGAAAGGCGGGCGGGATGTAGGGTAGGATAGGAAGAGAGTAAGAACGCTAAAGAAGAGTGAAAAGGAAAGCAGGTTAAATAAAGTGGGTGAAGCATTATTTTTTTTTCTTTTCTTTTGCCGTGTGATGTAGAGCTTACATAAGAAAGTAGTTTAGGAGGTAAATAGACATTTTGCAGTCATATATTACTAATCTTTTTTTAACTACTTATAGCAGGCATTTGAAAAAAAATACAGGCCATGGACTTTCTGCAGCCTGTCTTTAAACTATAGTGTGCCGAATGTCTCTCACTCTTTTACTCTCCTGCATGCAGTAAGTAAAATCTTGGTGAGCTTGCTGCCTGGTTCTCTATGGGAGGCAAATCTGATTGAATTAAAAGAATTTATTCAATGCATCCACTGTAGATAGATATTTCATTTAAAAACATTAAAATCCAACACATAATGAGTGCCAAAAAATGTTGCCATTTGTATGATTTTATTTTTTAGAACATTTCTCTTGTGTTATTCTATTTAAGATTACAATTGCTGAAGACAATTCTTTCATACATACATATATTGTCATGTTTGCTGAGGCATGACCAGGGTTAATCTTGCATAAATCAAGGTGACTTAAGGCCACATAACCCTGAAACATTGGTTCTCATATGATCACTGAAGTTATGCAACATGGAGTCCAGTCAGTACCTACATGTGTACAGCTTGAGAATGCCGTATTCTGTAAGCTTGGATGTGCAGGTGGTGTAATGGATAATTGGCTTGAAATTGTTAATCAGATAGTCAAGTTCCAATTCAGGTTCAGTTCATTATATTAAATTACATGCAAATACTCTTGGGAAAGGTATGAATCCACCTCTTCTCCCTCCAACTATGGGTTAATTAATAAGACTTTTATCACTGAACCATTATCTCCTCCTAAATTCCTACATTCTAAAAATATTTTCTGGTTTTAAAAAAATCTACAAATGGTTGATAAGCCATAGAAAATGAATGAATCAATCAATCAACAAATTAAGGTGAGTTCTGCTCGACAAAGGATTTTTCATAATGAATTTAGGCAAGATTTTACAAGGCTGAATTCCCTTCCTGATTGCCAGCACTCATGCTAGTCTAAGTACCAAAGTGTTTTTATCTAGACACCATCTCTCGTAAGATTGCCATTTAAGGTTGAGATTCCATTCTAGCTTCATTTTGGTTAAATAAATATTACGGTTGAATTGATAGTTTTCTTAGATTATCTCCTTCAAATAATTAATATTTTTTAGTTACTGTTATTGGAGATAATACATAAGATTAATTTATGAATTCTGCTTGCTTTAACCTTCACTTGACCTTCTAAAACTGTCACTAAAATCATGAACCAGTGCTTTAATCCAGTGTGGAAATGAGTCATGCAATGACTGTCACACTAAATAAGAACTAGATGAGATGTCCATGGACATGGATGACAGAACAAGAACAAGAATAAACTATGCCTGTAGATTAAATAAAGGGTTCAGTTAGAAATCACCTGAAGGTTACCTGGATTGACAATCATCTGATGAAGGTCAGAGAGCACAATGGCCTAAGTGTTATAACAAAAACAAAGATGGGGACAATAGTTCATATGTAAATAATGAAAATAAGATAAAATTTATTTGCTCCTTTCACATCTAAGCAAACAAATAAGAGTAAAAATTTCTTCTATTTTAAATTTACCGAGAGAAAAATGATATAAATTGGGGTTTTACTTTAAAAAGTTTCTGAACTGATATCTTTATATTAGTTACTCACATACGCTTTCTAAGGCCACATTTGAACTTGAAATTTCTAGTTTCAGAAGTTTCTATTTTATTCATGAGACTACGTAGGTATTCATGAGATATTTCGTTATTATCTGAACACCTGTTTCTTTGAAACAAATTCACTAAGTATGATAAACTTTAAGCTTAACTTGCCTTTTTAAAACTGCTCAGTATTGTAGCCTCACAAGAGTACAAGCAGTAGGCTTAAGAGCTTTGAGTAGTTGGAAGGGATTCAGCTCAGAAGAGACTTTTTATCAGTATCACATTTCTAGACACTTTCATGATATTGTAATTTTTCAAATATTTTTTTATTTATCTTTAGACCATTTCTTGATTATTTTCACTTTTCGTGATATCGATTAATAGAATACTCATCACTTTCGTAATGCGCATTGTAGTAGAGCCTTTGTAATCGCAGATATAACTATAGTACATTGTTGAATAATGCTGGTGTCAGATTCCTTCGAATAGCACTGACCCTAATAGTACTTGCTCAATAATACTTGCTTGAATAGTGATCCATATAGTGTTCCAAATAGAGAAATAGTATAGTGAATAGAGTAGAAAATAGCGGTCCGTATAGTAATAGAGGATAGAGTAGTAGTGCAAATCCGTATAGTATAGAGGATAGGCTAGACATGTGATTGTTAGTCGTCAGCTACTTCCTACATATATGTGTGTTTCCTCTATGGTCATGTGGTCTACTTAATTCAATAATGGGATCGCCTGTGTTTGCTCACTGGCAATCTATGTTCAAACTCAAGTGTCGGCAGTGACACTTTATTCCTATGTAACACATTTCCAAGTTTATTCTTCATTGTTTCTCTTTCTATTGCAAATCTATTGGATTCTTCTTTTCTATGTACAAGCTGCAATGAGTAAATTGTCGCCATTTTATATTTGTAATTTCATGCATGTGCATTGTTTGTTTTTGATTTTGTCAACTGCACAGTTGACTGTAGGGTCAGTCGGGCAATGTCCTTGAGAAAAAGAGCACCATGACGCAATTCAGTCCACCAGAAATTTGGAAATGGCATGCTGTACTGCTTGGCAATCATGTTGAAATCCCCAATATGAATATTTTAGTGTTTGGGTTTCAATCTGAGGACTGTGCAGAGGATTTGGAAAGAGTTGAATGAGTCTAATGGTGATTTCGAAGAAACTTTGTCTGTTTGTCCTCATCTTACTTCAGTGGAACAAAACAGTATGCAGCCTTTTATATATATATATATATATGTTGCTAACAAATGGTGTTTACAACATTATCAGTAATATTTTGTTCTGTTAGTATTTTCTCTTTGAGTTACATGTGGTATTCATTTGAGTTATTACTGCTGTGATGTAGCTACTGTTATTTAGCACAATTCTTTTTCTGTGGTTTTCTAATACCAGGCAATAAAGTCTGAAGAAGGTTGTTCCTCAAGATTTACATGATTTCCTCTAAGTCATTTTAACTATTGACCTGAGAAAGCAGTTGTATACAGCCGGCAGTTTAGACATTGTGAGCAAATTGCAATAGGGAGTTGTAGTTTCTTGAGTCATAGATCCAGGGTTGTGATTCCAAAGATCATAAATCAATCTTGCAATTTCGATATCAGAAAATGTCAAGGGCATAACTCAAAAAAAGGGTCAAATCCATATCCATAAATTGCATAAATTACTTTCTTCATGAAGACTGAAAAGTTTCTGCTCTGTCATCCAAAGTAGTATTCTTTTACTGGGTGAAGAAAGGTTGTTATTGGCCGAGACAAGTAGGCAAGTGCAAATGATTAGCATATTTGGAGACCTAATAAAGTCAACCTGATCCTGATTCTAAATTTCTTTTTCAACAAATAGCATAGAGAACACAATTTCTTTTCTTGTTTTTTTTTCTCCTTTGCCACCATGGATATTTAAATGTTTCTCTCATTCTCAGTTCCATGTAGCTATGTCCAGAGGAGGAAATTCAAGTCAATTTAGTATAATGGCAAAAAGAACTTAAGAAAATGTCTTGCAGAAAATGTTTATACACTGATTTTTAAGAAGTAAGAGAACTTACCTCTCAAAAATCAGTGTATAAACATGACTTTTCTCTGTAAATGGGTATTAGGTTAATTTGAAAAAAAGTGTCATATATAAACAAAATTTCTGTCAATAATTTGAAAAAAATTATTAATATCTGCCTTGTCAAAATTCAGTTGTAAGGTAGAAAACTTAGTGTTGATAATAAGCAGTGTCATCTGCTATTTTAGATCACTAGAAATTAGTAAATAGAACTGAAAACATTTTGGTGGTGAATATTATCTAAAAAAAATGAGTCAAAATAATCTTTTAATTAAGTTGTCATAAAAATTATTTAAACATGTAAAAAATAATCTGCTGAAATTTTGTCATTAATACAAACATTAGAAAATTGCTAAAATATTTCTCTCAGGGTTAAATCTATTTGGCTCTGTCCAGAGTCGGAAATTCAAGTGGACTTAGCATAATAGCAAACAGAAATTTGAAAAACATGTCTTGCTGAAAATGTTGTTTATACAGAAATTTTAGAGAGGTAAGATTCTGATTTTCTTTTTCGACAGCACAGAGAACACAAATTCTTTTCTGAGTTAAGACTTGGTCTTCTTTTTTGCTGTCACAGATAAAAAGATAACAAGTTTACCATATTAATTATTATTTATTACAAACAATATAAAATTATTCAAATTCTAATGGTAATATTAGATGTTTCCTTGTAAGGAAACATTCAGTGTTCATTGGTCAAACAATCATCAGTGTTACTTTTGGTTGATATTTATGAAATCATTCTCTTAAAACAATTTTTCAAGAAAATAGGTTTTATCGCGTCCAGTAGCTGTTATTGCTCTTTCCAGTATTGCTGGTGACTTCCTTCTTTGCCTGTTTTGGGGTAATGTGGAACGTCAGCATCTTGATTATGTCATCATTTTCTCTTTGAGTTACATGTCCTACATGTTTTAATTGTTGCTGCTGTTGAAGATCCTCAATTGATAGGATTTTTCTTATCTGGTACAGTTCTTTGTTTGAGATTCTGTAGCACCAGTCCATGAAGTTCAAAGAAAAATGTTCCTTACTGAGACCTACATACCTCACAGCCATTTTCATCCATTGATCTGAGAAAATGATTGTATATAGTTAACAATTTGGATATTTAATGTTTCTCACATAGAGAGCTCTATGTAGTTATGTCCAGAGTAGGAAATTCAAGGGACTTCAGTGGCAAATAGAACTTCGGAAAATGGAACATGTTGTTTATAAAAAAATTTGAGAGTTAAAGAGAACTTCTATGACAAGTTTTCTTTCTTTGTAGAATGGGTATTTGGCTAGCATTTAATAATTTTCTTAATATCTCATTTGACAAGAAACTGAGTTTTAATATTGTTTTTTTAATTGAACATTGACAAAAAAACAACACAACTACCTATTTCATGAAGAGCCAAGTATCTCTGCTTTGTTATCCAAAATAGTGTTCTTTTATTGGGATAAGAAAGGTTGTGATTGCTTGAAACTGCTAGGGAATCACAAACAATATATTTTGAGGTCTACTAAGTCAACCTGGCCTTGATTCTGAATAATGAGGAAAGAGGGCTTGGAAAATCTGATCCTCACAAGACAGATTGAAAGCAAGAGCAATAGAGGAAAACAACATGTAACATACTTAGTGAGCTTTAGTAAATGGATGGTGAAACAGGGTTTGGAAGAAGTAACAAAAAGACAAAATTTATTAAGAGATATAAAGGAGAGGAAATTGTGAAGAGCCATGATCGCCTTCATCCTGAAGAGACATGGCACATAAAGAAGAAACACAAAGAACACAGATATTTTCTGAGGTATGACTTGGTTTTCTTCTTCACTGAGACAGGTTTAAATGTTTCTCGCATTCTCAGTTCTATGTAGCTATGTCCAGAGGCAGAAATTCCAGTATACTTAGTATATTGGAAAATAGAGCATTAGAAAAGGGATGTCTTGGAGAAAATTATGTTTACGCAGATATTTTAGAGAGGAAAGAGAACTTCTGTGACGTCTTTGTAGGATGAGTATTTGACTAATATTTAATAATTTTTCGTATATTTATCTCAGTTGACAAGGAACTGAGTTTTGATATTGTCAATTGTTTATATTGAACTCTTAGCATCAGATCCAATTAGTTACTTTGGCAAAGTCACAGGTATGACACTGATGATTAATAAAGACTATCAATTTTCAGATAAATTATATTTGGCAATTCACAGTAATTAATATTAAATTTAAAAAAAACCTTCTCAAAATGATTATTATAACAAAAAACAAAGTAGTTATCTAAAATTCAGTTGAATAGACATGAAAGAAATGAAGTGATGTTTCTTTGTTTTCTGTGGGTTTGTGATCAGTGAATATAATAAATTCAATGATAGTCTATTCTATTTAATCAACTGAAGTTGAGTGGGTGTGCAGGTGGTGTAATATATAGCTGCTCGGAATGAGAAATGAGAGAGCTGATTTCAAATTCCATTTGGCTTCATTACATTCGCTTGTGCACAAATACCCTTGGGAAAGGTATGAATCCATCTCTTCTTGCTCCAACTATGGGTTAAATAGGATTTGTATCTGGAAAAATCATTGGTATTCTCAAAAAACCAAACCTGTTAATGCAATATTCAATTGAAAAAAAACAATAAAAAATTCTTACAATCCAAAATATATTTCAGCTTGAAATAATCCATGAAGGGTTGATAAGCAGTAAAAAAACAAATGAATCAGCATCTGCAGTTAAGATCATAGTTACTGTGGACTCACTAGATTGACATATAATTTTGAATTGAGTTGTCTTTCTCTTTGACTGCTTGCCATCTTGGGACTAGAAAGCAGTGGTGAATGCATATCAGTATAGATGCAAAAAAAGGTTCCAAGTCATGTATGTACATGTCTGTCAATACCAGTCACATCTCAGTTTTTCTGTTAGAAGCACAACAGTTTGGCATATCCAGATAACTTGTCCAAATACAGGTCTTTGTCAACCATCTCATGTTGATAAAAGTGACGGGAAAACCAGTAGCTGTCAGTTTTCTTTTGGTGAGACTCACTTTCTATTGTCAATTTTTTTTTTGTGAAGACGTTCTCTTGGCACATTTTTTTCTAGAAATTAAGTACGGCTCATACTGCTGTGCTTTATGAGGCAGTGGCCTCTCTTTTCATTATCTAGTTTTTTCTTCTCTTCTCTGTTTGTTTCTCCTTTAATCGCTAAGAGAACAATCATTTGAGTGCTCACTACCAGCCTCAATACACCTTTGCTTTAATTTTCTAGAAGAGCCCACTCAGTATTGTTAATCCATAGCTACGAGGAGAAGAGATGGATTCATGCCTATTCCAAGTGTATTTGTATGAAAGCGAATGGGATTTGAACACAGCTCACCATTTTCTTATTACAAGCTGCTAACCATTGAACCACATCTGTAATTTCCATTGTGGTAACAAATATAAAATAACAGAAATATAAGACATTTCTCATCTGAAGTTTTGTTAAACCTGAATAAAAAATATTTAATAATAATAACTAGATATAAAATGAAATCATTCTTACATTATCCGCACATCTATAAACATTTTATAGAAATGAAACCATTTATACATTTGTTCTGTTCTCATTTTCTCCTTTTTTTAGTTAACAGATTTTCTTTTTAATCTAAGTATAAATGAATCTTGACGGTGTGGGGTGCTCAGTTGCTATCTGGTCCTCCCATTGTTTCCGTGTCTGGTATTTGTCCCTCAGGACCGGAAGATGGTCCTTAATTATTTGACCGTAGAGCATTATGGCTGGGGACATGTCCAGGTCCTGGATGGGAGTGTTGCGATGGGTCAGTAGCGCCCGGGCAACTTTATCCTGGCATAGGTGTCCGCTGTTGTCTGTGTTGTCAAACAGTATCCGTCTTGCTGTTTTCACCGCTAACTCTGCGCGCCCATTGCTTTGGGGGTTATAGGCTGACGAAGTGCGTTTTCGTATACCCCAGTTTTTTTAGAAAGGTTTTGTATTCCTGGGATTCGAATGGGGGTCCTCCGTCTGAGGATATTTCTTCAGGTGAAACCATATGTGCAAAACCAGGTCCTCATTGTATCGCACATGTTTTTGGCCTTTCCTGGTGACATTAGGTCCACCTCCACCCATCCTGTATGCTGGTCCGCGTACACCATGTAGCTTTTGCCCTGTATGTCCGCGAAGTCCACCACGACTTGTTGAAAAGGAAATTCCGTGTCTGCGGGTGTCATTAAGGGCTGCCTTGGCTGAGACAGCGCGATTGTGTTGCAGGTGAAGCATTGAGATCTGGTCTGCCTGGTACTGGCATCCAAACCGACCAGAATAATAGCTGTCTTGCATTCGCCAGCATGCCGTTTATGCCTTGATGTGTGGCATGGAGCGATTCCAGTAACTCTGCTCGAAGTTGTTGAGGTATTAGAATTTTGTTGGCCTTTACTGTCACTCCTTCCAAACAGTATAACTCCTTGTGCATGGGCCAAAAAACCCGAGCTATGGGTGGGATGTCGTTGCATGATTTGGGGAAACCATCTTCAATTACTTTTGCTATGGTCCGGCATTCCTCATCAATGGCCGCTGTGGCGACAATCCTTTCCCATGTGATAGCCTTTAGCTTTGGGTCGCCATCGTACATCGATGTGAAGGTGGCCTTGACTGCGGTGTTGATAGTTTGGGCTGGGATTTCGCGTGGGGTACCTGCCGGATATCGGGAGGCGCAGTCAGGTGCCAAATTCAGTTTTCCATTCCACTCGAGGTGGGGTGCAGACTTGTCTGTTGTCTCGAGGCAAACTAAACAATTGAACTTTTGGTCCAAAGAAATGAGTGAGGTTGCCTCTGCCAATATTCTATTTTGGTGGTCTAAATTGGCGAGCCCGGCTATCATCTGTCTGGCAACCATATCTTCCTAATAATCCACTTTTTGCCCGCAACTTTGGGCATTGAACAGTAAAATCGTAAAATTTTGCTTGTCCTCGTAATCTAGATAGTGTGCTATGGACTCACCCTCGTTCTGCATCATGGAGTGGAACTTCTGCCAGTGAACCTCTTTATGTAATCCTTTCACCGCGATAAGTCGTATCTGGTGTAATAGAAACTCCTCTGAAGCAGAGTTGACCCTTGTAGGACCTATCAGCTCAAATAATAGACAATTTGTTTCTGGCGTACACGTTGCCCGTAATTCGTTCCAGACTGCGACTGGGTCCTCCAATCTGTACATATCCTTGTATCGGGCCCAGGTGTCCAAAAACAACGCCCATTCACCTTCCGTTATGTCCAGCCCTATCGAGGGTCATTCTGGTTTCATAACCTGCGGAATGTTGGAATGTCCACGAAGCATTTCTTTTTTGAGCTCGATATTTTCCTTCTGTAGCTCCACAAATTGATTCATTAATTTCAAATATTCCTGCTCCATGGTGCTTGGCAGTGACTAAGCCCAGTGTCTATTGTAGTTTGGTGAAAATCCATGTTTTGCAAAATAAATCCTGTTCACAGCGCCATGTAAAGTGTGACGAGTGCATTCATCACGTCCGATACTGTATGTCAGTAAAATACAAATGGCCACATTCACCGGTCTGCTTTATATACTATGCTAAGGGCAGGTAACTATTCTCATCTACACACTTTCTTACAAATGTTTTCACAGTAATTGTTCTGATGAGCTATCATCTTTGTTACCTTGACTTTACAAATTTAAGCACAGTACTTGATTGGCAGTTAGGTTACATATTACTGTTAAAATGGCTTAAGTAACCATAAGTTCTATGTTGACAGTTTCTTCTTGCGCAATTATTACTTGCAGTGCTCTCTTCTGGCTTGTAGCTTTCCAGTTAACTTTGATCTGCAAAAATCTAAATGCAATGTCACTCATCATCTTCTGTCTCCTTCATTCCTGTTCTTTTATTGTTCTCTTGTCCTAATTTTTTTTTTTCAGACTCTTTCTCCGTAATCTCTTGTGTCTTAGTGACTTTGTTACTTTGCTTGAGGTGAAAAAAAGCATTAATGGATGTCAGTGGGAGCAATTTTTTTTTTATATTGGAGGATTAGTTCTCAGTCAGCTTTTCATGCTAAAGGATGTTTAATATCAGTTAAGACTCTTAGTTAATTTGCTTTGTGATGTTACTTCTTTCTTCCATTAGTGGTCATGAATTGGGTAGTGAAAAGAGATAAGAGATTAAAATTATTAATAAAATAATAGTAATAATGATAAGTTGAAAAGTAACAATAATAAAACAGAATAAAACAATATTAGTAATAAGATGAAAAACAACAATGATAAAATAGAATAAAATAATATTAATAATGAAGTTCTTCAACTCAATGTGTCAATAAAAACCAGTGAAAATAAGACTAAATATAAACTCACAAATCCTATATTAATAAGGAAGGGTATAGCAACTCAAACTGTTGTGATAAAAAGTAAAAAATAGCAAACTAGTCTATTAATAATAATATTAATAATAATAATAATAATAACAATATACTACTTACATTATTTACCTGCAGACTATTGTCCTCATCTTTGTTGATGTTATCAGAACATTTTGGCTGCCCAGCCTTCATTAAGTGTTTGTCGATTAAGGTAACCTACAGGGAATTCTGAACGAACCCTGTATTTAATCTATTTGATAGATTGTTCTGTTTCCACTGCCCATATCTAGAAATATCTTTTCGAGTTAGTACTACTCATTTATTATTCACCTGTTTCCACTGAGTTGAAGTACACTGCCCAGTCCAAGTTAGAATTATTACTACTTCTGTATGCCAGAACATTGTCGATCATAGCTCCCCACAATTTCCTGTCCTTTGTAGCTCTTAATAAATTTTGTCATCATGCTGTCTCTCCTAAAACCTTGTTCCGCCATCCATTTACTCAAGTTCACTAGGTAGGTTATGCATTTGCTCATTTAAATACCCTAGGAATTTCAACCACCTCTTCATGATGTTAAGTATAAGTGTCATTTTGATTTCTACTTTCTGTAAAACGTTGTCATTGCTTACATGTTCAATCCATGATATTCTTAGCATACTTCTGTTGGGCCGCATTTCTCTTGCTTTAAGTCTCTTCTTCATCTGTGAAGAGATTCTCCAGTATTCACTGCTATACAGAGAGGGACTGCTATCACGTAACAATTTAGTCATCTTTCCTTTGTTTCTAATGACATTTTTTCTCTTACTTAATGCTTTACTTTTGGAAGGCATCTTTTGCAATCCCAATGCACCTTCAGATTTCAGTCATTGGTTAAAACCCTTCCCAGATATTTAAATGTTGTTGCTTGTTCGATTTTTGTATCTCCAATTTATAATTTGCATGTTGGGCTGTTGCTTTTACTAACAATCATGCCTTCCATTGTCTTGAAATTATATCCTTAGTCTTTTCTTCTTGCTTTCTTTAACTACCTTCTGTAGGAATTTCCAGCAAGACATCTATTTTCTAAAGTTCTGTTTGGTGTTATACGAAGTCCACTTGCATTTCCTCCTCTGGGCACGGCTACATAGAACCGAGAACGAGAGATACATTTAAATATCTGTAGTGGCAAAGGAGAACACCAAATTTTACCTCAGAAAATAATTTGTAGTTTCTTTGTCTACCATTAACATTGTGTCATCTTCATGTCTTACATTAATATTGTGGCTGCCAATAATGAATCCTGGTCGGACTTCTAGTTCTCTCTGAATTGCCTCCCTGTATAAGTTGAATAAGTCCAGTTAGAAAACACATCCTTGCCTCCTTTTCTGTTTTTTGTATATTTACTGAATTCATTTTCTCTCCATATGCAGGCGGTTTACTGCTAGTATAGGTTCTGAATTCTTCTAATATCCTTCCCAAATAGGTCAAAGGTTATCTAGCAGTTCCAACAGTTTTTGTGATGTCTTTTATTAAAGGCTTTTGTATAATCTATAAAACACAGGTAGACATCTTTTTGTAGGAGAATTTTATGTGGGGGATAAAATTTCAACCTAGGAACTAATCCTCCACACAACTACTTTTAAACAATCTCTCAACTGCAATCAAGTTACCTGTTTTATAGAACCTAATTTGCATAGCACAGTGCTAATTTACATATTACTTCAGAATTTACATATCCTTCAAGACTCATGTTGACGATGAGTTTATGCAGGCCATGCCATGTGCATCATTTTTCTTTCGGACAGCCCAATACATGGAACGTTGTAAGCATTTCTTGTGTCCTTTTCCTGGCTAGCTTTTACACTTCTTCCTTGGAAAATGGCACACATGATGTGGGTTCGTTTTTAAGGACACATTTATGCAATTGGTACAGGGTTGCTCTTTTTTATATCATTCTGAGCATAAATATTGCATTCCTTGTTCCAGTGTCTTTAATGAACCTGCACATGTTTGATTTTGCTGTACACTTTATTCATCAGAATTCAGATAAGTTTTGTTAGTTTTATCCACTAGGTAGGCTATTGTCAGATGGGCAAATAATATACTCTACCAGGTTTGGCTTTTGTGGTTTCTGATCTTTTTTGATTGGCAGTGTTAATATGTATATGGGTTGTCTTGGTGAATTAAGATGGACTACCAGTTCCACAGATTTGTTTGACCATAACCATTTGGGTATATCTCTGAGGGGCTAACTCACTCTACATCTCTGTTGACATGTTTTATTTTAAGCTTGAGAGATGATTCAGCCAAGGCGACTTGGGAATCAAATCTAGATATTTGGAAGGACACTCTGAATTGAAGACTGTTTGAATAGACAGTGTTACCTGACCTATTTCTAACTGGACTCTCACCAGCAACGTTATGTGATCCTTTTATACAAACTTTTTGCCACATGACACATATTTATCTGTGCTGCATGCATCTGGTATGTCGTTATCAGTGGCTGTCATAACAGGTATATTGGATTTTGTATATTTATACTTCAGCATCATTGGGAGATCTTGGTTCTCCACAACTTCCTATCTTTTATATCTCTTAGCAATATTTGTCTTTTTACTCTTCTTACAGAAATTTCAACTATCTTTTTCGAATTTCATGTAAAATTGTTATTTTTGCTTCCATTTTCCATGAAACTTCACCATTGCTCACATGTTCAGTTTATGGTATTCTCAGCATCCTGCTGTTTCCTCAAGTTCCGTCTTCAGTTGTGAGGAAATTGTTCAACATTCACTACCATATGGAAGGAATGATATTACATTGCATTTTCAGCTCTCTTTTCCATGAAAGTTTTGCTTCATTCATTCATTTTCTACAAACTTATCAATGCATTACAGGTTATTTAAAGCCAGAAAATATTTTTAGATGATAAGAATTTTGGGGGAAGATAATAATGGTTTTTAGTGATACAAGTTTTACTAATTAACCCAGAGTTGGGGGAGAAGTGGTGGATTTATACCTTTCCCAAGTATATTTGTGTGTAAGTGAATATAATGAACCCAACGTGAATTAGAACTTTGCTCTCTGATTAGCAATTCAAAGCCATTATAAGTTATACTTCATGAATATCCAAGCATACTGCATATGGTATTCCCAAGTGGTCACCCATCTAGGTACTGACCCAGGTTGATGTTGCTTAACTTCAATGATTCTATGGGAATGTTTTCAACATTATATAGCTATAAGCCCATGAAAGTTTCCCCACTCAATAATAATGAAGAGTGTATTGATCTAATGTTGTGATAAAAAGCAACAATGACAGAACTTGAAATAAAGTAACTGTAATAATAAAGATTCGAGCAATAAAAACAAATATATTAAATAAAAGAAGAGCTACAAAAAATATATACAATGATAACAAAAATTGCTTTTATCTGTTCTCTCTCATCAGAGAACAACCGAGATGACAAAGATGTGCAGAATGATTAAAAAATATACAACCCCAGGCTAATGTCAAATGCAAACCCAAAATTATTTCATTAAAGATAAATTACCTGTAAGCCAACCAAACACTTCCTCTGCATATAGAGAGATGGCTGGTAGGACTTAAAGTATGCTGATTCCAAAACTTTCAAGTGATAATTGGTATTAGCCCTACTCAGCACTGAGAACCTGCCTGTGCTATAAAATCAAGCACATTGCTGGTTTTTAATCAAATGTTCAGCTGTTACTGAATCTGATACATTGAAGCACCTATGTAAGTTGCCCATCTTTCCCTTGTGAATATTGGCTGGTATGTGCTGGTTGATCCATGATGACTATAAGACTGCAAACTGGCAACATTAACATTCCTATGTAAATTGCCTGCTTTTCCTTTGTGAATATTGGTTGGTATGTGTTGGTTGATTGCTGCTTCCAACATTTGATCTGTTCTGTCTACATAGTCAGCATCACAGTGTCATCTGAATTTGTAAATTACAGAATTAATATGATGGGTAGGCAGAACATCAAATAATGATCTACAGTGGCTTAAGAATACTTTTTAGTCAGGAGAAATAAAGTACATCCAATTTTAAAATTTAATTATGTAATCTCTACTCAACATAAATAAACAGTATTTGGAACTAGTATAGAGTAGGTCTTCTATTTGCTAGTTTCAGTGCTTGTATTCGATTTTTCATGGATTTGATCAAGTTATAAACAATTGTCTGATCCATATTTTGCCACTCCTTTAGCAATGTTTCTTTAAGGATTGCCACTGACGTCATTTTGGTTGCACGCTCTCAAAATTTTCGGTAAATGTGCTCCCAAACATGCTCTATTGGATTCATGTCAGGACTTTGGACTACCCATGGCAGTGACTTGATTTCTTGCAATTTCTTCCAGGCATTTGCTACTTTAATTACATGACATTGTGCTCCATCTTCTTGATGAAGGTAGACATTATTGTCAATCTGATTGGTTTCAAATAATGGGAGTAGTCCTTTCTTTGATATTTGACAGCATTTTGAACCATTCAACTGCTCGTCAACAAGAATCAGCTCAGATTTCCCTCCAAACCAGACAGTGCCCCACACCATTACTCAAGTCCCTCCATGTTTCACAGTTGCCTGCAGTCATTCAGTGTTCCAAGTCTCATTCTGATTTCTCCAAATATAAACCTATCTTGAATTCAAATACTCGCAGAATTTACTTTCATCTGTCTAAATTACAAACTACCAAAATTTATAATCTTTGCTCTTGAATTCTCTCCCCCAGTCCATACACTTGTTCCTGTTAACCTCTGAAATCAAGGGCTTCATTTTTGAAACTCTTCTTTGATAGCCTAGTTCTTTCAGAGTCTTTCTCACCGCATATGGCAACATTTCCATGTTGTTGGTGACATCTTTGACGCTCTGACGATGGTTTCTGATGACTTCCCTCTTCAGCGTCCTTTTCGTTCGCTCAGACACGATGCTTGGTCTTCCTGAACGTTGTTCCACATGACAATGGCCTTCTTCATTAAATTTCTTGACAATATTATTAACCATTTGATGATTAACCTGAAAAAACCTAGCAATTTCTCTATTTGACTTTCCACACTGATGCCATCCTATTATTTTCCCTCATTGAAATTCACCAATTTTCTTACTTCTGTGAACTTTTTGGTTTGGTTGTGGCCGCTGCCTGCTGTCTTTAGTCAGGATCGATCCTGGTATCAGAGAACAAGCCGTCAGCTCACACTCGTTGGTCGTTGATGGTGTTTGACACTGCAGCTGGTCTTCAAGTTGATCTCTTCAACTATGACCTCTCTTACCCACGTTGTGATTTTTGATCTTAAGAGGGTCAAGCTGAATTATCACTGGAGTATCTCAACCAAGCTAAACCAAGGAGTTGAATACGCACACAAAATTGAAAATAAAACAGACAATGCCTGAATAAGTCATTAGATGATATTTATATCAAAATAAAAAATATATTTACAGTTGTTTTTTTTTTTGCTTTTTCTTCTTTTACCAACTCATTTCTAATATTTGGCGATGGGATGAAAATTTTGGATAACTTCTCTGAGGGTGGCCCGACTTGACAACTGGATTTAACTTCAAGTACTGTTGATTGTACTTTCAAAGACAGCACAAGGATATCATTGGAGTTTTTCTTCTTCAGCAGATAATTATTATTATTATCATTAGGCTGGCAAAGTAGCATCATGGCAAAAAAGATCTCTTAACTCCCCGTCCGCGTAATTTGCCTCAACTCCGGACCGCGACTTTAACTCTAACTACTTTAGCCCCCATGGGCACTTGTATTTATGGGTGTCCCTTCCAACTGGTATGGTGAAGGCACATAAGGGGGTAAGATTTCCCCCTCCCCTGGGAGGAGCCATTATATGACGCCAGTCTTCCTGACGTCTCCCTCAACTGCTCAGTATGTAGACATAGACACCTGTCAATGGTCAACTTTGGCTTCTGGCTCCTGAACCTGCCAGCAGTGTCTCGCCGCATATTGACAATAGTATTTTGTAATTTTTTTTAACAGAATTTGTACACCTGTTCTCAATATCCTGGGAAAATTAATCCCTTTCTGATAAAAAAAAATAAAATCGTTTATTTTTTTTTAACTCTTTTCATCCATATACCATGTTAAATATTGTTACACTTTCATTGCAAATTATAAGTCAACTATCGTTCATAGATTAGAGTAGTTTGATACTAACATGGTATTATCTGAAAAAAAAAAGAAAATACATCATTTCACAAGCCAAAATTGCTGTAATTAAGGGTGGCTAAAAACTTATAGCCCACTGTACTCTGATTAAAAGTAAAGGCAAATTACATTTATGCTCATCAACCATACCTTTTACTTACAAAGAGATGGCTGGTAGGACTTAATGTATATGATTCTAAATCCTTCAAGTAATAATCAGTATCAGCCTTGCTCATCTCTGAGAATATCTGCAGGCTATAAGACTGTAAGTCTGCGATATTAACAAACCTGTGTAAATTATTCACCTTTCAACTACAAATATTGGCTGGTACGTGTTGGTTGATTGCTGCTTCCAATCTTTGACCTGTTTTGCCTACATAGTCAGCGTCTGAATTTGTAAATTACCGAAGTAATATGATGGATCCTTCTGGATTGGTGTCAATATAAGTTGAGCTCCAAAAACAATACGTTGATTGGTGGAAAGATAAAAGCTTCTTATGCCAACTGAAATTTGCTTAGAAAAACCCACACTCACCTCACCAATTCACAGTAAGCACAAATGGATGGCACATTTCTCAGGGCCAGTTGGCCTAGTCTTATGAAATTCACATTTTTTTTTCTCTCATGCTAGATACCATGATGTATCAATAATAAGAACATTCGTACAAAAAGTATTTTGCTTGTGATAAATTATGCAAAGATATCAGCTCCGACATTTCCAAATGAATTACTGAAGTTCTTTTTGAACAGCAGTGGAAGTGAAGAAATGATTTTACAGTAGAGGGAATCATGCAATGTTCGTAGTTTCTGCAGAGCATAAATGAAGTGTTACTATGGAAACAGCAAATCCAATATATTTAAATTCTCGATAATCAAATCAGAGTTGTGATTGGAAACAGTTAAGAACGAGGCGAGGAATATGCTGCTTTCTTTATTCAACTCTTTGCTCTTTTTGGAACAAAACAGACAACACAGTGTTAGATACCTGATAACCCACTGCATATTTCTCGATCATGTGATAGAATTTTTTTTTCATTTTTTGGATTTTTCTCTTCAATCGCCCCACGAGATTTCATTCTGTTAAATGCTAATTATATTTTATGAAAGCATTCTGAGAAGAAAATTAAACAGATGAAAAATAAAAGTAGAAATTTTGAAAGCAAATTTTAATATGGAAGTCTGTCTTTCAGAAAAGTTTCAGTAATGCTGTCATCTGGATAGTTTCGATTTATCATTAGATTCGCAGTTATTTTATTAATATAACTTTATAGCTTCATTATTCAGTCATCAAAGTATTTTTTTCAGCCCTTCTTTAACCATATGACACTTTTCGGCTAAATTGTGTATTCCATCGTAAAAGCATGACTCTGGTTTTGATTGGATGAATTTGTCAAGAAAAATTTGATATCACCAAACAATTCGTCAGCTCTCTCACATAATTGGAATCAAGGATGAAGATGAAATTCAAAAGGAACAGCAAAATTATACAACAGGAATTTTAACACTATTTACATTGATCGGACTATCATCCTCATCTTTGTTGCCATATTTATCACAACGTTTCGGCTGTTGTATGCTCCGGCCTTCTTCAGGTGGTCGAAATGTCGAACTGAACCCTTTATTTTGCTCACTGGGGTAGACTGTTCTAGTTCTACGTGCCATGTTTAATGGATGTCAATTATCAGTTATCTCGTGTTAATTCTCCTCTCCAAGTTCTCCACTGCTTTAACCAGGTATTGAACTCGCACACTTTGGGTCCTGTCACTGAATCTAACTAACGCCTTTATACACTGTTCCATGTGCCCAAAGTGTGTGAGTTCAATACCCAGTTAAGGCAGTGGAGAACTTTCAGAGGGAAATTAACAGGAGATAACCGATGACTGACATCCATTAAGCAAGGCACGGGGAACTAGAACAGTCTACCCCAGTGAGTGAAATAAAGGGTTCAGTTCGACATTCCAGCCACCTGAAGAAGGCTGGAGCATACAACAGCCGAAACGTTGTAATAAACATGGTGACAAAGATGAGGACAATAGTCCGAATAATGTACATAATACCTCATTTCGTAAATATAGACAGATAAAAAAGAAATGATTATGATATATAATAAAGACAAAATTTCTAGTGTTTTTAATTTTAAAAGAAAAATTGCTGTCCAAATATACCACATACATATATATGTGGCATTTGTCAGTCTCGAGAGACCATGTATCTGTGCCCACAATGTTATGTCTCAGCTGTTGATGGCAACACAGCATCAGTTACGGCTGTACAGGTCCACACGTGAGTGATAATCTAAATTGCAACCAATGCATGTGAATATGTGCTCCCCCAAAATTGCCATGTTATTTTCTTTCCCTTCAGCCCACTTCATCTGGTGGTAGGCCTCTCTTTCTTCTCACTTAGCTCCAGCCTTCAGTGTAAATCATGCCATTTGATTCTACCTTTCCCTTGGCCAACATTAGTGATGTGGAGAAGGAAGACATGCTTCCTGGGTAACTCATAAATCTCTGCCCAGGACGGCACTCTGAAGAGGACACTCTAACTTCTTTTCACCATAATGGCAAAACACAGAAAACAACGGACTACTGATGTGAGGATTTGTCTGGGAGGAACTGGCTTCACTGAAGATGACTGACAAGACACTGCAATTAAGCTTTTTATTACATTTTTCTAGCAAGAAAAATTTCTCCATGAAGCACATTTTTGTTTTTGGCTTGAGTGTTTTCAAGACTCAGTTCTCCAGAAACAGATAAATAAGAATAAAATCAACTCAGTTTGAAATCAGATCATTATTGGCAGAACTCATTGCTGAGTATTGGGGTGCTCATACACAATTCCTTCATTGTGAAATGAGTACTATGTTAGATCTGAAGAGATGTCCACAGGCATTATATGGTATGTTGGAAGGGCTTAGGGGATCATCTCTTCTATTTTTTTCTTTTTTTTTAATCATATCACCTCAAGCAAGGCTGGAGGCCACTATCACGCAATGGGTTAAAGAAGGGTTGGAGGAAGAGCAGATAGGAGTGGCAAGGGAAGGGATGTGGTGAAAGAGAAAGACAGTGGGTCGGTCAAGGCAAGGGGGCCACAGAAGATCTGGAGTGAGAGCAGATAGGAATGAAAAATGAAAGGATGTGGAGAAGGGGAGTGGATAGATCAAGGCAACTGGAGATGTCGATTGACGCTACACTTAAACCGTTGGAGATTGTATTTGTCAGGGAAACAGTAATAGGGAAGGGAGTTCCATAGGCGAGATGTGTGAGACATGAAACTATTGGAGTAGAAGAGACGTCTACATCTAACAGTTTCCATAGTGTAGGGGTGGGAGTGGGATGCCAGCCTGGTGGGGCGTTTAAATTCATGAGGCCTGGGGACAAGCGAACGCAACTCCTCAGAACAATTACCGTGGAAGTACTTGTAAAAAAGGCAGAGCGAGGCAATATCGCGTCTGTGAGAGAGCGACTGCAGACGAGATGACAGATCAGGGCCAATCACGTTGCCTATCCGTCTCTGGATCTTATCAAGAACCCTGAGGCAAACAGCAGGGGCCCCAGACCATATATGGCAGCAATACTCCATGCAAGGGCGAATGGTCGATTTATAGACTTGAAGGATCGATTGCAGGGAGAAAAATTTCCTGGCTTGGCACAGAGAACCAACTTTCCTTGCGATGGCTGATGCAACTGACTCGATGTATTTGTTTCATCTCAGATCAGCAGACAGCGTGAGACCGAGCAGCCACAGGGAGGGGCTCTTGAAGTTGGTCATCAGACATTCTAATGGGATGTAGGGATGGATCCTTGTGGTGGTTAATAGAGAGCAGTTTTGTTTTAGAGGTGTTAAAGTTAACCATCCATTTCTCACCCCAGTTCACAACCGATTGGAGGTCCTTTTCAATTTGAGCTGCCAGGTTAGCTTTGTCCGCCTCACTAGAATTGTGATTTAAATAGTGGTGTCGTCAGTGTAGATGCCGACTTGGGAGTCTATGGCATCAGGAAGGTCGTTTATAAATATGAGGAACAGAGTAGGGCCAAGGATGGAGCCTTGAGGAACACCTGCGTTAGCGGGATAGGAGCTGAAGATGAATCCACTAAGAACAACCTTCAAATCCCGGTTTGACAGGAATGATTGTATTAGGTCAAACAATCGACCTGTGATACCATAATCCTGGAGCTTGTGAAGAAGGCCGGCATGCCAAACTCTATCGAATGCTTTGGAGATGTCAAGGGCCACGGCACGAGCTTCACAGAATATCCCCAAAAAATGAATCCAAAATCTCCTGACTTGTCATCTAGTGTTTTTGAAGGATGTTGTCTTTTTGTGGACTTCTCTTCTACAATTGTTTCTTTCAGCAATTTTCATCTCCCAATTGACCAGATTGATTACTGTCCTCAGCAACGTGTTTTTGAGCTGATTCTTGAATCGACTACATGGGAATCCACACGGTCTCTTTCCATATGGGAGCCCCGAGAAGAGGATCGTTTAGGCGGATGTCTGGCATTTTGGCAAGTGTCTAGCCCAGTGATGTTGGTGATGAGTCGTGATGGTTTCTAGGTTCTTCATCTTTGCAGAGAGGAGAAGTTCATTGTTTGTGATCTCATCTTGCCATTTATTCCACAGGATTTGTGAAAGTTTTATTTGAAATCAAATATACGAGAAAAAAAACATGAGACACTGGCATATAATATTTTCATCAACATTTTTAGATTTTGTAGCAGAACCAAACAAAGTATACTAAAATCAATACAAAAGTGTAAGGATTACATATCTAGGCCTCCAACAAAGTCTCCTTTTTTCTTCATTGAGGTATGAAACTCATTTATGGCATAATGCCAATCCCCTTTTAATTGCAGTAGTGTATTTGGTGTAATGGTTAGCATCACAGAATGAGAACTCTGAGAGCCAGGTTCAAATTTCAGTCAAATTTCTATTACATTCACTTATATGCAGATACCTTTGTGAAAGGTATGAGTCCATCACTTCTTCCCCTGATATGGATTAAATAATAGAACTTGTTTCTGGAAAAATTATCATCTTCAAAAATTGTTAATGTAATATCCAGTCACACAAAAAAAGAATTATTCTTGCAACCCAAAATGTTTTGGCCTTAAATAAGCCATAAAGGTTTACCAAACTGTAAAATAAAAGAAATAAACAAAAGAATGAGTTAAGAAGGTAGAAGCATACAGAGCATGTCCAAATAAAAGTTTCAGGGTTCCAAATCTATTCCTCAATGTAATCCTTTTTTTTCCCAGTTGATATATGAGAGTAGTCTGTTAACAGGCAATGTTTGTTCTTTAATTATGGTAGATTTAATAAGTAGAAGCACGGAAAGCTTTTACCAAAATAAGCATGAAATTCTTAGGATTCCAAATCTGTTTCTCTACATAATCTCCTTCTATATCAATCAGGGTGCAAGACTCCATCCAAAAGTGATGCTTGTGATTTAATTACAACAGATTTAATCATAGAAGCTCACAGAATATCCCCAAAAAATGAATCCAAAATCTCCTGACTTCAAAATAATATTTACACTATTTAAATCATTTGAACTGTTGTCCTCATCTTTCTTGCCATATTCATGATGTTTTGGATGTTGTACACTCTGAAGTTCTTCAGTTGATATTTGTTGGAATTTCAAATTAAGCCCTTTCTTTAGTCCACAGAGATAAATTTGTTCTAATTCCATGTATCCCGTCCTGGGTATGACGTTAAACTGCATCCGAGTCCTGAGTAAGACGATAAACTACATCCAACAGCAAGGCCTCTGATCAGGAGGTTTTGAGGAGTGTGGAACCACCTCTTAATTGCTGATGTTCCCAGGTCCACCCTGACCTGGGGTGGTAGCACCTGTTAGGGTCCCAGCTATGGGAAAATAGTGAAATCGCAAGGTGTCCACGTCCTGGGTATGACGATAAACTACATCCGCGTCTTGGGTATGACGATAAACTACGTCCAACCAAAAGGCTGTCGATCCGATCAATTGGCCGGTCATGTCATGCCCCATCACATCTAACCCATCCCAAAACAACTACAACTTACAATTAACTTTCCCACCCAAACCCTACACTAAATATACTAACACCTTACCCCTAAAATGTGATGGGAAATAATGATGTTGCCAGCTATACGTTTTTGATATATCTAGTAAATACTGGATCTGGCATTAAATAACCCATAGTGGTTGATATGCCATAAAACCCCAAACAAACAAACAAATTCCATGTATCATGCTTTCTTTTCTTTTCTTTTCGATATCTCAGTTTCAGTTAATTCTCTTTAATAACTCGACTCTTCAAGTTTTTTGTTCCCTCTGCTGTGACCAGGAATTGAACACACAACTCTTTGGGTAAAGTCACTTTTTGCATTTCTCATCTTGGAGACGTCAGTGAGTGAATTTTAGGGAATTATAAGCCTAATGTCACAGTAACCATTTTTAAGAGAGCATATTACAATTTCTTTTATTGTTGTTTTTCTCTAGCTCTCCGTATTAGTGGTTCCCATATTGTATTCTTGTCTATGCTTGGCCGACTTGGAAGATTTTTGTGGCCTAGCATATGCACTGATTCCTTAAGTTATTGTGTTCTCTAGTGATGTTTTCTGTTTATTATTTCAACTTCATCCCACAGAGTGTGGTGATGTCCCTTTTACCTACATATATCGACAGCCATGTTGGATTCTTCTATTTCCCCTTGTGCTATGCCGTTATGGTGTTCGTGCAGTCTTATCTTAAGAGGTTGGCCTGTTTCTCCTTTACATTTCTAGCCATAGAAATATGGGATGGCTTATATACCGTCTTTGATCATGTTGTCTGTGGGTGGTCTTAATTGAAAGAGATGTCTGCATAGTGTTGAAATGAAATGTTGTCAATATGGCAATAAAGATGAGCACAACAGTCTGAATGATGTAAATAGTGCAAATAGTTACAAAAGCACATCTCGGAAATATAGACAGATATTCTCAATAAAAGTATTCCACCTTTGAAGGAAAGCATGTATACTTCATATGTAGAAACTTCTTGACTGCTTTCTTACCTCTGTGTGAATTGGTTTGTTGGAGAGCTATTTTCCTATGGGTAATGTGTTGTGCATCTTCAGAAGCTATTTAGAAACAGCTGCCCTCAGCTTCTTCATGGAGTCAGCTTGATGGGAACCTACAGTGCTGTTCGATAAAAGTGACTCACCTGATTTCTTTTACTTAAACATTTTTTCGCCTATTATTTTTGGGGTCAAACTAATTTTTAAACTTACGAAGATAAAGACCCCTTCACGACCACCTAGTAAAAAAGTTTACTCACCCTAAGGTTTTTATTGATAATTATAATTTTGGATATAAATGAGATTTAGGGAAAAACTCTGTGCGAAAAAAGTGACTCACTTATTTCCTGCAACTAGTAATCAATAGAAACATAACCGAGCAGCTTTAAATAAAGAATAATAGAGGTATAATTTATTTATAATCGGTAATATAGTTCAAAATATTTAATAATCTATGGGTCTTCCTTTATTTTGAATAACCTTTTCAACCCTTTCTGGCATTGATTTGATCAGGTTCTGGCAAATCTCATCTTCAAGCATTGAATTCCATTCGCATATGAAATTCACAATCAAATCCTCTTTGTTGCTCAACTGCTTTCTCAAGAGTCTATACTTTATAATGCTCCATAAGTTTTCTATGGGGTTGAGGTCAGGAGATTGGAGCGGCCATGTCATAACACTCACCAGCTTCTCATCAAAGTATTCCTTCATCAATTTTGATTTGTGACAGGGAGCAGTATCCTGCATAAAAATGAGCTTGGTGGGGTCGATTTGCACCCTTTCAGCAGAAGGGAGCAGACAAGACTCTAAAATTCTCTTGTAATGCTCACTCCTGAGGGTCTTTTCAATAGGTTTTAAGAAACCAGTTCCATGAAAAGAAAAGCATTCCCCAGAACATTATACTGAACGGATGCTTGACAGTACTTACTGCTAAATTCAGAGAGCTTTCAAAGCTTCTTCTTCGGATTTTAGATCGCTTATCCTTTGAATTTAGCTCAACTTTTGTTTCATCGGAGAAGAAAACATTTAGTAAAAAAAATCAGGTGAATCACTTTTATCAAATAGTACTGTATTTTGGATCTGAACTAACTTGATGTAGCGGAAGTGAAAGGCAGGATGAACTGCTGTCTACCTTCAATGAAGCTGCCTGTCCCTATCGATTAAAAAGACAATGCTTGGTGTGCTGTGTATGCAGGAGAGGATGGCCGTTGTGAACCTGAGAAGGTCCACATGCAAAAGATATGGTTGCTGCAGTGAGCTGATTGGTGTCTAGAATTTGTTTATACAAATGATTTGTGACTTGCATAGCAAAATTACTGATGTTTCTGGGCTCAATATAAACAGACAGATTTCTGTTTCATCAGTCAATGAGTCGTCAGTATTACTATCATATGGAATGATGTGATTCTGATTTCCTTTTTGTTCATCCTTGCTTTCTGAGTCTTGGTTACACTTGATCTTTATTTGTGCCATTCCTGTACTGCTGTTCATTCTGTACCTCCACGTTTGTGTTCCAGCACCAGGGAAAAAAAACAACTTACACTTGGAGGGTACAATAATCGAAATAGTGCAACTAATAACTAAAATAATGGTGTGTGGTTAAATAAATGACTGTAATAAGGATAATTCCTAATTTTAGAAATGACCAAAACATTATGACAAAAACAACCAAGATGAAGATACCAGTTCAAATAATATACTATTCCTCATGTTGGAAATCTGCTAAAAGTTTGGACAACCTAAATCAAGGCGAACAGTTTAAATAAATCAGTGTATAATAATAATATCAGTGTATAATAATAATAATAATTCCTAATCTTGGAAATGGATGAAATCTTGTCTACAACAATCAAGATAAGGATACAAGTTTGAAAAATTATATCGTAAGCAAAGGTGTAATATTCATTGAAAACATAAAATCACTCTCTTCAAACTTCATTGTGCAAAATCACAAAATATGAACCATGTTGGTGAACTGACATGAATAATTCTTTAATAAAATGTATGAGTAGAATGTGTGACAGTCAAAGAATATTAATTGAATTAAATCACAGATACCAGATTGTGAAATTGGTCAGCTCACAAGAACTCATTGTGATTGTATTCTGTTTAATGCTTTTGAGAAGAGTTGGTGTGATGTGACATCAGTGGAAAAAGTTATAAAAAAGACATCTCTCTATATTTTTGAGATGAGATGTTGTAACTATTTACATTATTTATGTTGTTTGGACAGTTGTCCTCATCTTTGTTTTCATATTCAATGATGTTTCATCCATTGTACTTTTCTGCCTTCTTCAGGTAATATATACATTGGAATTTTGAAACCAAACTCTTTATTTAGTCCACAGGGTTAGATTGTTCCAGTTTCACATGTCATGCCTTTTCTGGATATCTGTTTCATTTGGGTCAAATCCAAAATGTGACTTGACCCAAGAGATGTGAGTTCAGTACCTGACCACATCACAGGTGAACAAAAATTTGAAGAGTTGAGTTACTGAAGAGAATTAATTGAAATTGAAGAATCTATCCCTGTGGACCAAATAAAGGGTGTGGTTTGAAATTCCAACATATATCACCTGAAGAAGGCCAGAGCGTACAACAGTTGAAACATTGTGAACATCACAATAAAGATGAGGACAACAGTCCGAACAATGTAAATAGTGTAAATTATAAAAAAAAAATTCAATAAAGCTTTTTATGAAATTCCAAGAATCAATAAATTGTAATTTACTGTTCTTTTTCCCCAGCCTGGCACAAGGTCACTACAATTTGTAATCAGTTTACATTACCTTTATTCAGAATGATCTGTAAGACAATCTTGCTTAATATTGACTTGTTCTCAGGCAGAGGCTTATTTATAATATTTAACAAAGTTTGACACTAGGTCATTATTGTTTAGGCCAGAAATTGCTCTCCAGTGAGTACTACTTTCTGCAATGTACATACATAAATAAATTGCCTCAGGTAACTGAATTCTATTGACTTACACACTTCCCTGTAGATCAATATCTCACACTTGTCTGGCTTTATCTGGCATGCCAGAGAATTGAATACTTAGCTGATGATAATAAAATACTGTTTAAAAGAAAACAGAGAAAGTTGTGAAAGCTGGAGACAAAAAAATTAACAATTTAAATAAAATTATAGCAGAGGTTTCTTTTCTATTTTATACAATTTTGAACTGTCTGAGTTTTGAGGTTATCAGCCTGTACATTTTGAAGTATTGTTGAAAATGATGAGAGGAATCAGTAATATCACTTATTTGAGAAATTAGTCAAACTAATTCAGGTCAAATCAAGAAATGATGACGAGAGTGATCGGAAACCATTATTACATTTTATTTCTTTTCAAAGTAATTTTATCTTTCTGAAATTCTAAAATTGTTCAGTCTTGATTGATTAAAAAAAAATAAAATTCTAGTCCATTTTTGAGGAAGTAAGACAATGAAGGAAGTGTACTTATGTTTCATAGATACAGATGCAGAAAGACATGTACCTATGTTTCATAGACTACGCAAAGGCCTTCAACAAAGTACGCCACAAAGATCTGATGGAACTTCTCATCAACCTTGATATATTTGAGAAAGATATCAGAATAATCAAGAACCTATACTGGCAGAAAACTGCATGCATGCACATAGGGAACAAGTTCAGTGAATATACAAAAATAAGAAGGGGCGTAAGGCAAGGATGCGTCTTCTCACCCAACCTGTTCAACCTATACAGCGAGGCAATCCTGAGAGAACTGGAAACCCTACCGGGATTTAGCATTGGCAGCCACAATCTTAACAACATAAGATATGCAGTTGACACAGTACTGATAGCAGACACAGAAATGAAATTACAAAATCTGCTACAGAAGATAGCGACAGAGAGTGAGAAGAAAGGACTAAGCATAAACTACAAGAAGATGGAGTGCATGGTTGTCAGTAATAGGATGAGCTTGAAATGCGATCTGAAGGTCAGGAACACTAGAATGAAGCAGACGCGGAAGTTTAAATACCTGGGAAGCATCTTGACAGAGGACAGTAAGTGTGACACCGAGATTCGTAGATGTATTGGGATGGCCAAGGACACATTCCAAAAGCTGGGCAGAGTACTGTGAGACAGGAGGATATCTTTGGTAAAAAAGAAAAGAATACTGAACTGTTACGTGACATCTGTCCTCCTTTACAGCAGCAAATGTTTGACAATTTATTCAAAGATGAAGAATAAACTTGAGGCAACAGAGATGTGGTTCTACAGAAGGATGCTAAGGATATCATGGACCAAGCGTGTGAGCAATGATGAGGTCTTAGAGAGGATGCAAACAAGGAGGAGGCTTATACTTAACATCAGGAAGAGGCAGCTGAAGTTTCTGGAACACATAATGAGGAAGGAGGGCCTGGAGAATCTGATACTCATGGGTCAAGTGGAGGGAAAGAGAGACAAGGGAAAACAATGCATAACATACCTGGCGGGCTTAAGTAAGTAGATGACAGAATGTGGTCTAGGGGAGGAAGCAGAGGGAAGGAACTTGTGGAGAGCCATGATCACTTATGTCCTGAAAGGACATGGCACATAAAAAGAAAAGAAAGACAATCACATTTAACAAATATATAAAAAATTCTGAATGATGTGGTCTTAACTGCGGTAAGGGATGTCTTGTTAATTTTAACACCTCCAAAAGGTAACAGGCGTCTATCAGTCATAGCAGAGACCTCTTTCTACCTTCTGTCTGCATGGCTGATGCTAACTTCCAAGAGAATGACTTGTTATGTCTTCTTGGGCTAACATTTTCTACCAACAGGAAGTTGGAAAGATTATATTAAATCAATTTCTAGGTCTGCTGCTAGGAAAATTGGTTCAGTGTTTTGTGCAAGACAGTTTTCTCCCTCCAGAATCTATCTTATATATCTATAAGTCTACCATTCATCCAAGTTTTGATTATTCCTGGTCTGGTGCTCCTGCTATACATTTAGAAATTCTTGATAAAATTCAAAGAAGAACCTGTTATGTTACTGGTCTTCACCTTGCTTCAGTTACTTTCCCACCAGCATAAAGTCACTTCCTTTTTCTTTTGCTAATTTAAAGATGAATTTAAGTGTAGTACTAGAATGGTGGTAAAATGTCATCATTTTACAGTTGAAATTGCTAGATGTAACTGTAAGTTCTATGCTAAAAGTTTCTTCTACCACACTTCTTGTGATCTGGTAATAATAGCCAAACAACGGTTGATATGTCGTTAAATTAACCACCCTAAACTGATGTACAGTAATCAGCTACATTCTTATTGTTCACCCTATACAAGGCCTAAGAGCTTCTCAAGGTAGAGATTCCATGAAGGTGGTTTGTTGCATAAATGTTAAGAAGTATAGTTTATGAAGATCTGTGGAAAAGATGGTGAAAACTGTAGTGATTGGGAAATTATGATCTCAGGAGTGGGTTACACAATGTAGTCGTTCATAGCAAGATGGTTGAGTGGAACTTCTTACTGACGGAATATCTACCCTGGTGGTTCTTCATTGTTCTTACCTAAGGAATGTAGCTTGTCAGAACATTTTCCATGGAAATAATGATAGAGTAGCGAGAGGCTTGCAATGTTTTGTAAGGTAGAAAATAATCCATCAACCACAAGTCCTTGTAGACTCACTTGGACTTTATAAAGATTTGGCATCTCCAGCCCAGATATGGCAGCAATTTTCTGTTTTTGGTTTGATTTGGCTCTTGTAATGTTACAGTATAGTAGAAAGAGTCAGGTGGTTAGTGTAGCAGTACAAGGAACCAACCATTTTTCTAGCATCTTTTATGATGTATTGTATATATGTTCCACTTGATGACTGGATAGAACTTAAATTTCAATAGGCATTCAAAGAAAATAACCACATTGAGAGTGCTCTTCTCCCCAATATACTTGCTCAAGGATTAGAATTCATTTTCTGGTAACCATGATAGATTTGAGAACTACTATCCTATATATATTATGTCGGGCAGTTCCAGAAACTCTTGGGTAGCAACAAGCCTCTGCTCTTTAATGGAATGTGTCAGCATTGAGGGAAACCCTTTCGGCAGACTTTTGAGTACTCAAGTTACACAGTCCATGACAACCATTGTGAATTTGATCCTCACCCAGTCTTCCTGTACATATTATATTAGGTGACTGACTGCTCCTACTACCCTAGGCCTTTTCTTACCAAAATAACACATGACTATAAGCAACCAAAGATATAAAACTAAATCAGCTCAACAAAAAACACTTAAATCCCTCAACGTTTCTTTCTCCAACGTCCGTGATATTCGTACTAACTTCTGCAGTGTGAATTCATTCCTTTTTGAAAAGTCTCCAGACATCCTTGTTCTTTGTAAAACTAATCTTAACTCTTCAATCCATTCCTCTGATTTCTCAATTCCTGGCTATCTCTCTATCCTTAGGAAGAACTCTAATGTTCACATGCATGGCCTGGGAGTTTATGTCTGTGAACATCTCGAGCTGGCTATGGAATTCTCCCTTTAATCTCAATACCATTTCTATGTGTCTCTGTCTCTCACTACTTAATTCAGTCAGCTATCTCTTCTTTCTATAGCATTTCCCTTCCTCTCAGTATTTCTGATAATATGATTTCCCCACGCATTTTGCTTACAACCGGGACTGTAAGGCCTCACTCTTCGACCTGTGTTTTACCTCCATCCCTGAGTCTTGTAGTGCCACGCAGCTCTGTCCTATCGGTAACTCCAATCATGCTGTAGTGTCTGTTAGTATCTCCTTCAGCCCCACCCCCTGCAAGGAGCCTCCTACCACCAGAACCTCATTCTGCTACCAACGGGCTGACTGGAACTCGTTTTGTGATTTCCTCCTTGATCTCCCCTGGGATGCTGTATTTAAGCTCCCCATTCAAGAATGTGCTTCAGAGGTCTCTTCCTGGGTTAAAGCTGGAATTGACGCTTTCATCCCCTCAAGAAAATTCAAGGTCAAACCGCGCTCCTCCCCTTGGTTCACAGCTGCTTGCTCAGCCGCCATTGCCCATAGGGACCACTTCTTCCACTGTTTTCATAGTGATATGTCTGACTGCAATAGGCGCCTATTTACCTCTGCCTATAACGAGTGTAAGCGTATCCTCAATGAAGCTAAGTCACTATTTGCTGCTCGGATGAAGGAACGTATTGCATCTCGCAAATTCGGCTCCAAAGATTATTGGCGCCTCTGCAAGAGCATTCTGAACAATAGCAAACCCTCCATTCCTCCTCTGTTCAATCAGTTTGAGGTCCTGACCACCTCTGCTGACGAGGCCGAATGCTTTGCTCAGAAGTTTTCTTCCAATTCAACGTTAGATTCTTCCGGGGTACCCATGCCCGATTTCCTTCCCAGAACCGAGGCTCTTTTGAGCGGATTGCACATATCCCCGTCGTTGGTATTGGGCATTATTTCTAACTTAGATCACCACAAGGCTACTGGTGGTGACGGGATACCAGCCATTGTCCTGAAGAAATGCGCGCCTGAACTGGTGCCTGACCTCTCTAAATTATACAACCACTGCCTCAAGGAGTCTTGTTTTCCTGACTGCTGGAAGTCCTCAACCACTGTTCCTGTCTTTAAGAACTCTGGTGACCCCTCTGACCCTTCTAATTACCGTCCTATCAGTCTCCTACCCCTCTTCGGCAAAGTCTTCGAAGCCATTATCAACACCGAAGTGATTAATCACCTGATATCCCATGATCTGCTCTCAGACAAGCAGTATGGTTTCCGCTTTGCCCGATCTACGGCCGATGTGCTTACGGCCATCACTGAATTTGTCTACCAAGCTATTCATAATAACGGTGAAGGTCGTGCCGTGGCCCTAGACATCTCCAAAGCATTTGATAGAGTTTGGCATGTCGGCCTTCTTCGCAAGCTCCAGGGTTATGGTATCACAGGTCGATTGTTTGACCTAATACAATCTTTCCTGTCATACCATGAATTGAAGGTCGTTCTCAAAAGATTCATCTCCAGCTCCTATCCCACTAACGCAGATATTCCTCAAGGCTCCATCCTAGTCCCTACTCTGTTCCTCATATTCATAAACGACCTTCCTGACGCCATAGATTCCCAAGTCGGCATCTATGCGGATGACAGCACAATTTACTCCTGCCTCAAACACAAATCTAGTGACGCTGACAAAGTTAACCTGGCAGTTTGAATAGAAAAGGACCTCCAATCGGTTGTGAACTGGGGCAAGAAATGGATGGTTTACTTTAATGCCTCTAAAACAAAACTGCTCTCTATTAACCACCACAAGGATCCATCCCTGCATCCCATTAGAATGTCTGAAGACCAACTTCTCGAGAGCTCCTCTCTGCGGCTGCTCGGTCTCACGCTGGCCGCTGATCTGAGATGGAACAAATACATCGAGTCAGTTGCATCATCCACCGCAAGGAAAGTTGGTTCCCTGTGCCGAGCCAGGAAATTTTTCTCCCCGGAATCGATCCTCGAAATCTATAAATCGACCATTCGCCCTTGCATGGAGTATTGCTGCCATATATGGTCTGGAGCCCCTGCTGTTTGCCTCAGGGTTCTTGATAAGATCCAGAGACGGATATGCAATGTAATTGGCCCTGATCTGTCATCCCGTCTGCAGTCGCTCTCTCACAGACGCTCTGTCTTTTTTACAAATACTTTCACAGTAATTGCTCCAAGGAGTTGCTTTCGCTTGTCCCTGGGCCTCATGAATTTAAACGTCTTACGAGGCTGGCATCCTGTTCCCACCCCTTCACCGTTGAAACTGTTAGATGTAGACGTCTCTTCTACTCCAATAGCTTCATGTCTTGCACATCTCGCCTGTGGAACTCCCTTCCTTATTCCTGTTTCCTTGACAAATACAATCTCCAACTATTTAAGTGTAACGTCAATCGACATCTCCAGTTGCTTTGATCTATCCACTTCCCTTCTCCACATCCTTTCACCTTTCATTCCTATCTGCTCTCGCTCCAAATCTTCTGTAACCCCCTTGCCTTGATCGATCCACTATCTTTCTCCACATCCTCTCCTTTACCACTCCTATCTGCTCTTCCTCCAAACCTTCTGTAACCCCTTGCGTGCTAGTGGCCTCCAGCCTTGCTTGGGGTGATAAGCTTAAAAAAAAATATAGACATGGCCTTCTCCCCACCCCTGTTTGCAAATATATTTGTGTTCAGTGACTTTAATGCCCACCATACCAAGTAGCTTAAACACTCTGTCACTGATCTCACTGGCATCCAAACTCTGAACTTCCCAATCACTCAATCTCTCACACAAGTGATGGACTTCTCCACACATTTCCACAGTAACCTTGACAGATACGCTTCTCTTCAAGATCTTTCTTTTTACCTCTATCCCTGACTCATGCCGTACTATGCAGCTCTGCCTTCTTGGTAACTCTATGGTAGTGTCTGTAGATATCTCTTTCCACTCCCCCACCAGCCAAGAACCTCTTACCAATAGATTATCCTTTTTTTATTAATGAGCAGATTGGAACCTGTTCTGTGATTTCCTTCATGACACCTCTTGGAATGAAGTTTTTAATCATCCTGTTCAAAAATACGCATCTGAGGTCTCCTCCTGGGTGAAAACTGGCATTGATGCCTTCATTCCAGCAAAGGAAATACCAAGTTAAACTGTGTTTATCTCCTTGGTTCTCACCTGTAAGCTCAGCTGCGTAGCCCACAGGAGTCACTTCTTCTGGCTGTACCAGAGTGAATGTCTCTTTGTCTCTGCTCATAATGAGTGCAAGTATGTCCTCAATGAAGGGAAGTTACCGTTTGCTGATAGGATGAAACAATGTATATCATCGAGCAAGTTTGCTTCTAGAGAGTACTGGCGGTTCTGCAAGAGTATGCTGAACAACAGCAAATCCCCAATCCCACCTCTATTGAATCAGTTTATAGTCTTGACATCTGCAGCAGATAAGGTAGAATGCTTTGTTTGGAAACTCTCAACTCAACACTAGACTCATTTGGAGCCCCCCACACTTGATTTCCCCCCTATAACTAAGTGATATGTGCATAACCCTGTCACTGGTCTCAGACATCCTTTCTAAATTAGCCTCCCATAAGGCAAGCGGAGGCACCAGGATCCCAGCTGTTGTCCTAAAGAAATGTGCTCCTGAGCTGGTTCCAGTTCTCTCCAAACTCTACAACTATTGCCTTGCTGCTTCCTGCTTTCCAGCTTGTTGAAAGTCGTCCTCTAGAGTTCCTGTCTTTAAGAGAACCTTCTGACCCCGCTATCATGCTATTAGTCTCCTATCACTTTTCAGCAAAGTATTCAAGGCTTTAATCAATGCTGAAGTGGTTAAGCATCTTAGCTCTCATGACATACTCTGTGACAAACAACATAGCTTTGGTTTTGCCAGGTCTACTGCTGATGTGCTTACATCCCTCACTGAATATGTATATAAAGCTCTTCGTAATAATGGTGAAGCTTGAGCTGTAGCTCTAGATATGTCCAAGGTGTTTGACAGAGTTTGGCATGCTGGTCTTCTACATTATGATCATTTGATTCAATTCAATCATTCCTATCAAATTGTGAAATGAAGGTCATTTTGAATGGGCTTGCTTCCAGATCCTTTCACACAAGTTCAGGTGTCACATTCTGATGTTGTTAGTTCCCAAATAGGCATTTATGCAGATAAAACTACCATTTACTCCTTTCTCAATAGCAAATTTGTCAGAGTTAACTTGGCTACTAATCTTGAAAACACTTTCTTGTCCTTTTTGTCTTTTTGTTATCTCTCCTAAACACTGTTCTGCCATCCATTAAACACAAGCTTGTTAGTTCAGTTATTTATTGTTTCTCTTTCTCCTTCTTGCCTTTAATCTGTCTTGTAAGTATCAAATTTTCCAAGCCCACTTTCCTCTCTATGTACATTAGAAATTTCAACTTTTCCCTTCTGATGTTGTTTCCATTTTCTCGAAAATTTGTTGTTGCTTACATGTTCAGTCTATTGTATTCTCAGCATCCTTCTGTAGAACCACAATTCTATCACCTCCAGTTTCTTTATCTGTGTGCAGATGATCCAGTATTCACTACCATATAGGAGGAATGTAATAACATCATAGCCATAAAAAAATTACTGTGCTTTGGACTCTCATAAAAACAATCACATTGTACTTTGCTTTGTGAGTACTCTAAGCCAATCATATAATGAGACCCATTGTATCTCAATCAGTGACAATTAAAGTGATTACATTTTTGATGAGTAACATTTAAATATTTATTGTCCTAGATTTCATGCGATAGAACAACAGAATCAAGTAGTTAGTTTTAACATCAGTTCACTGATTGGTGATTTTCTTTTGCAATGTCAACAAATACTCATCATCACTTTTGTAGTGCTCGTAGTAGTAGAGACTTTGTAATTGCAGATACAACTATAATACGCTGTTGAACAATATTAGTGTCAGACACCTTCGAATAGCACTCTCATTAATAGTACTTGCTCGATAATTTTCACTCGAATAGTAATCTGTATAGTGATCCAAATAGAGAAATAGTATAGAGAATAGAGTAGAGAATAGCAATTGTTTAGACATCACACTACTTTCTACATTTATGCGTTTCCTCTATGGTCACATAGTCTACTTAATTCAATAATGGGATCACCTGTGTTTTCTCACTGGCAATCTATGTTCAAACTCAAGTGATGGTAGTGGTACTTTATTCCTATATAACATTTTCTCATGTTCTTCAGTTGCCAGAACATGTTGAAACCTATTGTGAAATCTTGGACAGTAACTAAACAATCTGTGAAGACACTGCTCTTGTTTGGAACCACCTGTTTCAGATATAATCTGGCTACTAAAAGAACTATCCACCTCAAAAATGAGGACAGCCTGCAAAAGGTCAGTTGACAACCATTAACAACCTCTATGCTCAAGAACTACATGGCTTAGAGCATTGGTTAAGGGCTACCATGAAACTTGTATAAAGATTTGCTTTTTACCTACACAAGAATGGTGAAAGCAGGAGGGATGCCTAAGAACGATCAGTGTAAAACAGCTGCAGAACTGTAGATATTTGCCTTCAACAGAGAAGAATGGAAAAGAAACATGGTAGGTCTGTATGCCAAGTTAAACTGTGTTTATCTCCTTGGTTCTCACCTGTAAGCTCAGCTGCGTAGCCCACAGGAGTCACTTCTTCTGGCTGTACCAGAGTGAATGTCTCTTTGTCTCTGCTCATAATGAGTGCAAGTATGTCCTCAATGAAGGGAAGTTACCGTTTGCTGATAGGATGAAACAATGTATATCATCGAGCAAGTTTGCTTCTAGAGAGTACTGGCGGTTCTGCAAGAGTATGCTGAACAACAGCAAATCCCCAATCCCACCTCTATTGAATCAGTTTATAGTCTTGACATCTGCAGCAGATAAGGTAGAATGCATTGTTTGGAAACTCTCAACTCAACACTAGACTCATTTGGAGCCCCCCACACTTGATTTCCCCCCTATAACTAAGTGATATGTGCATAACCCTGTCACTGGTCTCAGACATCCTTTCTAAATTAGCCTCCCATAAGGCAAGCGGAGGCACCAGGATCCCAATCTCTTCAACTAAGTAGATGAATATTTGGATTAATTTAACTTATAACAACTGCTTAGGAAGTTGGTTCACTGTATCATGCAAGACAATCTTTCTCTCCAGAATCTATCTTACATATCTATAAGTCTACCATTCATCCATGCTTAGAATATTGCTTCCACATATGGTCTGGTGCCCCTGCTATTTACCTTGAGCTCCTTGATAAAATCTAAAGAAGAATCAGTGATATTATTGGTCCTGACCTGACATCTCGGCATTAGATTGCCTCTCTGTGTCTTTTCTATAAATACTTTCATGGTAATTTTTCAGATGAGATCTTCGCTATGGTATGTAGAGTTTTTGAAATTAAGTGCAATACTAGACTGGTGTCAGCATTTCATCAATTCACTGTTGATCTGGCTAGATCTAGATGTAAGTTCTATGCTAACAGTTTCTTTTCTTACATTTTTAACTTGTGGAACTCGTTTCCGGCTCCATGCATTCCAGCCAACTTTAATCGTTACCTACTATCCTCCTGATTTTTCTTTCCTCTTCCAGCTCATTATTCATGTTTCTGTTCTTAATTCTTCCATACCCTGTAAACCATTGTGTCTTCATTACTTCACTGCCTTGCATGTGATGGTACTGATTTAAAAAGAAAAACAAAAAGAACTTTTTATATCCTTTCTGTTAAAACCTAATTATTTTCAAACATATTTTGTCTATTTTATTGACCTTTCTGTGACTTTTTCAAGATAAATTCTTTCCAATTTTGCCAGTACTAATTTTCTCAACTCTGTGTCTTTTTCCGCTACCAGCCCTTGAACAAACACCAAGCACTTAAAATTGTCTGTGCTTAACTCTGCTAGCTTGAATTCTTCACAATGCTTATTCACATTGGCTGCATACGTTATATAGTCATGTTCGTCATCTTTCATCAAATTCAAACATTTCCACCTCTTGTGGAACAAAGATGTCTTTTGACTAAATAATTCACTTAATATATTTACCGCCTCGGTAAATGTCAACTTGTTAATTTTTTTCGGTAAAATGTAGTTTACCAATTTGTTATGCTCAGCAGTTCCTAATTTGCTTAAAAGAAGCCTAACCTTCTTTCCTTCAGACCACAAGTGGCAGTCCTCGTTATACACGTCCGTATATTTTTTATAATATTCTTCAAAAGTTGTCTCTTCATCTAGACTGTACGTGAATATTTCAATTGAATTCCATATTGTATTCTCTGGGAAAGAATCATTTTGTAGACTTTTCTCTTTCCTGTTCTCAGTTATTTCCAGAATTTTGCTTTGAAACTCCTCATGCATCTGTTCCATTTTCTGTTGGAATTGCATCTGTATATTGAAAGTTTCCTCCTGTAACTGCATCTGGAATGTATTTTGTTGTTCTAATATTTTCATTTGTTGTTCCAACTAGAACTTTAAAAAAATCCTGGAATAGACTTTTGCATTCCTCCATTTTTTTTTTCAAAGTGTAAATCCGAGACTGTCACCCACGTTATTTGTGGCGAACAAAATTTTTCTTCCTCCCTATGAGTGCAAAATTTGTCATCAAAACCACTGTGGCGAACAAACTTTTTCTTCCTCCGTATGAGTGCAAATCTTCGCCGGCAAAAGTTATATTGGTGAACAAATTTTTTTTTTTTATGAGTGCGAATCTTCGCCGGCAAAAGTTGTTGTGGAGTTATTTCCTTAGTGGAAACTGTATTCGGATTAAATGCGTCCTAAATAGGTTAAACGTACAGAAACGTTAGGAACTTGTAATAAAGTGTTACGCAGAGTAATCGAGTTGTGGTCGCTGACTACGTCTTCTTCCTCGACTCCTACTGACTCCTACTTATAATAGATGGGAGAGTCTATTACCTATAGACTAGGTGTCTTTCACTATAACACCTTCAGTTTGCTCTTCAAGGTTTTCCTAAACTCTCTTGCTTATTCTGGCCAACACAAAGGCAGTTGATGATTAGGTTACTTTAAAATATAAGATAACAGGGAACCCAATCACTAGCACTTGGGCTTATGACCACTTCATCTTGAAAAAACAGTTCCTGTATGATCACAGACATTAAGCAACATCAAACCTGGTGGGTACCTAGATGGGTGACTGCAGGGAAATACCAGGTGAGAAGCTTGGATGTGTGGACGGTGTAATGAATAATGGTTTGGAATTGTTAATTGGAAAGTTGAGTTCAAATTCCAGTTGCGTTTGTTATATTCACTTAAGTGAATACTCTTGGGAAATGTATAAACCCACTTCTCCTCTAGGCTATCAGTTAATTAGTAAGACTTGTATTACTAAATCATTATTATCTCAAGAAGAAAATTCTTAGAATCTCATATTAATATTTTCTGGCTTTAAATAACCTGCAAAGGCTTGATAAGCCGTAGAAAACAAATCAATCATACAGGGGCACTTGAAAATTTTCAGAATGAATAATAGAAAGCTTTAAGATAAAAAGAAGGTAAGGATATGTTGTATCTTGTGTTTTCGAGATAACAAAAGGAAATAAAGAAAGAAGACAAACTCATAGGTAAGTAATGAAATAGAAGGCTTAGTACATGAAAGTACACTTAGCAATTGACCTAATACTAATTCTGCTCAACTCTGCTTGTTTACATAAATGGACGATTCCATTCAATTATGGCTCATATGACAGGATAATAATGGAGATTCTCTCCTTTTGTTGCGATAGTTACCAGTGAGTAATGTCAAGAGATAGAGTGATGAAGGAGAATTGTGATGTAGAGCCCAAGGAATAAGAATGTCCCTAGCCCACAGCTGTAGATCTTACAGAAAAAAAAATACATGTCCTAACTTGGTTCATAGAGAAACTGCTGTAACTCTAGTTTTCCCCTAGTAAGTTCCTTCTTTTTTTACACACAGTTTGTTGTTGCATATATGCTATAATTTCTCTGCATGAGACAAGTGTATATATCTAACTTTGTGTATAATGTAGCTTTATAAAACTCTGAGAACTAAGCATGTTTGTCATTCTTTTTCCATTCAGCCATTCAGTTCTGTCCGTGAAACGTGGTATTGTTATATCACTGATACAATAATACCCATAATAGGGGAAATACAATTGGGAGACTAAATCTGTTTCCATAGCTCTGCTGCATTACAAGGATTTAAAAAAAAAATGAAAATGTTTTTGATACATGACAGCATGAGTCAAAAATTGTGGAAACACTAAGTCTTATGAAACTGTTGATGCTCTTTTCATTGTTAATAAATCTTTTATAAAAAATGAAAAGGATGTTGTTAATTCAATGTGATTTATAATCATGAAATGATGATAATTCTCTTAATCTGGACTGTTATCCTCATCTTTATTGTTATATTCACAACATTTCGTCCGTTGTACACTCTGGCCTTCTTCAGGTGACTGGAATTTTGAACTGAACATTTTATTTTGTCCACCAGGTTAGATTTTCTAGTTCCACGTGCCATGCTTCTTCTGGATGTCTCTGTTATTTCACTTTAATTCAACTCTCCAAATTTTTTGGTTCTGATATTGAACTTGCAACTCTTTAGATCTTGTCACTGAATCTAACCAACATCTTCATCCACTGAGCCATGCGTTCTTGACGACATCTGTGTATGCATTTCAGAGACTTATGAACCTAATGTCTCAGCAACTGTTTTTTTTACAAGTGCTCATATTGCACTTTTTCCATTATTATTATGCATATTTTTTTTTTACCAGAGCTTATATTGCAATTTTTTGTGTTATTCATTGTTTTACTCTAGCACTCCTTATTACTGGTTCCCATATTGTATTCATTTCTATGCTTGGTTGACTCAGGAGATTTTTGTGGCATAGCATATGTGCTGATTCCTTGAGTTTTTGTATTTTCCATTGATGGTCTCTGTCTCTTATTTCAACTTCATCCCACTGTGATCTCCCTTTTCCCTCTATATGTGGTCAGCTACGCTTGATTTTTTATTATTTCCCCTCGTGTTACTGCTTTACAATGTTCTTGCAGTCTTACCTTAAGTGGGCGGCCTGTCTCCCCTTTATATTTCTTACCACAGCTGCACGGGATGGCGTACACACAGTCCTTAGTCATGTTCTCCTCTATTGGGTGAGTGGGGGTTCTTACTCTGAAGAGGTGTCTGCGAAGTGTTGAACTATTTTTGAAGATTGTCCTGATGTTATATGGACCACAGATCTTTTGTATTTTCTCCAATAATCCCTTCACATAAGGTAGGCAGATTGAAGCTGTTTTCTGAGTGTTATCCTCTTGTACCCATCTATCCCAGTTTGTCAGAGCTGCTGTCATGAACCTGGGGTAGTTGTTACATTGTAGGGTACTGCTTATACTGACCATTTCTTGATCATATATCTCTGGGTTGCCACTTATGACTTTTGATCAATGTTGTAAACAGTGGACAATCCCTTTCTTTACACTGTATAGGTGATGGGAGGTGAAGTTGAGGTATTGTCTAGTGAATGTAGCCTTGCGATATATGAATGTCTTGAACATATGCTCTGTTCGAGATACTAGTACATCCAAGAAGGTGAGTTTGTTGTTGTTTTCTCTCTCCATTGTGAACTGTATCAATGATCTTGTTGAGTTCACATGGCCCAGTAGTAGCTGGACTTCTTCCTAAGGTTGGCTTTAGTGATGTAGATTCTAACACCGTTTCCTCAAAGTATTCCATATATAGGTTTTCCATTGCTGGTAATAATGGTGAACCCATTATTAAACTTCATCTTTTCGATATATGTCTGATCCCATTCGAAAGTGTGTTGTTTGTGTACAGAAAGTCAGCATCTCTATCAGATTATCTATTGGTATACTGGCCCATTCTCCTGGAGATGAGTCCGTGGCCAGTCTGTCCCTGACTACCAAGTGTGCCTCCTCTGTGGGTAACTTGGTTCAGGCTCATCGTCTGGGTAGATTGGATGGGAGTATCTTTAATTAATTCCATTAAGTGGGCGGAGTTCCGGACATACGATGGTGACTTTTGTATTAATGGGTTGTTTATATCTACTAGGAAGCAACTCAGAGGATGGCACACAGGGCCTTGCCAGCTAATAATCTGCCTGAGAAAAATAGCATCTTTGTGAATTTTCAGGAGACCATATATGTGAGGTAGCTTGGTGTAATGCTGTTACAACTGTCTTTATGTCTTAGGTGCGAAGTCGTCCTTGTTCTTGATTATGATCTGTGACAGTTTACATTCTGTTTTCATTGTGGTTAGATCCAGTGACTAGACCCAAAGAGTTCAATACCAGGCTACAGCAGTGTTAAAACAAAAAACTTGGGGAATTGAGTTAAAGGAAATATTCGGAAGAGGCATGTAATGTGGAGCTAGAACAATGTACCCTGGTGGATGAAATAAAGAGTTCGGTTTGAAATTCCAATCACCCAAAGAAGACTGGAGTGGACAATGGCCAAAACGTTGTGAATATGGCAATGAAGATAACATCCAAATAACGTAAATAATGTAAAAAATCATAATACCTCCTCTCAGAGATATAGACAAGTATTCTCTTAATCCTATCAAATATTGTATCTTAGAGTTATTATACTCAGTAGATTTCCTCAATGCCTGCAACTCTTTGTTTTAGTTTTTTGTTAACGCCTGACCAAGGAAATCTTAGACAAAATGGTTAAGGTTTTTTTTAAGGACATAATCATTTTACTTTTAAAGTTTGTAAAATCACAAATGGAACCTTAGTTTTTCTTCTTTGTTTAATAAGTTTCCTCCTTTTCAATTTTCCTCATCAGTGATCTTCTGTTGCTGTAGGCAATGATTATTAAGCAGGATGATATTCATGGCACTCATTTTCATACGGTATTTACAATGGATTGTCTGCTTAAAAGAGAAGAACCTTACTCACAGAAATTACTTCTCTCTCAAGATTCTAATGAGTCCTTTGTCTCTATCTTCTCTTTTTACAATTAATCTCAAGTTTTCTTTGCCAGAAACCATGAAAGTCTTATTGATCACCATTAGATTTTTTTTTTTTACTCTGCCTCATATTTCAATTACTTCATAAAATCATTTAGCTTTTCAAGCGATATTAGAACTTTTAATCTCATTCTTTGTGTTGCTTTTGTTGTTATTACAATGTTGCAACTAATTCAATCTGCAGGTTAACAATCTGGAAGGAAACAGAGGAATTGTTTTCAGAAAATGGCAACAAACAGAAATGTACTGTTTCAGCTTATTCCCAGAAAGGTGAGTTACACAGCTGATTCCATTCTCCTATGTTGTGTGGCATATACAGCATTTTCTTTTTTTTGTCACCAATTCTTGAATGATCCCAAGAGACCTATTGTTTATATTGAAGTTGAATAGGTTTTTGGTCTAGAGTTAATTAACTGTTCAAGAAAAATTTCAGCCAATGTCATAAAGAAACCTACAGAGAAAGTGAATGTGCTTAGATGATTCTTACTACTTCTAAAATCATAGATGATTTTGAAGCTCAAATACCATAGGACATCACCTCTCATTCCCAGATGTTGAGAGAGCTTAAGCAGTTGACACATGGGACTCACGCTTTAAACTCTTTTTAGTGCTGCCTTTATGTAGGTAATTCTTGGATAGGTCCAGGAAAATCAGCTACTGAGAAGAACCTATGATATACACCAGACATATGGGCAACCATTTTCAAACAATGGGCCACATGAGGTACAATACAACATAAGGTGGGTTACTCGACTAAAAGAAAAAAAAAAAAATCAAAATAAATTTTCATTAAATATATCACAGCCATTTTCTTAACAAAAGACCATCTGCCTTAAAAATGGGAAAGAGTCAATTTTTTTTCTCTGAAGAAAAGATTTCTTCTATCATTACAAAAACGTAAGTGTTGGTCTAATATTATCACTGATGAGTGTGTGATTAATAGATTAATACACACTACTGCATGTGATTTGTTTCTGATTTATTAATTTGACTATAAAAATATTTTTAAAAGAACTATGTTTCCTATTTCTGATGCAAAAGATGTTTACTCTATGATCTTCCTTAGTGAAAATCACCAATAGTTTAAAATGATGAAAATGTTACCCTTTGTGGCAGACTTCACCACATTAATTTAACTTTAGATTAGGAAACAGGGCTGACACAGAAAAGGATAAGCCAAAGACATTGTTACACATAAAATATGTATTTAACAAGATGCACAATATCAAACAACGATGCGAAAGAAAGCATGCATTTAAGTAAGAAAAGGTTGAAATAAACAAGAGCTGTCTCTCTTTAACTGTTATTTTAGTATTTCAAAGTTCACTGGAAGAATGTTCATGAGAGTCTCTTATAATGACTGTTCTTAAAAGATTTGCCGTGTTAGAAAAGATTGTGAGTGTATACAAGGTATGTTCAGCATGTGAGTGGTGTGTGTGAGTGAGAAGGTTGGGGCATGGTTTCAACTGTCGTGGATTCATTTGGCAGCTGAATTCTCACTAATTAGCTAAGAAAAATTCTTGCTTAAATAAGTGACTGTAGGCTCCAGATCACTGCACAGGAAGAATTATTCTTTACATGCAGACGATCTGATTGGTTGGCATGGACCAATCAGCGACTGAGCTTTGGGAAGACTTAAGAAATTATAACAAAATTTTTTAATATGTCATGTAGGAGCAATAATTTGAAGACCAATGCACCTGCCTACCTGTTTTGGTAAACATTGGTTCTGATTGTGAAGTGGACTGCTGACTTTGGTTTGACGATGATGATGCTGGTTGCTGCGGAATGTTGGATTGTTGTTGATCCGGATGAAGGTTGTTTGGTGGCTTGCTCAAGATATGCTAGCTTCACATGGTTGATAAAGATATTCGATTGGCCGTTGTATATGTGAATGGTAAAATACATTGGTTGTCATGAAAGTACTTTAAAAGGTCCTGAGTAATGAGGGGTTGGTGCTTTTTTTTAACGCGTCTTGTCTAAGGAAGACGTAGTTGCAGTCTTGTAAAGATTTAGGTAGGTAAATCTCATTAGGGTGTACTGATGTAGGAGTGAATGATAGTTCAGCCATTCTGTGTTGAAGGTAATGTATAAAGGTAGACGCTGGCTCTATAGTAGTGTTCCTGTCTAGAAATTGACCTGGCAACGTGAGCGATGTACCAAAGAGAAGATCTGAAGGAGTGCACTGAAGATCTTCCTTCATCAGGGTTTGTAATCAAAGCATAACTAACGGTAATTTCTCCAGCCAAGTTTGGGCAGTGTCAAAACTTGTTAATGCAGCTTTAAGTTGATGGTGGAACCTCTCAACAAGGCCATTTGCACAAGTGTGATATGCAGTTGTCGAGATATGGGTAGCTCCAAGCAAGTTCACGAATTCTTTGAATAACGTCGACTGGAACTGTGGACCATGATCTGTCGTTATAACTGAGGGGCAACTGAAAATGGAAATCCATTCCTACAATATAGCCTTTGCAACAGATTCAAGAAACAGTTACAAAATCCAAGAAACCTGTACTTACTCATTCTTTATATATGTTGTTACGTATGAGAGAGTTTGTGAGTGAACAAGTGTGAAAGGAAACAAACAACATTTGAATAAAAGTTACTTTCCTCATGAAATTAAGCATGCCATTCAGAAGGCCAATCAGGCCACTTTTTGCCCATGACTGATATATACTAAAGGTCAACAGTTTGGGGTTATTCTCTGGATTTTGAATAAGATTGCATGTCTTTTGCAAAACTAATAAGGATTTTATCAAATATTTAATGATAATTAAATTAACCGATTACTGTATAAAGTTTCCTTAAAATGTTATCTCTCTTTGTCTAAGACTTGCTAGATGGTAGATTTTAAATTTAATATTGCATTCTATATAGATGGTATCAATGTATCTGTTTTCTTAGGGGAAAGGGACAGATGTGGTAGCATGTATTGTAGGAGGCAGCAGGAGGAAGAGCTTCAAGGAAATGCATGCCTCTTATTAGTTTAATATCCCTCCACATGTTGCCTTAACCTGTCTCTTGAACACGGGTTTGGAAAGTGTATCGACACTTTAAAATTTCTGTAGTTCTCTGTTGACATTGTACCTTTTGAATTTATATCCAAAATTTAGACAATGGCGTCTCTCACTGTATTCTGAATAATCAGTGACTATCACCACACAACCTCTCCTTTCTGAAAAATTGTTTGATGGGTTAAATAGTTTCAGCATCCTAACTTAGTAGGAGATAATTAAACTGAAGAAGTCATGAAACCTACTAATTATTAAATCTAGAGGGCTGCCCTAACCTTTTGGTCTAAAGTTTGAATATATATATATATATATATATATATATATATATATATATATATATATATATAAAAAAGTGAACATAGAAGTCAACACTTAGAGGCGACAGTCTGTTTCATGCTAGATGCTAGGTCTGATGATTGCATCTAGCATGAAACACTATGTCGCCTCTAAGTGTTGACTTCTATGTTCACTTTTATATTTACACATGCTCTCTCTGATATTGAGCACTTTATCCCATAAATATAGCACACTTTAAGACGATATTTCTTCTTATATATATATATATATATATATATATATATAGATATATATATATATATATATATATATATATATATATGTAAAACAGAGAGAGGGAGAGAAGTGAAAGAGACTGATATATATATATATATATATATATATATATATATATATATATATATATATATATAATGAAATGGACTAAGTTTGACAATTATTTTAATATATTTTTTGTTTATATATTATTTTTATAGATACATATTTTCTTTGAGATTTCTCGAACATTCAGGCCAGTAAATGGTGTTAATACTGTTTATTATAAACAGTATTTACTTAAATATTTCTATCTAAAAAAATAACATATAGACAAAAAATATATATATATATATATATATATATATATATATATATATATATATATATATATATATGAGTGTGTCTTCATTTTTTCCGATACATTAAAACACGTAAATATAACCTGAAATAAACATTCATCATTGAATATATTTTAAGTTTCATCCTTTTTGTGTTTTTATTTTTCTCAATATATATTTCCTCTATAAATTCCAATAAGACAAGATCAATTTTCTATTGGTAGAAAAAATATTTAAGGCAATAAAGCTACTGAGATGTAAGAGGTTACTGAATGTGAGTGAATATAAGAAAAAGAAAACATTTAAGGAGAAAGAACATTTTTGAACTGAACCATTTACTTATTCCACATCTGTAGATTGTTCTAATTCTATTATCCATATCCAAGCATATCTCATCTCATTCTTATTTTAATACTGTTTGGTTGTTGCTCACCATTTTTTATTTCAGACTTGCTGTATAAAGTTTCCTTTAAATTTTAGATCTTTCTCCCTAATCTACCTTGATGGCTAATGGTAATATTAAGGCAGGCAGATTTTAAATTTTAGGTGACCCTCTCTCTCTAAAACATTGAATATCATATATTAATGGGCCAAATACTTTCAGCACACTAGTTTAACAGGAGTTAATTAAACCAAAGATGGTATGAAACTTATTAATTATTAAATCCAGAGGGTGGTTTCAGTTTCAGCATCCTAGCATAGTAGGGGTTAATTCAACCAAAGATGGTATGGAACTTATTAATTATTAAATCCAGAGGGTGGTTTCAGTTTCAGCATCCTAGCATAGTAGGGGTTAATTAAACCAAAGATGGTATGGAGCTTATTAATTATTAAATCCAGAGATTGGCTCCAAAATTTTGACTTATAGTTTACATGATAAATATACATTTTATTTTATATATGTGGATATAATAAATTTGGTTGCTTGATAGATGCATTCAATAATTGCAATAATTCATCTCAGTAATTCAGACAGAAAATATTCATTTAGATGTTTACCTAAAATGAAATTGTTGTATTAGATCCTGTTTTCCTCAGTTGTTAAAATCATTCTCAGTGCAAGTTTATAGGTTAAGCATTAAATTTGCTTCAAGTGAAATCTAATTTTATGTATTATAACTCAGTGTGTTGAATTTCAGTTGGAGACCAATGTAAACTTTAGGCCAACAAATGTTGTACCTTGCTGTTAAGCATTCTATTCTCTTTGCTTATGTATACGTCTTTGTCGCCATTATCTGTTGTTAACAAAAGAATGCTTTCACTTGGTGCTGGTGTCCGACTGTTGAAATGTGAAAGTTGAATAAGTGAGTTTCTTCGGACACAACAGAACAGACTTTGCCATAAAGGTCAGTTATCACTCTGAGTTAGAAAACAGTAGATGTGGAATAAGCAAAATCCTTATTTCAAACAATTCATTTGTAGTTTTTGTTCAAAGACTTGGATTAAACATTTCTTTTTGCGTTGTAACAAAGAGTCTCTAATTAGGCCTCAATGTTTATGGGATGAATAAGTGTGACAAACAAATCCATGCTGCATTGTCAATGTTAAAATAACTTCAAAATTTATTTATTACATTATTCAAACTACCGTGTGCAGCAAAAATATCTTCCATGTATATCTTTCAGAGATACTTCTCAGATTATAGTATGACATTAGTGGCAATGGTTTCTTCAAAAAGCTAACGTCTTAACATTATGAGAAAGGTATTTCTGTCACACTCTCTAATATCCTCATCTTTGTTGTTTGAAGCATAGTAATTTGTCCAATTCATTGTTTGATATTTTTCACAGTCACAGCTTCTAAAACTGTTGTTATAGGATAGTTGTCTGAATTTGTTAAATGATGAAAATAATAACTTCAATCAATGTCTTCAAGGTGAGAGAATGTACATTTGCCCAAATCTTTTGCAAAACAAGAAAAATATTTAACCTGGGAATTTCCAATAATACTATTTGGATTGCTCTTCGCCTGATGAAGGGCACAAAACACGAAATGTATATAGCATAAATATGGAAAATAATGTCTAACATATATTTTAAAAATTCACGTTATAACCAAAAACGTTTGTGGCTTCTCACTTCACTTTAATATATATGTGTATATATTAATTTAATATATATATTCTCTTATCTTATATTCGATTTATCTTTTTAATATATATATATATATATATATACACACACACACACCTCTCACTCCATTAACAATGGTGTAAAAAAGGTCAAATGTATTTTAATCTTAGAATTATCCACCTTAAAACTGTTTCAATAAAACAAAATAAATATGAAAGTAATTTTTTATTTACCTTATTGTTTGGGAATGAAATATTTTGATGCTGTCTTAATTGATTATAAATATACTTTTTATGATTAGAGAAGTAAGTAGAAAAGAATTTGACTCTTAAAAAAGATGTTAGTGAGGTTAATGTTTCAGATACCTCATTTCTTCTTATGTGCCATGTCTCCTCAGGATGGAGGCAATCAAGGATCTCCATGAATTCCTGTTCTTTGCCACTCTGAATAAATTTTGTCTTTTTGTTATTTCTCACTACATTGGTAAAAGGTATTTCAATTATAAAAAGATGGCTATAACAGCAAACTCATCATCTTCATCCCCTTGACTTTTGTAATCATAGGGAAGATCCAAATGCAGATGCCACACTAACTCTTTTTCACAACGGACTCTCAACGGCAGCCATCAGCAATTCTTGTACAGTCACACCTGTCCATTGTTTGACATTGTCCAAACAATTTTTGCATTGGTATCCTCTCCTCTGTCCACCTTCAATGGTGTCTTGTATGATGATCTTGCAGAGGCTGTCGTGCCTTGTAATGTGTCCAAACCATGCCATTTTTCTCCATTTGATGGTGGCGAGAAGAGTTTCCTGGTGTCCCACAAATCTTTCACTGCTTCTCCCTACAAACCCATTGTTTTTAACAGCATACTACCATAAATCAAAACTAAAATGTGTTGCTTGCAGTGGAATTGTGATATTTGAAATAGCCTTCAAGTTCTGGCTCTTAGTTGCACGATGAGTTAGCCTGAAGTAAAGAATGCCATGGTCTCTGTGTGTGTGTATATATATATATATATAATATGGTGTGGCAAAAGTAATGACCTGTTTATTTTCATGCTGAGGTGGATAGGACAACATGAAGCAGTTGAGTTACAACTACGTTCACCAGATCTGACATCACCAGACTTTTTCTTCTGGGGTGGGGACTGAAAGATCTTGTTTAGAGGCTCAAACCAAAAGCAATTCCTGAATTAAAAGAAGCAATTTCTGATAGATTTTTCTGAAATTAATGTAGAAATGTGCCAAATGGTTTGTAGAAGTGTTTGCTGATTGGGTTCAGCATTGTATTGAACATGAAGAGGAACATTTTGAAACATGTTAAACAGTTTGTCAATCATAACAAATCATGTTGTTTTGATTTGAAAATACTTATAAATTTTCTTAAACTACTCTAATTTATTTTTGTTCAATAAAAGGTAAATAAAAAAGGGTTTTACTTTTGTTACACACACTCACTAATATATATATATATATATATATATAATTATTATTTTATAAATGTCAAGAATAAAAACTTTTTCCTATGTTTGCTTCTCCATCCCTGATTAAACTCCAAATAATACCAACAGTTCACATAATGAATTTTCACCAGATTTAATAGGCAAACAAAAATTCAAATCCTGCTACAAACACACTACACAGTTCTATGAACAATGTCAAACTTTTAATTTTGTTTACTTTACTAAATGTTTAAACATTGATTTTCTCCATTCGTTCAGGTAGCCATTGGTTTAATGTAATAAGAATTTAATGCCACAGCAATTTGCAATGATTCATTTGTTTAAACAGAATGATAAAGAGAAAAAAAAACATTTTGTCAATTCAAATTCTTTTTTTTATTCATGAATTGGTCCTAATTTTACAGCACATATTTTATTCTGAAAGTTAACAAGATTTGAAAAAAAAAAGAGGGGAATAAATATTTTCTCTAAAAATGTTTGTAATTTCTAAATAAAGTAACATATAATTCTGCATGTTCCTTCATTCCGATATATGTTACACCCTATCAACACCTCATAAATAATGGACTATTCTGTTTTGACTGCAATGAAAGATAGAAAAACATCATAGACAGCGTTTGGTTTCAGTGAAAGAAAGAAAGAGGTGATAATGCTCTCATGTGTTTAATGTCTGCTTCAGTGAAATGGAAAAACTTTTTACTTTCAAATCTTTAAATAATGACCTGCATTCATCCTTAGGATTCTTATTGCAATATTTGTTTAAAGTTGTTAAGCTCAAATATTCAACAATGCAATATGGTTTATAGTTGTCATGGACTTTTTTATTTATTTTTTAAATATTATGATAAACCAGAAAATTCAAATAGCAAAGAACATAGAATGTTCATGGCTACTGCCAGTTGATATTGTTCTTTTTATAAATCCTCTCAGATCCTTACTTGGAATTTTTCTGCTCCATTTTTAGCCATGTCACCTGATTGAAAGAAAACTAATAAACTGATGATTAAAGATTTCTTTGTTTCTTTATTTTTATGTCCAAGTGGGAATTGATTTCAAAATTTTTATTATCTTTAATAGAAATAAAATAATATTGTGTTGACCAAAAAGATTATTTAGTTTATTAAGCAAAAGAGAAAGAGAGACATTTTCTGTTAGCCTGACATTAACTCATATAATATTTTTTTCCTGTATTGTTCACACAAGTTTGTAATTTTATCTTTGCACAACTTTTTTATCTTTGTTAATAAATAAAAACCCTGGGTTCCTTTTACAGTCTTTCAGAGAATTTAATTTTCTTCTATTAAAAGAAATATGATGAGATAAGGAACAAATAGGAAATGTTTATAAATTTAACATATTTTGCTTTTATTTAAGCTTCAACAGAAGATGGAATAGGGAGGAAAAAAGAAAATTCTGTTATTTTTATTTTTGTGCTATTTGTTTTCCATTAGTTAAGGAGACTTCATGCGCTTCTGGCCTGTCAAGCAGCATTCGTGTATATAATTCATGTGTGCATGCGTATCATATCTGTTGTGTGTATGTGTTATATACGTGTGTCTGTGTTGTGTCATGTGTTGTGCATATGTGTATCATATGTCGCGTTGTGTGTATCATGTGTTTCATGCATGCATATCATATGTATTGTGTTTCACATGTGTTTGTCTAGGTTGGGTTTGGATGATAATGTTTATTTGTTTCTGTGCATCTAGTAGGCATTTTCATCTCTGCCTGCTGGTTGTTCATATATTGATTTGGGGAAGGTTTCTTGTAGATAGACATATCTTAGTTTTGTTAAGTATGGAATTTCTAAATAAATTTTCAGTACAAAACCAAACTTTTCTTGTGTGAAATTCATTAAAAGAAAATAATTTAGGAAACTTTGTCTTGCTATTTGGAAGTTAATTTAACATTTTTCATCTGAAGTTAACCTTCTTCTCTATGACATTTTTATTCATAAAAGCAAAAAAACTAATGATCAACTTTATTTTTGCAAAATCTGTATTTCTGTTACTAACAAATGAAATAAAGAATATTTTTACAATGCTTCTTACACCAAAATGTAACATTTTAATATTGCTTGATTTAAAAAAAAATATTAATCTTATTTTTTCTAGTTTTTTTATTACAATTGTTACACAGGCTTTCTGTAAAGAAAGTTAATTTTAATGAGGTTTTGTTATGTTTAATATTTGACAGACTTTCCTTTGGATGACTTTTTTTCTTTGATTCTGTTCTTATAATGCAAAATTATTTAAAGATGCTATTATTTGTTACATAAAGTTAATTTGATATTTTTCTATATGATATTGTTATTCTTAATGACAAATACATTGAAGTTAACATTTAATTTTTATGAGTAATTTGTGTTTTCTTTCTAAAATGTATTTTAAAAAGAATGTTGAATTATATCTTCGTTTAACACTAAAAACACAAAATAGTAGCAAAGATGATATTACATATTCCAAATTGAATGTAAGTAAAGTTAATGTCTGAATTGTATTAATAAATTCAATATTTTTAGGTGTTCTAAACAATGTCTACAAAATGTTAACCCTCACCTTGTTGTTACATATTCTTAAGAATCGATTCTTTTTTGTTAGGTACTTCCATAATCATAAAAAGTACATTTATGACAAAATAAGTTAGCATAACAGTAGTTACTTTAATTTGAAACAATAAAATAAAAAAGTTACTTTAATGTTTATTTTGTCTCATGTCATATTTTTTATTTCATTAAGTTAATTAATTCAAAAGATTAAAATGCATATAGCATTCTCTTCATGCATATTAATAGGATAGGACGGAAAGTGATTGATCCAAAGCTCTGCTAAATTATATATTAATTGTAATAAGATCTGAGTAAAACAAAATATACCATGATAAAAAGATTATCTTTTGATCCAATTAATTCTTTCTTAAGCTTACTACAAACTGAAACTAAAAATCTTTGCTCTCAGTAAAATGATGAGATTTGAGATAGACCTCCAGTATTGGGCAACAGTTACACTATGACTTGGCCTTTAGTAAAGAATGCCATGGTATAAAACCAACTTTCTTTGTCTGCCTTTTTGAATTTAATGTAAACCAGACCTATGTCAGCCTTTATATTTAATTATTGTAATTTTTTCCTTATAAAACTTATAATATTTAGACATGAAAGGCTTGATATGGCATTAAATTAATTTGTCAGCCTTCACTTGTCTACCCAAATGTCAAAAACCTGTGAGAAATTTTCAGCACAGAATTTTGTAAAGAACTTGTAACAAAAATGTTGATGATTCACAGCACCTTTTCATAATATATATTGTGATGGAGCTGCATTTTTACTTTCCTTAAATGAAAAATAAAGAAAAACAGTTGCTATTTTAAAAAAGAAAAACATGGGGATTTTACAGATATTATAATATGATTGGAATTGATAATTTTGAATGACATTAAAATAATATATTCTTGATAGAACTGTATAAGAAATGCAGAATAACCCAGTAGAATAAGATTATCAATGGTTCTGAAGTCCGGGCACTTTCTATGTTGAAGTGTGAATGGTGTAATGGATAACTGCTTGGAGTGAGAAATCAGAGCCATGATCAAATTCAAGTCAAGTTTATTACATTCAGTTATGTACAAATATCATTGGGAAAGGAAATTTCTTTTCCTCCTCTGCTATGGGTTAAATAACAGAAGACTGGGCTTTTTACCTATAGTTGGCAATCAGTATAGAATGGTGGTTCCCAAATGGTGCAGTGTGCTTCATATGTGCAGCAGAAGAGGATAGCAGGTGAGGCAAAATGATTTAAAGACAAAGATTTAGAAACAGTTTCAAAAAATTCATATGCCAAAAATAAATATGATTTCAAAATTTAAAATATTATTATGGATTACTTGTAATTGCATGCATGGGTTCCAATATAAATAGTTAAAAATAATTATTGACCAATTTCATTGTGATATTTTTGCATTATATCAAATAACTAGGCTCCGCAAATTGGAAGAGAGAGTTATCAATGATAATGTTCTGACTTTGAATCCACAGTTATCTCTCTTTAACCCTCTCTGTTTTTTATTTTTAAATGTACTTTTTATCACATAAAATTTGGTGAGGCTCAAGCAAATTTTCATTCAGAAAATGTTTGGGAATCCCTGGTCTAAAAGGAGGCCAAAATTCTGAATTTGAAACAAAAGCAAAAAGGTCTTCATGGTTTTATTGCCTTACTTGAAGTGAAATGGTTAAAAACTAAACACTGTATATGATGTTGTGACCAAATTACGTGTTGCCATTTGGCAAGGCATCACATCCAGAAGCCACCCCTACCAGGATTACAGTAAAGACATCAACTGTAAGATTTTGGATGTGGTCAAAGGCAGATCAGATTTGTGCCAGTGAATTGTGGTGGTGTCATGCAGAAAAGTCCTTCATACTGGACAATGGATGAGACCTAATTATTCAGTCAGATGGGAATTGCGCAAACACATAAAATAGCACCTAGTGTCTCCTAATATATGTGCAGCTGAAACCACTATGATGACATGTAGGGACATCCAAACAGATGATGGTGTGTAAAGAGTTGGAAATAAAGGGACAAAAGACAAGTGCACATAATGGCTTCTTTTATTGTCAATCTGATTGCAAATAAAATCATGAAACTGGCCACAGACAGAATGTAACACAAATCTTAGAAAACCACATATATTCTGGAATCTTGAGATTAGTTATTTTTGTTCCAATAGTTATTTGAAATGATGATCTCAGTCTTTTTGTTTCTGCTGTAATCTCAATTTTGTGGCCAATCCATTCTTGAGCTTTTTTCAAGTGTTAGGAAAATTGATGACAAAGTGGAAAAATTTTGTGCATGACACGTTTTCTCTCTTTAGTACTTCATCACAATAAATTTACTTTGATATAATTGCACCTGCAAATGAAAGAGAGAAAGGACATTAAAATTTTAAACTTTTTAAAATAATTTTTTTTTTATATTTTTAATTTGTTTTTGTTTATATTTTTATTATTTTTGTTCTGAATTATTCCACATTGTAATGATAGAAGATCAGCCCAAAAAAGTAAAATGTTGGAAGAACCTGGATGCAAATTTACTGTGGCTGATATGATTATTCAAACATGATCTATACACTTTCACCTTAGTAAATCTCTGTTTTTTTTAATTAAAATAGCATTCTTTTTAATTAAAATTATAGTCAGACTCATTACAGTGAGCTACGAATGAATTTAGTATTTTATTTTGTAAATGATCACTTTTACATTAATCGGACTATTGTCCTCATCTTTGTCGACAATAGTCCGACTAATGTAAATACTGTACATAATACCTCATCTCAGAAATATAGACAGACTATGATCACTTTTGTATTCATATTTCTTAAAATTCCTTTGAGGTTTTGCCTATATATTCCTTGGGGCAATTGTTACAGGTGATAGAGTAAATTTCTCTTTCAAGATTTTGCTTCTTTTTCATACTAATTAGTTCTTTGTTTTAGAAGTAATTGTAACAAATATTATGATAAGCTGAGTTAAATTCTTTTCACTTGTAATTCTGATATAATTGTGTGGCAAAAGAGAAAGTCATTTACCAAGGGAAAGGGCATGTGTGTACAATATGTTGAAGACAAAATAGAAACAATTAGTCGCATGTGTTGCCGTAAATGCATCTTGGATATTCTATTATTATGCATCCTCTCCCCTCTGTCGACCAATGAAAAAATTGTTTTGTCAATAAATGCAGTTGGTGTTTTCAAATTGGGGAAATGATTTTATTTTTCTACCTCATCTGTTGGCTTAGCTTGTTGGATTTTTGACTGTTTATGTGTATTGACATTTGTGACGTTGGACATGTGATTCGTGATTTCCACATGTCTTTCTGTCCTTGGATCTTCAAGTTTGGACTTGGGATTTTTTTTTCACTCTTTATTTTGTTGTGAAAGTGAGATGCCATATTAATTTTTGAACCAGTTGGGATGTAAAATATGTTAGTATTCATTGGCTTTGCCAGAATGGTTCATGCTTTGATTTTGAAATATTTTACATGCCTCTTATTTCACATTGAATATGAAATAATTAGGGTGTTGGAGGAGTTTAAAAGTATTTTTGATGTATTTCTATGGTTCATATTTAACATTTCTCTTAAATAGAATCTGATAATTATAACAGACGAAATACACAGACACATCTATAAATATTTTCAAGTGTACAATCCAAAAGAAGGGAGCCTCTTTTCTTTTTTCAAAGATCGTGTCAATCAATCATTTTTATTATTACTGGAAACAAATTCAAACACATCTGAATTGAACACCTGAGAAAGGCCAAAGATAGTCGACTGAAAACAAAAATAAAAACTGGTATGAATATTAAAAAAAAAAATTCTTGGCATGAAAGAAGACAAAGATTTTGCAACTAATTGTATTGCTTGAGTTGGTCACAGGAGGTAAGGACTGTTTAACTTCATATCAGTTCACAAAATAAATTTAACATCTTTGTGTTAAATCTTGTACATTGCTCAGGTTTTTGTTTCATGTTTTTTCAGTTTTCAAAGATAGGTCTTTGTTGTAACCTAGAAAGGGTTACTGAATGAGGAATAACCAAAATGAAGGTTGGAAATGGTTATCTTTATAACATCAACAAAATACAATACTCACCAGCAGCGTGAAGTAGGTAAACCACTGCTATTGGTGAACTACTTATACAGCATATTACCCCGACTTACAATAGCATCCAACATATTTGTGAGGATGGGGACATAGCCATTTGTGTTCATAGGTACGGTATATAACAGACTTTTATCTCTGTAAATGTGTTTCTTTCATCATAAATTCTTTGTTTTTTTTTTTGTTACTCTTTCTGCTTTGTTCTCTGCACATATTGCTCCAATAACTGTTAAACTTACTGTGCATCTCAAACATTTATGATGGCTATCACAGGAAATCAAATGAGAGTCAACTTATTTCCAACTGTCTTCTGAATATCCATACCAACAATGCTGCAATTGGTACAATCTCACACATTGGGTGCATTTCTAATTCTTCTAATAAGGTACTATTCTGTGATTTTAGTTACAACGTTCAATTTTAGGTTTTATGATTTTCACAGGTCTTGAAATTTTCTCTTTTTCTTTAAAGTTAATTTTTAATTAAGTTTCTTAAGCCTACAGAAGGATACTGAGAGTTTTAAAGAAAATGTAAATAAAGGACACTTCTATTTAGCATCAGAAAGAGAAAGTTGAAATTTCTAAAGATATAATGAGGAAAGAGGGTTTGGAAAATTTGACACTCACAAGACATAATGAAAGAAAGAGTTACAGAAGTAAAAGTGCATAACTTGCCTAATGAGTTTGTGTAAATGAATGTCAGCACAGGGTTTAGGAGAGATAACAAAAAGATAATATTTTTTAGTATTGAAGATTTGGTATTTTTCTGGCATTTACCACATTAATTTTATATATGCAGCACAGAAGTTTTAGATATTTCAAAAATCAAAAATGTAATTGTTTTTTCAATAACACTGAGTGAAATATATTTGTATTGTCATACCACTCAGGTAATTGCTTTTTTCTGCATGATGGACCCTTCCAAACATCAAGATGGCAAGAATGCACTTCCTGTCATCCATTGCACCAGTGCAACACTGCCTTGGGCTCCTTCTGCCCACTCCTCCAAAGAGAGAGCAGCCATTTTCAGAAGAGGATGAAGTCCTTGATCCAGATTAGTGAGGTGCAGCTGAGAAAAGAAACCCATAATACTCTAACGACAATGTCAAAAAGATGTCAGTGACCTGATCTCACCAAGTCCAGTGTTGAGCTTTTGACCTTGAGACACAGGCAGTAGACTTTGTTAGATGAAAGTGTGGAAATCACAGGTCAGAGAAAACACTGCCAATCTTTTTCAAGCATTTTCAACTGTGCTGATGGGCTTTGCTTCTGCCACAACATGACCAGTCTGTTCAAGGCAATTGGTATTCACTGTAATCCCAGCTATTAGCACCTCCTCATCAACAGTTCATCCAGGATCTTCAAAACTGTGCTGCTTCATAATGAGAACATGTATCTATCTTTTTGCCCTGGTTCACTTAGTTCAGATTAAAGAGGAATACAGTAGTGTCAGGATCTTTCTAGATATCTTGAAATATGAACATTACAGTTGGGAGATTATCAGAGACTTCAAAATGGTGGCCTTCCTGATGGATCTCCAAGGTAGTCTTACCAAGTTTCCATGTTATCTTTGACTTTGCGACAGCAGACACACTGTGGCACATAACAAAGGCTGGACTGGCCACAGTGGTCTGAAATTCAGTGCCGGAGGGAACAATGTCAAATGGGGAGTCACTGTTGGACCTCCAGAAAGTATTGTTTTCTCCACTGCACTTAAACTTGTGCCTTATGAAACAATTTATCACAGTCTTCAAGTCTTCTTCCCTAAACTGTATGCAGCAAAAAGCAAAGCTGGAGTTTTTGTTGGACCACAGATAAAGCGTGCAAGGAATTCCCCAAGAAACTTACTAGGATGCAGAAAGCAACATGGAACAGCATTGTCACAGTGGTTCGGGGGTTCTTGGGGAACTACAAGGCTGAAAACTATGTGGATCTTGTTCAGACCCTGTTGAAGAACTATGGTAAAATGGCCTGCAGGATGTCCCTTAATGTTTGTATCCTTGACACGCATTTTGAGAAGTTCAAGGAGAACATGGGGTCTATACTCAAAGGAGCAAGGCAAATGCTTCCACCAGGCTATACTGGACTTTGAACAATGCTAGCAAGGATTGTATAATGAAAACATGATGGGAGACTATTTTGGGAGCTGATTCATGAAAATATTTTACAGTGTAAGAATAAATCATGAAAATATATTAATTTCTTAATTTTTTTGAGGTCTCTCTTGTGTAATCCTAGAATAAATAAATGCTACTTTCAAATTCTATGTTCCCAATGGGGATAGGTATATTTCTGAAATATCACAATCCTAGTCACAAAAGCAAAGTTTGAAGTAAATATTAGCCATTTTTTTATATTTTCTAGGTGTAAGCAAATAGAATTATAACAGTTTAGACAGTGTAATTGATATCTTTTAATATTTTCATAATATAACTTTTTAGCATATAATTTTGGCTTTTTTATATTTTTTGTAATGCAATTTACAGATTTTTATTATTTTTATGAAATGGTGAGCTTTTTAACTTTGCAGCTTTCTTTTATAGTCCCTGATCGTCATTGATTTGTACTCTTTTTTGGTTTCTGGAACTTGTAGCCCAGTGGTCTATACTTACTGGGGGGGGGGGGCTTCTAGAGATTAAGCAAGGAGTTACTTTAGTTTCTATTCTGAGAGTTTCTCTTCACACCTTTGGAACTCTCTTTCATCTTCCAGCTTCCCTCACACCTACGATCTTCAGAAATTTAAATGCAACATCAATCGTCGTCATCTTTCTTTCTGAATCAATCTCTTTTATTGGCCTTTCTCCCCACTAATTTTTTCTCATTTTCTTTCATTCTCAGAAATCCCTTGCCTCTTAGTGGCATTATCACTTTGCTTGGAGTGAAATGATTACAAAAATGTTATTAAAGCAATGATATTATTAGCTTATATTTTCTTATAAGGAAGCATTTGGTATTCGTTGGCCAAGCAGCCGGGATGACTTTGGGTTAAAATTTCTCTTAAAAATAATTTTTCAGGAAAATATATTCAGCAAGTTCAGTAGCTGGACTTGAGAAAGAGGAATAAAACCAACATTTCAGCCAATTAGCTTCTGGTCATCTTCAGGTGTCTATTATTTTGATTGATTTGGGATATTTATTTTTCACATTTTTTTTATTGTTATAGATTTTATATAGGCATAATGTTCTGGCCAAATACCCTTGATCCATCTTCATGTGTCTATTATAAGTTATTGTGCCATTTATATCCCTGTGATACCCGTTCTCATTTATTCCTGCTAAACCAGGATATATAGTTTCACTACATTATCCAGTGATTAAAATCCCAACCATTGCTTATAACCACTTATGTTAGTATTCCACAGAGTATCAATAGTGCATTTTTCGAGTTTTTTAAAATTTGGTTATCATCTGTTTTTGGTATATATTCTCTACTACATATAAAAGTTTGAATTTTATTTCAGATTTTATTTTTGTTAGCTTTATTCTACAACCTGCCGTTTATAGTTGATCTCTCTTTTATGGATCTTTGTCGCATACCTTTAATTATTATGGGCACGTGACTGAGTAGTTAGAATGTTCGCTTTCTGACCACGAGACCCAATCTCACCATGGTCATTTTGTCAGGAGGGTGACTCCTTGATGCTAACCTGGGGAAATGACCCCAGCATGTGACAGCATTGTAAAATGTCTGAAAAACCCAACCACATGCTGACCTAAGCCTTCTGAGTGAAACTAGGTACATAGAATTCTCCACCCATGGTTGTACACACACAAAATCATTGTGATCAAGGGTTATGTGATCTCTCCTAACTGTCAGTGGGCTCACATGAAATCATAAGGTTTTGATCATATTCACTCTGTTCAAACTGTTGATCCCACCAGATAATGTGCTTTCTTCCAGAATCTGTAATTAAGGCCCACTCAACATAGTTGCTGTATAAACCACAAGTCAACTCTGTGGATATTGATCAAACACAAATGTACCTGAGCACATATTTGCAACAGGGAAAGGGCTAGACATGCTAGCAGGCAGGCAGCTATTAATTTAATAAAAAAGATTTATCATAATCTACCCAATGGAAATTACAGGATGGAATATTGTGATTATTCTCAATGCACTATTTTGACCAATTTATTTTCATTAGTCAGATGTTAAACCTCGTAGATTATTGCTCTCCACTTGTGTGACCATGAATGAAAAACTGAATAGAATTAAAGAAATAACAAGAAATCTCAATGTCTAGTTCCACACAGACAAGTGAACAATAAACCAAACAATATTCTGCCCCATTTTTCTGTAGTTTCATTTTACAATGACATTTGATTGAGATACTTTGGTCTAACAAGGTAGCCTTTCAGTCCCTGACTAATTAGGTAATTAAGGTATTTTCTTAATTTTTTTCACAGATGTTCAGAATTTTCAAGAAGAGAAACTCAAAGCCCTAATAACATGACACGTTCTGTAAAACCATGACAAATAAAAGTTCTAAACACTTCTGTGCAATCAGGAATATGACTTGATTTGAATAAATACAAGGTATTCCTAAACATGCGTGCATTGATGGATCCTTATTGAAATACTAATTTTGTCAGTAATTTAAATAAAAGATTTTATTTTCAACTGTATAGAGACCCTCTACATTTTCATGGCAATAGAAAGTTTTATTTTAACACCTTCAATACCAAAAATGTTTCTAACGTGTATGGACCAAGAATAGAGATTTTTAAGAATAGCATTTTTGGAAAACAGGCATTAGTGACAACAATGTGCAGAAGACAAAATGAAAACATGGTGCAAATTTCAAAAAGCCATTATTGTGTTTTCAATATTGTTGATTCTTAATAGGTACTAGAAGTAAAACAATAATTAATTTTGGTACCAAACATTTGAGTGAGCAACCAACAAATCTCCTTGTAGCACCAAAGATGAACTGAAGACAAGGATTATGGCAGCATTCACCAACTTAAACATGGAGACCATCCAGAAGAGCTGCAAGAGATTCTGAAATTGTCTGGTGGTCTTGGTTGAAGCCAATGGTGATTTTAATGAATAAATTTATTCTTGAGTATTTCAAGATATTTTTTTCATTTTTGGTAAATATATCTGTTAAAATGAGATGTCAGTGTTGCTTTCATTTTTCCTAATTTAGATGGCACTTTATCCATTGCACCCTACGTATCCAGGCACTATTTAACTTCTTTGGAGTATGGAAATGCAAGACTTTCTTGCATGTCCTTATTAACACCAGACACAGTATCCCATCTGGGTTCATGATGCTTCTGATTGAACACTGGAGGAGTGGTAACATTTGATAGGGTCTTGAGAGGGTTTAAATCTGGCACAGACAACATGAGGACATGAAATTTAATTGTTAACAAGGCACTATGAAGGTTGGTGGTTCTATAATAGTACTGGGTATAATTATGCAGCTTTGATTGAGTCTTACACTTCCCCTAGATGTGTTATTGTCCAGTGATTGCTCCATTACGAAGCTTCATTCCTGTTTCCACTAATTCATTGACTCTATGGCAGGAACACACAATGAATCCTAAAAGTTCAAGATGTGGAATTAGTAAATAATAAATACTTCAAATAGTTCAGTGGATGGCTAAGTTGTAAGAAAATTATAACAAATTATAGGAGATAAGGAAATTAAACAGGCTGCACTAGGGATATTTTGCATAATACTGCAAACTGCTACAAAACATTAACCTAAAAACTTGATCATGATCTTAGATCAACTCATCAGATTGAGACATATGAATGTTGTAAATGGCAACAAACTGTAGCTGTATCCAAGTGCTTTTTCAGATCAATGGTTACAATTGGCTTTCAGTAAATGAAGCATGTATATTTTAGTGGGGACTACCCTGATTTGAATTTTGTAGACTTTTTGTGCTACTGAATCACAAATAACAGTACCAAATAGCAGAAACTATATCACTTGGGAATTTTCAACTGTGGTGAAATAGAACCAAAAACCTCCATCTTACTTACAGCAAAGAGGCCACAATGTCTCATCTTCCCAGGCAGTCAAAGTGCATGCATGGATCCAGCTCTTTTAAAACTATCACTAATTCACATGCATGTTTAAAAAAGCTGAATAAAAACTGAGTTGGACAGACAAGCAGAAGATGATTCTAGGACTTTAACTTGTCAAGACCAGCTCTTAGTAACTATCTACTCTAACAACAATAGCAGCAACTAAATGGATTGCACCTGTAACTTATAGAAAATAATGATATAATCAAGATCTTGATGTTCCACACATCTGTAAACAAAAGGTTAGGAAGAAAACCACCATCAATTCTGGGAAGAACAATAACAGTTGCAGGACTGGAGAAATTAATTTACCTGAAATACAGTTTTAACAGAATGATTTTTATTAATTTCAACTGAAACTAGCATTGACTGCTTGGCCAGTGAACACCAACTATTTCCTTATAAGGAAACAGCTCATATCACCATTTATTCCAACAAAGATGAGTTATTCTACTGAGATAATGCACCAAGTCATTGGGTTCAAGTTGTCTAGAATTGGTTTGGGAAGCATTCTGAAAATTCGTGACAAACAGCATTGCAACCATATTTGTTCTGTATGAGCTCATTCAAACATTTATGGTATACGGAAGAAAGGTCTTTTTGCATAGAAAACCTGCGCTTGCAAATATCTGGAATCTGTGAAAAGCTATTGAGATTGTATGGCTCGACACTTCTCCAGAGTTCTTCTGACCATTTATTGAAGAGATGCCATGATGACTTGCTGCACTTGGTCAAGCTAGAGATTGTTTTATACATCTATCCAATGATTTTTGACATGTCAGTGTATATGCAAGAGGATATCAGAAAGTTTCTGCAATATGCATGCCATGATTATATCATTCAGTAAACGCGAGTCAATCTGTCAATAAGCTTCATACTATCTATGCGTATTCATCATGCAAGATTTTATTACATTGCATTCAGACAATTCTATGATCTTTACATTGGCTGATAAATTTGACCAATGTAATTCTTTCAATCTTGTGTGAAGCTTGGCAAATCAGATTTTCTGTGAACATGTTTTTAGGTTGCGCACAGCCATTTTTGAGTGGCATTTGAAGGTCAGTCAATATTCATTTGAAGGTCAGTCAAATTGACTAAAGAAGATAATGAATATTCAGTGTAACTACCTGGAAATTGTCAGAAAACGGGCGGGAGGGAAATTGTGATCCCATTCATATCGACTGATATGGGTGAACCGATCTTATTTACTGGAGTAATGGTGTAATTTACCAGGCTTAGTCTGGGAACTTTCTGATACTACTTCTATGGGTGTGTCCTTAATTCTTGTATTGATGTTAGGGAGATCTAGGAATAGTATAATGGATATTGACACAAAAAGTTCTAACTAATTGGAGAGACACGTTCATATTCTGGGCAAGTGTGTTATATTCACTTTTGCACTGATGCCCATGAAAAAGGTATGAACACATCCTCTCTTCACTGCTCAATTATGGGATAAATAGCTGAGTTAACTGGGCTCTCTTCACCCAACATTGCAAATTGCAACAAAACCAAAGCATGAACCCAAATGCACTAGAGTTGTTCAAAAATAGCTTCTCCTCACATTTAGATTTTATTATAGATGTTATGCATGCCACCAAAATTTTTTCTTAATCATTTTCCTTGCAAGAAAAGGTGGTAAAGCCACTAAGACACAAGGAGTGATAGAGAGTGAAAGAATAATAAATGGATAGGTTTGTGGAAGACAGACGGTGATTGACATAGCATTAAAATTTTTGTCAGGGAAGTACAGAGGACAAAGAGGCTCAGGGTTGCATGCATTTTTTGCAATGCTAGCTTACCTCCAACAGGAACAAAGATTTGAACATGCCTTGCATGTAAACTGTCCAAAGAAGACAGGAATAGTTCTGAATTTTCCCACAAGATGGCAGAGAAGGCATTTGATATCAGATCGATCCCTGGATTTAATGGCATTTCCACCAATTTACCAATCATGGAGTGGATTGAGAATGTCGACTTGGTATATGAGCGTGTGACATAAACAGGATGGAGTGCATCCGGTCATTACACTCGAGCGGTGGGGCTCTCACCATATACTGGCAACCAAGTAAGGAGCATAGGTCAGATGCAGAGCAGATATAGCAAGAATAAAAAAAACAACTTACCTCCTCTCACAAGAGGATTGAATGCATTAAGCAGAGATATTGTCTCAAGTATTACGCATTGACATGTTCTGACCTCTATATCTTTCCCGCACAATGGTTTAGAGCAATTCTATTTATCATATATACTTCGGTATAGTGTGAGTTTTTATTATCAAATGGGTTGGGGGGGGTCACACTATTCACCGGTAAGTTTTTTGAAGAGGTTAAAAATCATGCATTTTTGGTGACCGGTTGCACTATACACAGGTAAATATTTTCTGAAAAATTAGCAGGAGATAACGGATAACTGACATCCATCAAACATGGCACGTGGAACTAGAACAGTCTACCCCAGTGATCGAAATAAAGGGTTCGGTTCGAAATTCCAACCACCTGAAGAAGGCCAGAGCATACAACGGCCGAAACGTTGTGACAAATATGGCGACAAAGATGAGGACAATAGTCCGACTAATGTAAATACTGTACATAATACCTCATCTCAGAAATATAGACAGATTTTCTGAAAGGTTTCAAATTCAAGCAAAAACATTCAGGGCTTGTATTATAGATGGAATCGGCTTATACACAAATATATATGGTATTTAACTATGTCACATTACTTTTATCCCAAATAGACATCAATCTAATAAATGACTAGATTGACTTCTATACTGTCTTTATATATCCTACAAGCATTCTTACTGATATACATTCATACAATTAGTACTTAAATACTGTCTCCTCCTGTATTGTTCATTGTTCTTCATTAGAATATTAATCTATATGAATTGGACACATTTTACTTTTTAACAGGTTTTGATATATTGGTCTTTTTCACA
>OZ038490.1:51314845-51374845 GCA_964036315.1 Acanthosepion esculentum
ACACACACACATATAGTCATCCACAATATATATACACACCCTCACACACATCCACATATATTTATATATATATATATATATATATATATATATATATATATGCACACACACACATACATCCCTGAACATAAAATTAAATAATATAGTCAACAATTATTTTTGACGATTCTATTAATATGAAAAGTTATTTTCAGTTGCATCGCAACAGTGGTAAATGTGCACAGCAAGTGAGAAATAATGATTTCCTAATTAGAAGATAATTTCATCAAATTGAAACGCCCATAAAATTGGAGACTTGTTAATTTAATCATGATTAAAACAGGAAGCACAGTAGATGCATTTAATTAGAGCTGCATGTAATCAAGACCATTATCCTGACTTATTACACTGAGAAATTCTTACAGTTGTGAGCTCACAGATCTTGGAAAAAAGCAACAATACATTTGGTAAAGAATACAAAAAGGAAAAGATGATAGAATTTAAAAAATCTGGATGAGAATCTGAGTTTTATTTCTCTGTGTGAGTCACGGAGGGTTTATCAATAAATTGGCCAACATAATGTTAATTTACATCACTTAACAATTTCAGAGATAAAAAAATATACAAATTGATTAGAAAATCCTAAAAATGTAAATTAAAATTATTTAAAACCATTTTGAGTAGATATAACCCTATTCTGTCAGTAATCTTTGTATTTATTCTTTTCAAATCATCTTTTCAATGCATTTCTATACTAAAATCAATGACAATGCATTTATATTATAACCATAATAACATTATCCTGTCAGTAACATTAGCAGTAATTCCTTACTGCTAATCATTTTCTTCCTGACTTTAATTTCATTTCTATAGTAAAATCACAAGTAATGCATTTACATTATATCTATAATAAGCCAATCCTCCAATAATATTTGCATTAATGTCTAATCATTGCCAACTCCTTTCATTTACATTGTATTTTCATAGTTTAAATCATTTACATTGTATTTTCATAGTTTAAATCATTTACATTGTATTTTCATAGTAAAATCATTTTTTTAATTGTTTCACTCCAAGCAATGAATAATGTCACTGTAATGGAAGGGGCTACAGGGAGTGAAAGAGAATAGAATACTTTAGTATGAAGCATTGAGGAAATGATAAAAAGGAACAGGGCCCAAGAAACTAGAAGATGGCTATTGATGTTGCATTTACATTTTTAAAGATTGTAGTTATCAGGGAGGCAGGGAATCCACAGGTGAACAGTCTGAGTTTGCATTACATATTATCATCCCACTGTAATTACCTGTCCTCTAACAACCCCTTTCTTTCTGTTGTTAATTTGCACCTTACAGCCAGAAGTGAAACTTGATAGAACTTTTAGCGAAAAATTATTATATTCAATGTTTAACTACTGAAATATTTCACTCATTACCAGAAACAGTTTGGTATTGCAGGAAGTAGAAATAGGTAACTTAGTCATCTCTTCATGACTGTTTACCTCTTTCTCTATCTTTAGTGTATTTACAACAATAAAAATTAATAGTTTACACCAATATTAGAAAGATGCTATTCACATTTGGGGATTTTTCAAGATGGACAAAAATCAATAGCTATTTATTTATTGATCATCATAAAAAATAATGTAAACATTAGAAACAGGTTCCATTATCTTCACTTGAACAGTGGAAAACAATCATTTGTCTCCTGTGACATATTGATTTAATGATCACTGGCAGACAAAGCAGACTTTTGGTCCACAAACAATAGAATCACCAACCTGGTTATTTTGTCTGACAAATTCCAATCAATATGATCACAGATCATTACTGCTGTATGTAAAAATAAAAAAATAAGGTTAGAAGAATATTTGAAAGCCACAATCAAGACACTGAAATCAGGCATGGCTGATCATGTATAGAGAGAAATGTTTAGTCATGAACCCTTGTGGAATGAAGTAAAAATACCAGATGGTGAAGAACCCCTGAGAGTCAAACAACTGAAAGAATCCATGCATATGTTAAGCTATGAGCGTCTTTACAGTAGGCATTACATAAAAGTAAATACAATATGGCAGTTATCAATAAATAAACAGTCATAACAGCAAGACTCCAACATTAGCAGCTGTAAGAAAACAGAAGTTGTGGTGAATGCAGTCAAACACAAAATGTAACAGCTGTGTCTGCAACAGTTAGATAAGGTTTAGAGCTCCAATGTATAGACTTAGGTGTGTCCTACAGGACGATAGTCTATTAGATTAAAGTATTGGTTCATGAATTTGGTGATAGAGTAATTGCGAGTTCAATCCCTGGGATAAGCAATGCAAACTTAGACTCAGTAGAAATGGAGCAAGCAGAAATTGAGCGGTGCTAAATAAGTTATCACAAATGTGGGTGAGCTCCCATCCCTATCTCAGTATAAACCTGTCAACCTCCTCTGTGCCATTAGCAAAATCTTTGAAGCTATAATCAACAGGAAGATTGTTGATTGACTCAACAGGGACAATCTCTTGTATGACAAGCTGTACAGATTTTGATTAGTTCACTCCACTGCTGATATCCTGTCATTATTCACAGCATTGGTGAAACAGGTGACAACAAATACCACTCGAGAATGATCACAGATATTTCAATGGCTTTTGATAGGCTGTGGCGTAGAAGGTTACTGCACAAGCTCTATAGCTATGGAATCATTGGAAGAGTCAGTTATCAAGTCTTCCCAATAGAAGGTAGTTTTTTAACGATGAGTCCTTTGTATCCCGTGTAATCAATGCAGGTTACTCCAACACTCACTTCTCAGTCCAACCTTTTCTACACTATATAAATGATTTGTTTGAGTGTATACTCCAATCATTTGTGAAGATCTATGCTAATCATACAATGATACAGTGTTGCATCTCCGAAATTCTAGATGAGCAGATCCTGGCTGCTGATCTCTTCTCTGATCTAGCTTTAACAGCTTCGTAGAGGAAGAACTGCCTGGTTATATTTGGTGCCTTTGAAACCAAACTAGTGATGTTCTATCATCACAGAGCAGGCCCTGAATTTTCAAAGAATGAGTTCTTTCAGGAAGGCTCTGTACTTTGAGCAACTATTGGGTCTTAAATTTAGCACAGACGTCAAATGAAACATATGACACATTGCTAAAGATACTGGAAAAAATGCTAGTTTCCTTGCACCACTCGATTAAGTAACTGACAGTACCTGTTATCCGCTGGCTTTACAAGATCCAGATCAGGACAAAATGGAGCACTGCTGCCATATACGGGAAGGAGATGCTCACTTTCGACTCTCGATAGACTCTAAAAACATCTCTGTATCAAAGTGGGCAATGAATTATAAACTGTTTCCCCAGATGAAACATTGTAAGGCTCTTGATTCTCTATCACTACTTCTTTGGAAAGTGTTGAGATCAAGTACATTTTTTAGTTCCACCAATTCTAACTTTCATGGCTAAGACCCTCCATGCCTCACACACTGTAGCAAATGAGCCTCATTTTTATCTTATTCCATTAGTAAGATGTAAGTTCCACTAAAGCAGAATCTTCCCAGAAACTGATGCTTTGTGGAACTGACTCTCAAGAGGATGCTTCTCTGATCAGATACAATCTTAACTTGTCCAAGTCTTGGGTCAACTGTTATCTTCCCCACATATCCCCATTAACTGTCCCTCTTACTCTGCAATCCTCTACCACGAGTGGCTCTCTGGCATTATACAGGGTGAAAATTGTAAAAACACTTTTTAGCTGCATGGACAACAGTCAACTTTACCAAATATAATTTAGAATATACTCTTTAGATGAAAGTTTCCTTGTGATTTGTACAACAGAAACTATGACAAACTGAAAAAACACAAATTGTTCTTGATATATAAAAATGTGTTTATTGTTTTCTCATTCATCACTGAAATTTGTTTTCATGACATTCACAGTTTTTATGCCTTTCACCCTGCAGAAGTTATACAGGAATGTTCTCAGAAAAAGTTATCTGTTGCTCTGGTTATCAAACCTCAAAAATCTCAATCCCATTGAGTAATTGTATGCTGGCCCCAACAAGTTGCCTTTCCAAAAGTTTTCACCATATAATTCTCAGCATTTAAAGGAGCTGGTATTAATATCCTGACATAAGATCTCAGAGAAAACTTTTTACAGTCCTATTCACTGCATATCTGATTGAGTAAGTGTTGTTTTGTGGGCATATATAGGTCCATCATCTTATTAGGATAGGTAGCTATACAGTTTTGCCTGGTCAGTGTACATATCTTCCTCAATTTATATTTACATAGATTCGTTCCCAGTCATATATTTTATCAATGATGCAACTACTTACATGAGACTTACTGAAGCTTTGCAAATTTCCAAGATAATCCAGTGTCTTTAATAAGTTTAATAAAATGAGGCTTATCTCCCAGAAGCTGGTAGTTTTAGAAACTGTATTTAGCAAGATTCAAAGCAAGTTAGAAAAGGCAGTAAATTCTCACTGTTACACAAATTAGACAGACTTAAGTAATTATCTGGTTTCAGCATGATTTTCCTCTTTTCCCTAGATGGCATGGCGAAGCACACCCTATTGATGGCAGACACACTACCCAAGTCACTTTGGATGGTTCGAAAATGAGGATATGCTCTGTGAAGGTGGAGGTTGCAAGCTTGCCATTATAACCAGGTGCTCTATGGCTTGCGGGGAAAATCAAAAAGCTCCTACCCATTCTCACAACCAAAAACCTATCATTGAAAATTCATGGTAAATTATTCTGTGTGCGTGTATGATTTGCACTGCTCTATAGTGAAACTTGGGCACCAGGTGTGTTTGTCTTGCAGCAGTTATGCTGCAATGATCACACAATGTTTGACTGAATCTGCAGCACTAAGCCTCAGTATGAAACCTCCTCATCTGAGTTGTTAACAAGGCTCAGTTTTGATGATATAACATTAGTGCTGCATATCCGTTGTCTTGGATGGTTTATCATGTCCAACAAGCTTTGTCATGCATCAGGATTGTTTTGGAGTTCAGGGTTCCTGGTCACAGTGTTTGAGGTAGAGCTAGGAAGACATGTAAGGACTGCATTGGGAGGGATGTACAGGAGTGCGGCCTTGCCCACATTAGCCTGCTTGGCAGGGATGCCTGGAAAGGGGGAGTGGGAGCTAGCCAACTGCTACCTGCCCCCAGTCAGTGGGAAACCTGCAGCAGCATAATCAAAGCTTCGGATCTTGATTTGATTTGACTTGACTTGTGAGTGAAGAATATCGCAGAGGATTTCCTTGGATTGCAGCATTTTAGAGGAAGATTTTTTTTCTCTTGGTAAACAAAGAGAAAAAAAATCTTCCTCTAACGATAACGGAAAATTTCAATAGAACTCTCAGAAAAAAAATGTACAATAAAAACCTTACACTGTTATGAGAGAACATCTCATGGATCTACCTTTTTACTCTTCCACTGGGCATCAACTCATTCAGTAAACACTTTTATGTATTTTTAGGAATCGACTGTAGTCAGGGTCATCAAATCAATGCTAACGATCTTTTCCTTAGCTTCATGGTATGTGTTTTGCCAGGTCTACATACAGTTTTGAATTCAGGGTTTCCCTTCTAGACCAGTTGTCACCCAAGGCTATAGAATCCAGTCTGCCTTGCTATTTACCCTATAGCTAGGGGAAGAAAAGATGGATTCATGCCTTTCAAAAGGGTATTAGCACATAAGTAAATGTAATGAACTTGACTGGAATTCAAACTTGACTTTCCAATTCCTCAATGTACATACTAACAATACCCTTGAAAATTTGACAGTATTCTTATTTTAATTCTATGAGTAATCATAATTCTGAAGTTAATGATTGAAGAAGCTCCGTGACTATAAATTATTCATAGAAATTCCCCTATTGCCTATTTAAACATTATAAAAATAATCCCATTTATGAACGCATGTAATTATTTAAAGATTTAAGAGGGCACAAGTGAAAAGATTCAAAAGTGACAAGATTTTCCATTTCACTGAATCAGACATTAAGCACATGAGAGTGTTATCATTTCTTCTATCTTCCCTTTCTTTCTCTAAAACCAAACAGTGTCTTTGATACATCTTTTCTTCCCCATTTTGAGGTTAGGTAACAAGCAAGCTTGCAATCAAACAGGAATAGCCCACCGTTTATCTGATGTAATGACAGGGCATAATGTGCATGCTAACAAAGGAACAAGCCAAATTATAATATATTATTATTATTATTACTATTGGGACTTGTCATGGTTGATAATGGAAGTAATAGCTTTTAGCTGCTTTTACATGGGCAGCTAATGAGTGAAGGCCTTACTCAAATGACTTTCTTTTTTTATGTTAACCATCATGGCATTCCAGTGTAAAAAGATTTTCTCAACTTCCCTTGCAATGTCACAATAGCAAGAAAAATGAATTCATGCCTTTCTAAGCAGCAATCATGTGACACAAACCCAAGCAGGCTCAGGCAGAATTCTATCTTTCATCTTAAGCCATTCTTAGATATGAGTTATGAGCATGAGGTTAAATGGTTAGGGCATTTACAATCCGACTCTGAAACGTTGGGGGTCATATCTCAATATGGTGACATCTTCTAGACAATTCCAGTATGCAGTGCATTTGGAAAATGCCTGCAAACCATTTTATAGGCTGACTAAAGACTTATGAGTGGAATTGCATTGATGGGAATGTTCAGATGTTGTCAATGGCTAGCACAAATCTCAAGTCGTCTTGACCAATGATTTCAGCATATTGGCCTTGTTCAAAATGTAACTAAAGCCTGCTCAGAATAGTTGCATTATAAACTACGAGTTGGGCTCTGTAGGTGTTAAACACAGCAAATCATCTGCAACAAGGATTGGCTAGCTACTGTATCATGCGGGGAGGGGGATACTCAATAACAAATAGTAGGACATTGTTCTATAAATATGGGAGATACTGAAATATTCTCAACTCAATTAAGAAAGGATTATTATAAAATTATGTTTTATTAAATTATGGTAAGTGGATAAAGCAAAGAATATTTAAGCCACCCTCTCTCTCTCTCTCACACACACACACACACACAGTGGATCAATAAGTATATAATCTGCAACATAGCAAAATCTTGATCTGAAATTTTCAATGTATAAAGGTAATATTAGCCATTTGTTTATTAGGTAACATTTGGCCTTCATTGACAAAGCAGTCAGTGCTGCTTTCAGTTAAAATATATGCATTATATTTCTATTTTGGAAAAATAGGTTTTTCAAGTCCATTAGCTGTTATCACGCTTTTCAGTATTAAAGGGGAGAATTCCTTCCTTGTCTTTTCTTTGAAGTAGTGTGGAATATCAACGTCCTTATTATACCATTATTTCCTCTTCAAGAAACATTAAAGAGAAATTATATATATATATATATATATATATATATATATATATATATATATATATATATATATATATATATATATATAAAACAGAAGATGTCTGTCTGTCTGATACCTTTTCACTTGAGATCCATCCAACCGATGTTGACCAAACTTTGCACATTGTACAATGTAAGACATACGTTCTTAGCATAAAAAATAGATAATTTAAAAAAAATCAACAATCAATAAAGCCAATCAAAAATTGATAAATTCAACTTTTTTCCTCTGATTTTGTTCCAACTCGGTATGTAGGTTACTTACATCATGACAAGTTCAGCAATACCTCATTTTTATTTCTATGCCACTGTTTAGTGAAAAACCTTGAAAAATGAAAAATCGATTTCAACACAAATTTTAAACTAAAAGTCCCTCAATTTTCAAGCAATCTAATATAAACATCACTCGATTGTAGCCAACAATAAATTGATTGTTTAACCGTCATTTAACTTGATAATTGAGTCCACCCATATAATGAAAACCCATGTAAATAGTGAAAAATGGCACTTTTAAATGTTTTTGAATGAATGTAATTTAAAGTAAGTGAAGAAGATAGACTCTCTTACATGTAAACATGATGCTGTTTTTGCTCCATTCTAATTGAATGCTTTTTCTGATTGACCAGCTGGATATGGTTGCTAGTACATATATAAAGTCACATTTCTCTTCAAGAAACATTAAAAAGAGATTATATATAGATATAAATACATACATACATATTGTGTTTATGTGAATTTTTATTATTACTGTTTGAGCAATTTACAGTTTATAACTTGCCTTTGTTGTTATGTACGAGGTCTGATCAAAAAATATCAGGCCTATTGCTATGGTAATAGAGCTAAAGTGAAGCTTCTTGGCATATATTGACCTTGAACTCTGTCATGAATACACATTAAGTTATAATATATTTTCTCATTTCCATCGTTTATAGCAGTGCTTGGTAGGAAAGTGTGTAGAGTGTGGTCATATCCCCATACCCCAGAGGTTCCATCAATGACTATGGCTTGTGAAGCCGTTCTTTGGCTAAGGACAACATTCCTCAGATAAGACAACCACCATATTCCCCATAATCTCACTGCTTGCGACTTTTTCCTCTTTCCCAAAATCAAATCCCACTTGAAAGGAACAAGATTTCAAGATGTTGAGGTAATCCAAGAGAATGCAATAAGGCAGCTGCTTGTTATTCCAAAAAAGGAGTTCCAGGAATGCTTCCATCAATGAAAACAATGCTGGATAAAGTGTGTGGCTTGAGAAGGCGACTACTTCAAAGCAAATTAAATACTAAATTAATATGTGGTGTATTTCTCTTTTTCTAGTGCCAGAAAGGTCGGCACATACAACTCCAAATACACTGACCTCCAGACAGTGTTTAGTGACCCTCACTATCTTATCAACATTTTCTTAGGTGGTGTTGAACTAAAAGAATTGATCCACGGGGTCAAGAGATTTGTCTCAATTATGAAATCTGAATTTGAGATCAGTAACAGACAAAGTAAACTGAAAACAACCCCTTATATTTTAGATTATATTTTTTGGAATCATTTAATTGATACTTACCTGAACTTGGGCATTGCATTGTGTGTAAAACTTACTACAGCAGTGACTGTTGCAGACTAAAATTTATAAAAGATTATCTGTGATCTAGAATAACAGATGAAATGTTATCTAGGTTAATTTCCATTAAAAATTTATTTGCTTGATCCTTTGACTGGTAAATTTGTGTATACATTTCAAAACAATCCTATATAAAATTCTATATTTTGCATCCATAATATTGAATGTGTTAAAATTAGTCAACTTTTTAACAAGAAAATTCTGAAGTTGATCTTTAATTGCCACAAAATATTGTTGATTTAATTAAGATGGAATGATCGATTATGATATGTCTCTTATTTTATTTAGGTAGATTGTATTTAGTTTCAATTTTTATTGTTGAATTTTTCACCTATATTGTATATGAGCCATTGTTGTACATAATTAGTTTACACTAAATATTATATGAACCCTACCTTCTGAAAATTGAAATGAAATACAATGGAGGCCCTTTGTCATTGATTGGGAGGATAGGGTGCACAAAACCCCTGTATCAGTCCTGAGCACAAGGCCTGTTACTTTTTGATCAGCCCTCATATTTCTGTTTCTTTCCCTTCAAAAGCTATCAAGCCAATTTATTTGAGCATACACAACATAGCATTAATCTTCTATAAATGTGAGTTTCTATTCACAAGAGTCACGATATGCCATATTGACCAGACCCCATATTTACAAATGAGAAGTTAATTAGAATTGCCTTTTCACTTGATGATAAAAACTTGAAATAATAATTTAATTTTGACATTTCCAGTATTTTTGTTCATTATTTGGATTGACATAGAACAAATTTCTGATTAAAATTCACTGTAATTTTCATGATTGTCCGTTTCTGAATGAGAAAAAACTGCTCCAAGACAAATGACCTTAGTATTTTCAATGGCAGTTCTGGAGAATTTCCTCATTAATTCCACTTCTTTTCTGACAAGCTGTGAATTGAATATTAGATTTTGATTGGGCCATTCTTAAGTTTCAACTTCTATCATCATCATCATTTCATTGCCAATTGGTCAGTGCCAGTCAACTGAGAATTATTTAGCCAATCATTGCTAAAAGAATATTTAAACTCATTTCTGACCAATCAGAATGGAGAAACTTAGATGTAATTAACTTGGACAGGTGTACAGAATAATAAAGATACATTCAGATGAATCAAGAAGTCAAATGATGTGAATGAGGAATACAAATCAAAGGCAGGTATTTTGATGCTGTTTTTGCAAATCAAATTTTAAATAAAAAGTTTCTGACAATTGCAAGTATTTGTATATTTTAAATTTTCTGATACAAACTTAACTGATCATATGTATGAGATTGTTTTATTAATAATTCAATACTCTATAAAGAAGAATCAGCAATATTATTGGTCCTGATCTGGCATCTCAGATTCAGTCACTTTCCTCCTGCCATAAGGTTGCCTCTGTGCCTTTTCTATAAATACTTTCATGGTAATTGTTCAGATCAGCTATTTGCTATGTTACCTAGACTTTTCAAATTTAAGCACAGTACAAGACTGGCATTGAGATCTCATAAAATTTACCATTGAGCTGGCTAGATGTAGCCATAAGTTCTATGCTAACAATTTCTTTTCTAGCACTTGTTGCTTGTGGAACTCGCTTCTTTCCTGCAAAATTTACTCAGCAAAAATTTAAATGTAATGTCAATTGCCTGAATGGGAAGTGGAAAGAGTAAATCCCTGATTACTCTTTCCACTTCCCATTCACACTTTCTTGACAAAGGTATGAACCTATCCCTTCCACATTTCTACCAGTTATGAGTTAAATAGCAATGTAGATTAAGCACTCTATCCTTGGGTGGCAAATTGCAAACCATGGAAAAAAACAACTGGAAACTGATCCACTATCTTTCCCAAGAAGGTATAGCAATAAACATGTAATAAATGGAATCTATGAACATATGATCACCTGTTCGCTTTGTATTCCATTAGTTAGATATAACTTCAGCTCAGACTTCCCATGAACTACTGCTTTGTGGAACCAGCTCCCAAGAAGTTGCTTCTCCAATCACTACAATCTTAACCTGTTCAAGTTTACGATTAACTGTTATCTTTCTCACTTATCCCCATTGTAGAATATTGGTTAGCTTGCCAGTGGTCTGACACACAAGTGGGCAAGAAGTTCAAACTGACTTGAGTCATTTACTGGAGGGATATATGGGTGAATAGAGACTACTCATGCAAATGTATTGGGCAGGTCCATTCTAGCAAAATGGAACAACATAACTGTTGCATTGGGCACTCTCCAATAAAATGAGGTAAAATTAGCTGGCCTACTTTTCAAGAGGACACAGGAAGGCAGCCATGTTAGTAGGTAAGTCACTTGACTTCTACATCTCCCTCCTCTCCCCATTGCGGAGGCATATTGGCTGTTGGGGAGGAATCAGTTCCCTATTGCCAGGCAGATTGTATGGGAGTAGTCGGGATAGAGTCCTGGCAATCGTGGTTCTTGATGGTGGTGATTGAGTAGGGCCCTGGGACGCTAAGTTATTTCACAATGTAGTGCCACCATTTCCTGACTCTTTGGCAGATTGATGTGGTCTACACACATCTGTAATCGTCGGCTAAGGTGACACAGGCAAGGCGCTTGGTATGGGGGTCTTGATTATGGGCGCTTTAAGTTTTCTTAGGAACCTATGGTTCCGCAGGGTTATTCTGCGTGATCCTGCGACTCTAATTCTATATTGATGGTTGGGAAGCGTCTCTACTATTCACCCAGCTATGTCCCATCGATGGCTATTTGGGTTTTGAATGGAGACTGTGTCACCCATACGAAGTGGGGATAGGGCATGTGCAGTACGGTTGTACCTCTCGATAAGGCTTGCATTGCGTTTGGATAATATCTCTTCATGTTTCTGCACTGCAGCTATCCATTTGGGGTGTGGTTTATATAATTGTGGGTGCAATGGGATAAAGTCCTGAAGACGTCTATGAAGCAGGAGTTGTGCTGGTGATAAGCCAATGCCTTGAATAGGGGTGTTTCTATATTGCAGGATTGCTTGTGCTGCCGTGTCATTGTTCAAGGAACCCTCGTGTCCTGTGCAGTCTTTTATGAGTCTTTTTGCAGTCTTAACTGCTAATTCTGCTCATCCGTTAGACTGGGGATAGGCCATTAATGAGATTCTTTGTTTCAGAATGAGTAGGCTGAGAAGGGTGGCCCACCATCTGTACCAAGTTCCTCAGGTGCACCATATGTTTGGAATATTTCTCTGCAGATGGATATCAACCTGGAGGCAATTGCTTGCCCTGGCTTGATGCAGTACAGAATGAGCCATCCAGTGAGCCTGTCTGCACAAGCAAGATACGGGAAGGATACAACATAGAACAAATTCATTACAATTTGTTGAAAAGGCCATTCAGGTGTAGGTGTCATGTGGATTGGTTCATGTGGTAAACTTGGGGCATTTTTTGAACATGTAATGGAGTTATCCCTGTAATTGCGAATTGAGGCATTCATTCCAGGCCAGTAAAGTGAGTCATTGGCATGCACTTTCATGCCAACTACTGCTTGATGAGCCAAATGTAGGCACCTTAATATGTTTTCGCACTGGGAGGTTGGTATTACTACCCTCCTGTTGAGTAGTATTAGACCATTGTCATTGCTGAGGCGGTTACGAACTTCCCAGTATTCCCGGATTGTAGGTAGCGTTGCTTGACAGACTTTGGAAAACCATTGTCTATGGTTTTGCCCAATAGGGTGTATTGTGTATCTTTTTAGCCAGCAAAATGAATGTGGTCAGGGGAAGTTATGGCAGGGTTATTATCTAATTGGAATATGGATGTGAGGGCTGTCAATCTCATTGCTGCACAAGTCTCATCCGATTCATCAATGTCTATAGGGGAGGGTTTTATGGGGAATGTATCGAGCAGGCTTTGTACTGTAGTCACTGGATTGTGGGAAATAGCATCAGAGGCCCTGTGCCATTTTCCAGGGCAGTGAAACGATATCTCAAGCTTTTTTATTTGAGTCTGAATAGGCATGGGTTGTCAATTTTGCTGAGATCTCGATCACCAAAAAGTCCCTTAAGTGGCTCATGGTCGGTCACTACTATAACATTTTGGCAACCCAGTATGAACATGCGGCACTTTTCAAGTGCCCAGTTGATAGCTGCTGCTTCACCTTCTATGGGTGCATATCTTTCTTCAGCATCAGTACAGAATCTTCTACCAGCAAACACAAGGTGCCAGCCTTTGGGACAACAGACTGGGGCTCTTTCGATTGCACATGTGCAGTGCTTCTGAAAAAGTAAAAATCCCATGCCGTCTTTACTCCAGTCAGGGGCTAAGCAGGTCACTCTGTTGATGTCAAATGTTGAGACGCCCTTCCTTACTAGTTTAACAATGACCTGCTTTGATTCCTGAAATGCTTTCTTGAGGGTTTGGTTCCAGGCAAATTTTGAGTCCTTCTTGACAAGGTCCCAAAAAGGTAGCATAATGGGACTTAATGAATATGCCCAGGCAAGTTGGTTTACCAGGCCAAACCAAGACCTTGCGTTAGTCTAGGTTTTCGGAACAGGGAAATTTAAAAGTGCATTAAGCATAGACTCAGAGGGAGATACTCCTGATGAAGTTATTTGCAGTCCACCAAACTGAGCAGTATCCTGACAAAACTGGAATTTGTCTTTGCTGAATACAATCCCATTTTGTGCACATTTTATTAGAAAATCAAAGGTATGATAGAATGCCTGTTTGATGTCGGTGTCGCAAAGCAAAGTATCATCAACCAATTTGATCTTCCTGGGTATGTCTTTTATGACTTCATCATATCTACGGGTGTATGCATCCCCAGATGCTAGGTAGCCTTGAGGCATCCTAAGGTACATAAACCTCCCCGACTCTGTGATAAAAGTTGTGAGTGGTTGGGACTCCTCATCTAATATAATAGAGTGGTAGCCATCGACAGCATCCAGCACTGTTTTCTTGGTATTGGGTGGCACCTGCATTGCCAGCTGGAAAGGTGAGGCAGTGTGGTGGGTTTCTTGCATTGTGAATTTAAGTATTGATAATCGATGGTACGTCTCAGTCGACCATCCGTTTTTGTGGAAATGACCATTGTGCTGCACCAATCTGTCGGAGTGCCAATGGGCACTTGTTTTAATATGCCCCTTTCTATATCTTGCATAAGGGCTTGCCTCACTGGCTCTTTTAAGTGGTATGGCACAGGTATCGGTCTGTGTCTTGCCTTGGTGATTGGCCCCTCCTTCAGGTGAATATGTGCTGGTTTACCAGACATGGCTGGGAATTGCCCATCAGTCTTGAATGCTGAATGAGCAAATTGGTCCAGTAACCATTTTTTGAGGTTCTTTACATTTTCTTCATTCACTGGAAAGGGGTTTTTTTTAGGGGGAAGTGGTAGCTGAAATTTTGTGGATTGCTTTTGCTCCACAGCTGCTGTGTGATCATTGGTCATGCAGTTTAGTTCACTCTGGGCTGTCATAGGTGTGGGGAAGTGAGGAGACAGTATACCTACATCAATACAGGCAGCTTTGCTAAAGTATATCTATGTTGTTGCAGATATACAATGCTTGCTTTGTCGACATTTCTCCAATACTAACTAAACTGAACAGGCAACCGTCCCTGGCTTATAAGGGTTGAGCCTCCTACTGCACGAATAACTTTCTTTGATGGGATCAAGTTATTTTCCTTGAGACCAATGCAATGTAGGTGTTTGAGTCCTCCCAGACAGATGGTGGCTCCACTGTTGGGGAAGATCTTTAGACGAGTGCTTTGATTACCTGGAATATCTTCAGGATTTCTGGGATCTGGCTTTGGAGAAAATGGGACTAGCGTTGCTTCTATGTCCACAACACTATTTTTGTTAGATGACACATATGAGCCTGTCTCTTGGTCAAACTCTACATGTGCAATCAAAGTGTCCATGTTAGCTTCATCGTCTTGAAGGCTTCTCACTTCACTTGAGTGACTTCTTGATCAGCAAACATTTGAAAAATGACCTTGGATGCCACACGAGTTACAGGTCTGATTCCATGCAGGACATGCCTGTTGGCGGGTGCTGGTTCTGGGATGCCATGCTTGTGGCTACCACATCCACTACAATGCAAATTTTTCAGTTTTATAATCATTTTTTGGGGGCACCCAGATTGAGGGGGATTTTTTTCACTTGTGTTTTTTTTTCTTTGCGATAGGTTGAAGCACGCAATGCCGACATTTCGAGTGTCCCTGCCATTTGTGCTTTGTCACACAGTGCTGTCTCGAATGCCTCAGCATGGTTGATGTTTTGTTCAAGGGTCTTTAACCAACTGGCCTTTGCTAGTAAATCTGCTTGGAGAGCATCATTTACTGTGCCTCTGACCAGCTGGTCTTTGATATAGATGTTAGATCGGTCGTGATTGCAAATGGGACATGTGAAGTCACAATCCTACGCTGTACCTCTGAGGTGGATGACAAATTGCTGGATTGATTCACCTGGTCCTTGAGAAATTGAGGCAAAAGACAATCTGTGAACCATTGAATTCGATTTTTTGTGTAACTTATGCCTCCAACATGTTCAGGAGTCTATTTGGTTTTTCAGAGAAAAATTTGGGGTATGTATTTATAATTGATGTTTGGACAGTCTCATCAGCACAGTTGTATAACTGGATGTTGGTCTGTGCAGGGGGCATGTCTGCCATTTGTACAAATACCTCCCAGTCAATTCTGAACTTTCGGAAGAGCTGTGACGTCATCTCTGAATGGAGCTGGGGGAGTTTGACTGCAGGGGCCTTCGTGTAGCTGTCTGATGTCAAAGGCTGCTCCTTTGTTAGTTTCAGGATAGCTAGGGCCTGTCCCATGGTTGTGACACCTAGTTCCTTAAGGATTTCTCGGTCTATCATAGAAAGACTATCCTTGGTAATGCTTTCTTTCACAAAAGATTAAGCAGAGTCAGCTGGAATGCCAATTTTGACAAAAAGCTCTTGCCAATCGTCGGATCCTGTTCGCAGCGCCATGTAGAATATTGGTTAGCTTGGCAGTGGTCTGACACACAAGTGGGCAAGTGTGGCCTGAAGCTAAACTGACTCGAGTCATTTACTGGAGGGATATATTGGTGAATAGAGACCACTCATGCAAATGTATTGGGCAGGTCCATTCTAGCAAAATGGAACAACCTAACTGTTGCATTGGGCACTCTCCTATAAAATGAAGTAAAATTAGCTGGCCTGCTTTTCAAGAGGACACAGGAAGGCAGCCATGTTAGTAGGTAAGTTACTTGACTTCTACACCCATAAACTGTAATGTTTTGTAATGCTTTACCTCGAGTGGCTCTTGGGCCTTTTACAGGGTGAATATTATTGTAAAAAAAAAAAACCTACATCCTTAAAGGAAAAAAAATCGGCAAGAACATTAAGATTGGCATGAAACATTGAGATTTCCATGGAAACTATAACAGATACAATGAGTACAATAACACTGTTGGATTGAGCAAGTTTTCAGTGGCAACATATTTTTCCAAATAGTCACAACCACTGGTTATTCATTTTTACAACAATGAACAAGAACTGTGCACCATACTCCAAATGTCATTTGTCACACACACACACACACACTACTGTTAACACAGCTGTAATGCATTACCTATTGTCTAACGGTGCTCACATCCATTTTTTGGGCTCCATAAACGTTCAGCAATAAATGTCAGTGAGAGCAGTTTATTGTAGGAGAATTTAATGATACACCTCGGCCTTGTACATATTTTCAGGTCTGACTCCATTTTGCATGGCTGCCATCCAGCTGTTCACTGTAACAAGGCAGAAAAAATGATGAATTATTGGTTGGGATGTTCATCATCTATTATCATACCACAAATATTCACTTTTGATGTCATGGGCCAGTATAATAAAACCAGAAACATTAATTTCAATGGAACTTTCTGTCTAAATCTCTCTCTCTCTCTCTCTCTCTTACTATGCTCAATGCTTGATGTAAAATAACAGAACTAACATTGATGCTGATAATAAATATACATTTTGTTTGCCACTGTTTGATACAACTCAGTCATGGATTGAAAAGTGTTTTCAATCTGTGCCTGACAATTGGCATGTGCATAAAACTCAGTCATTGTTGGACAAAATGACAAGGAAAAAATGATTTATTATTGGTGTATATATATATATATATATATATAAGCTAGATTATATCTTCAAAAGGCCAATTTGGAAAAGGACAAGAGGAAAACTCATCTTAGCCGACACTTTTTTTTTTATCAAGGCAAATATCCCTTACAGGATGTCAACTATGATAAATTTTTATTTTGTCTTTTTTCATATAATGTGTGTGTGTGTGTGTGTGTGTGTGTGTGTATATATATATATATATATATATATATATATATATATAGAGAGAGAGAGAGAGAGATCTCCCATTGCCTTTAATGTATGAGCCCTCCACAGCTCAGTTCACAGAAGCAGACTACCTGCACATCTGATTTGATTATAGTGGTGGAGGCTTGAATAAAACCAACCACATTATTTATGGAAGCAAATAGACCCTCATCAGGTTTTGAGTTCAGAGTTGTTACTGAAAAGCCCAGTCTGCCTTACTATTTAACCCATAGCTAGCAGCAAATTAATGGATGGCTTGATACCTTTGCCAATGGTATTTACACATAAGTGTATCTAATGAACTTAACTGTCCAATTTCTCCTTCTGATCCACAATCCATTACACCACCCACATTTCCTCATATATATATATATATGTATATATATATACACACACACACACACATATATATATATAAGGCATGTGCCATCAGTAATTACTTAGGGTAGGCAGCTTGTGACCTTTATGTTGTAAATCTACTAAGAAATAACATGTTGCATTTTATGCATATTAATCAGAGTAACCTTCATAATTTTGTTGGATTAGGTGCATATTGTGCAGCATAAGGAAATGTACCTGCTGATCTATTTTATTCGCTGCCTGTCTTGCCTACATAGACGACATGTCTCTGATATATATATCAAGACATGTTTCATTAAATAATTTAGGCAAATTTTGTCTACTTATTCTTAATAGGATCCTCTCATATTCACAGACAAGCTTCTTAGTATCCTTATTAAAGGAAGAAAGAAAGTTACCATGTTGATGCATATTCCTTTTATTCTGAGTACTTGCAATATCACCACAATGTAATCATCAGGGTTTTGTTTTTTCTAAGACAAAATAGTTGTGTTCATCTGAAAATCTTTTTACTTGTGAAATGAAAAATACTAAACTTACGTACAATGATTTTTAAGTTTTATGATGTAAGCATACATATGTACTAATGTCAAGGGAGGTAACTAAGTTACCTTAATTAATCTCTTAATGAAAACATATTACCAAAATATACATTCTCTTTCTCTCTCTCTCTCTCTCTATGTATTGTTACATGTTGATAATTGTAACAAAGGAAAAAGAATGATTTGCCAAAACACAGAGCTAAATCACAAACAATAATTAATTTACTGAAAAAACACAAAATAAAATATATACAAGATATACAATTGGCTATACAAACAGAAAACACAGAGTTACTGGTGAAGTGTTACGAGGGAGAAGGGTGGAGAGTCAAGTGTCTTTACTACGGTAGGGCTAGCGAAGTAATCTAGTTGCTATTACTGGAAATCCACAAATGTGTGTAAATAAAGATAAATTTTTAGTTTGGTCAATGAAAATAGTCAAAAGTCTATTTACCAGATTTGTTCCAGGAAATTCTCTTTTTGGTTTTTTGCTGGTCGGCAACTTTTCATAGAGATTCTTTTGGCTGGATATAATAATCCTCGAATCAAAAGCCGGAGTTGATACTGGCAGCAATTCCTTTTACAACTGACAACCCTTTACCCAAAATCCTATTTTATAGGGGCTAACACCTAATTTGCATATTTCTAGATGTTTCTCGAATCATCTAGATTCTTCTCGAATATACTGGAATGATCTAGAATCTTCCAAACATTCTATTTCTAATTTCTCTATTTTTACAACTACTTCCTGAATGAAAACATTTTTTGTATTAACAGGTAGGACTCAGTAGAAGCCCTTACTAATATTTTTAACCATTGTAGACTTTTTTTTATATAGAAATGCATCCTCATAACAGTATATATATATATATATAAGTCAATTGTCTTTTGGATCCTGCAGCACTGTAATTAATTTGAATTATTTTTTCTTCTATTCATACTAATGATTTTCCTAATTTTAAAAGGTAATGATTCAACAAGATATATTTTATGTCTTGTTATTTTTAGAAAACAGATGAATGGCTTCTCTTAAGTGGTTGTGCTGTGCATGACTTGCATGCACAGAAAGTATACCATTGATGTGAAGTAAATTATTACAGCTTTCAAGTGACATCTGTCACTTTTTTGTTATTTGGTGTCCTTTCCTAAGAGGACTCTTGTGATACAGGTGGCTATGCAAAACCAGTGACGAGGCTGGGACAAAATAAGAAAACAAAAATAAAAGCTGACGATAAAAAAAATGAATAAGAAATCTGAACTTCAAAAAAGAGGAAATCCTTAAGGCTTGAGAAAAAATAAATCTGAGAAATATATAACAAGCTACGTCTGCGTTTTTGGAGATGCAGTTGAAGTACCTGGCTTTTAGAGAGTCTGGGATTAAATGTCAAAATACGACAAAGAATATTTCTGAACTTGACTGAAAGCATAAAGAAATCAGCATCTTTTGTGTTTCTCAACAAAACTGAAATTAGATTTCTCTAACTCACTTTTATGCATTGAGTGATGGCGTAAATTTATCCAGTATAATACAAATTATGAAACTCACAACTCTTTGGGTCGAGCCACTGGATTACTTCAAACAATTATCCAAGGGGCCATGTGAGTTCAATACGTGGCCACAGCAGAGGTAAACAAAAACTTGGGGAGTTGAATTACTAAAGGTAATTAACTGAAACTGAGATATCCAGAAAAGGCATGGTATGTGGAACTAGAGCAATTTACCACTGTGGGCTAAATAAATGGTTTGGTTCGAAATTCTAACATATATTACCTGAAGAATGCTGGTGTGTGCAATGGCTGAAACCTCATGAATATGACAATATAATGAGGACAAAAGTTTGAACAATGTTAATAGTGTAAATATTTACTATATATATATATATATATATATATATATATATATATATATATATATATATATATATATATGTGTGTGTGTGTGTGTTTAGAAGTAATTACATTTTACTAGAATGGAGGTAAAAAGTGAGATTTATTTAAATAATATTTATGAAAAATGTAATTACTTTCATTACAACAGCCATAGCCTAATGGGAATGCACATTTTTGATTCCATGTTTAAAGAAACATGGTTTTTTCCTTGACAAAAACTTTGAAAGACTATTTTCACCATTTTTTATTTCTGAATATTCTGCTTCTTATGAAATGATTTTGCAAACAAAACAAATGAAAATCTGTTTAATCTGGCGAGTATAGAGGAGAAACCTTCCCTCCTAAAGATTTTATTTTTTTCTTAGGCTTGTTTTGCAGAGTGTGTCCTGCATTGAAAGGCAGGAGAATAACACCTTTTTTTTTTATTTATCTGCTAATCAAAGCAGGAGATTTTCAATGTAATAGTTCATTTTCCTGATCAAGTTGCTAAAAAAATCTGATACCAGTGAGCAAAGAAATGTATTTCCTTATTAAAACAAAATATATGTAACACTCTATCCTGAATATGGAGCAATTTTACCCATAAATACTGCATATCTTGAAACTATAAGTGCAGACTGTACAATTCATTGATAGTCTCCATTCTCCAAAATGGATGTGAAACATGGACACTGTTGGCAGAAACAGAGAGAAGGATCCAAATGATTGAGAACAAAAGTATAAGAAAACATCTTGGCATTTTCTATTTGGAACAAAAAACAAATGTTTGTGCGGGAAAGGGTTGAAAGTTTTGTTGGACACCATGAACCTCTTCTCAACATTGTCAAATGAAGAAAAAATGTGTGGTTTGGACACATTACAAGGCACGACAGCCTGTGCAAGACCATCATGCAAAGCTCTATTGAAGGTGAATGTAGGAGAGGATGTTGAACCCAGCCACTAACAATAGTCAACTAGTCAATACATCTGGGTCATCTATTGCACAACACATTATTAATAGCAGGATTTATATTACTGATCTTAGTGTGCACTATTTCTCTATTTTATCAACGTCCCACTCTTCATATCATCTCAAGGTTCTGGAGTCCTTATATATCAGACTCTGAAAGCCTTCCCTCTCTAAACAGACGGATTGTTTGCTGGGTCGGAATATTAATGGTCTCTAGTTTTCCTTGAAAATTTTTTTCCCCCTTCATTAGCTATCTTTAATTAATTTACATGTCTGTTTTTATTTTCCCAGAATAAAACTTGATAAGTCTGGGATGAAACTGGTTGTTTTTAGCTATTAAGTTTACACTGATATGCCTTTTAAATTACACTTATTCCTTGCTATTATTAAGTTTTGTACAACAAAAAACTTGTTTAAGTAAGAAATAAATTAACAATGTTTGGTATATGTTTAAATAAATGACACTTAATTTAATATTACCCAAAATTAAGTTCTTTTATTCATCCATTTCAGATTTTATCTAAAAATCAACTTTCGATGCCACATAAAGGTAAGAAAAATATCCTACAATATTGAATTATCACACCTTCATTTCTCACACCTGATAATTAAACTTCTGTTTTTCTGAATTATATTTATAGATTCTCTGTACTTCCTTTTTGTTTTACATATGACCATGACAATATTTCTTGTCTATGTAGTTGGAATATTGCCATTGTAATTCCATAATGAAATTTTCTGTTAGAATTGACCTCAGCATTACCTTCAGGTTTGGTGTCACTCATTTGATTATCAACAAATGAATAATTATTCACTTTAGAACTCATTCTGGTATAACTATTTTATTTTCTGGATCAAAGAGCAAAATTCCCTTCATATTTATATTGGATGTTAATATTCTTGAAATTATTTAATTACTGATGATTTTATTCAAGACTGGATGAAATTTTTGCAAAGTTAAATTGCAAGTTGAAAAGCTTCGACCTTAATTCTGATAAAGAATTTACTGTTTTCAATGGTGTAAAAATTACCTGAATATTGGAACTATTTCAAAACATTTTAGATATTTGACATTCTTCTGATTTCTAGATAATTCTATATTATAAAGTATTTTACCATTAAAGTTTTTTTGATAAAAGTATTAAAGGTAACCTTCATCTGGAAATTGATAGCAATTTTCTTTAATTTGGAATAATTCTCTACACATCCATATAAATAATTGATATTTCTTGAAAAATTCTTAAATTTTCTGAATCATCAAAGTTTTACCCTTTTAGTGTTCATCATTTTAGTAGATGAGCATATTTTAAGACAAATCTTTTGATACCAGACAGACATTAATTGTATTTTAATACTATGTGCAAGCACATTTCACATTTTAGTCCTTTCTGGGAATATTATCAATTAAATAATGAAAATAAATTCTCATATTGTAATAAAAAATATATCTAAAAAACATTCCCCTGTTGGAACAATGGTCACAGAAAGTTAAAGTTATAAAATTGAGATTTAATGGAACAAGTTAGGTCACTTTTTCCTTTCAAAATAAAAATGAAGAAAGAAGAAATTTCAAAATAAATAAAAAAACTTCCTGACACTAATGTGTATTTTTTTTAAATTCTTTCTGGTGACACTTAAATTTAAGAATTAGACTTCAGATTTGTGTATATATCTCTCACCTGTTCCAATGTTATGTGATTTGGTTTTAGTTGTTTTAAGAAAACAAACTGAAAATTCTCTCACTATACCATGTACTGATCACTTTAGAGGTGGGGGGTTGGATCAGTTAAGGATATATCCCCACAGCTTGACACTAGGAGTCAAATAAGAGGTTTGACTATTTAACTAAAAATTCATCTGTGGACTTGTGCTGATTGTAAATGTGTAACAACAGAGAGACAGATAGAGTTGGGCATTATTTTGATTGGTTGTATGTCATGTGGATTAGCCAATCAGAAGATGAGTAGAAGCAGGCATCTTTTATTGTTTTCTCTTTACAGACAAAATGATGTAAGGACAAGGCATATTTTGTTTCCCTTCTGGGGGAATTCTTCGTTCCTAGTAAACCAAATGTCTTGCATATAAGCAACACAGCATACAAATGTTCTAAGCTGGTTACACTAATAAATCAAAAAGAAAAATCTCTCCATGTAAATCTCTCGACATCTTCAACAGGACTACACACACACACACACCAAAGATTGAATGTACGGATGGTGTAATGAATAATTGATCAGAATCAGAAATTGGAGAGCCAAGTTTCAATTTGAATTGTTTATTTTTATATTCACTTGAGAAAGGTATTAACCCACCTCTTATCCCCTGCCCTAGCTATGGGTTTATTTGTAAGATTTGTATCAGTAAATCATTATCTCCAAAAAATTCTTAAAATCTAAAAATATTTTATGGCTTTAACTGGACTGAAAAAGGTTGAAAAGCCATTAAAAATAAATCAATTGATATGCATACCAAATACGTCCAAATAAGGAAATCTGTATACACATTTCCAGTTACCTATTTTTCTATCCTTTCAGTTTAGTTTGGCTTAGGCAATAAAATTGTTATATAGGAATAAATGTTGCTGCTGACACTGGGGTTTCAACACAGATCACCAGTGAGCAAACACAGGTGATTCCATTTCTAATAATTAGACCACGTGATTGCAAAGGAAATTTATATATATGGGAATTAGCGTGGCATCTAAGTGATCACCGTTTCTATTCTATCCTCTATTACTATACGAATCACCATTCTCTATACTGATCACTATTCATTGGTTACTTTTTGAGTGAGTATTATCAAGCAAGTACTATTAGTGTGAGTGACATTCACGGCATCTGACACCGACATTGTTCAACGGTGTTACTATATTTGTATCTGCGATTACAAAGTCTCTACTACAACAAGCATTACAAAAGTGGCAACAAGTGTTCATTGACATCACAAATGTTCTATGTACAATATAGTTTGTAGTTCTATTCATATCTCTCTTGTCTCCGACATAAATAGCCATATCTCCCACAAAATATTACTACAATGAAAAAACAAACTTGAAAATAAACACAGTCATATTCCGGAAATAGAAAAGGGAGAATGCACAAATCAACTGACAATGTACACTCCTACTTATTCTAATAATATTCTTATGCACATTGTTTTTGATTTTGTCAAGGTAGTGCTGTCCTAGGTCAAGAGGCAGCTATGTTTGGCAACAGGACTCTGCACCATGCCACACAAGCAGGAGAACCCAGTCATGGCTCTCAGACAATTTCTGGGACCCCATCTTACATCTAGGCACCTAACCCCCCAGAATGCAACCCCCTTGATTATTATGTGTGGGAGAGATCAACAAAATTCATTGTAGCACATAAGACGAATTGAAGGCAAGGATTATGGCAGCATTCACCAACAAGGAGACCATCCTGAAGAGATGCAGGAGATTGGAAGGCATGATTGAAGCCACTGGTGAGTTTATTGAATAAATTTACTCTGTAGTATTTTAAGATGTTTTTGCGTAATCTTGGTAAATATATCTTTTAAAATGAAATATCAGTGTTATTTTTGTGTCATTTAGACAATTCATCCATTGCTCCCTGTAGATGAATTTAATTTTACCTTTTTTTTCCCTCATATATTGAGAATACTAACATAGCAGGTTTCATTGTTACTCTGGAAATGAACCCAATATAAACATAATCAATTTTATGCCCAAGTGAACAAGAGAACCCACATTGATTTTGATGATCCTGTGGATTATGAGCAATTAGATTATGTCATGCCATGCCATCCTACTTCTACGCACATGGCTTCAGCGTCAATGCAAACCAATTCCATTGAAGTGCTGGTCATGGATTAGTGGAGTGGTCATACATGTTTCATCAGGACATTGCAACATTCCACATGCCCCAAGTGACCTGTGAGTGGCCTGTTGGGAAAATCTTCACAATTATCTGCCCCTTACCTAATAAGTGGCTTCAAGTTGTCATGATTTGAATTTGTGTCCAAGGAGTTTTAGACAAGAAGAAAATGGTACTACTTTGATTAATTGACTTTGATTATCAGGATGGGAAATGAAGAGAAAAATCAAAATCATCTTAACATTTTTCAGTGATCCAAATTAAACCTATACTAATATTTCATCTCAACAACCATTTTGAGAATTCAATAAACCATATACTCAAGCGGACTTTATTACAAAATATTGTTCAGAAGGACATTTCTTTGATTTCAATCTTACCTGGAATGACTGCAGAATTTTTCCTCTTCTCCTTTTATAGGCAGAATTCCACAAATGCATGCTGGGATATTTTTCTTAGCCAATAAAATGGAACGGCTTGTGTTTTGACATCACTCGGTCCAGATTTGCCTTGTCTGACCTTGCTTTTGTATTGCCTTCTTACCTGTTGATTTGCATTGTATATAATGTTAGCTTGCTTGCTTGATACTATTTCATTTTTGCCCTTTTCTCTTTTCATTTCAAAATTTATTTATTCTGTTCATTGGACAGTTGTTATTTGTCTTGCATTTTGATAATAGCTTCTAATTCATCAGACATTGTCATTTTTTCATGATCAACTAATCGGGTGATAATGATATTGCCCAGGTAGAAGATCAACAGTTCCAATTCCCAATTGCAAACACCTAATCAATGATTATGTTTGACAAATGTTTAAGTTGGTTGTTCTTTCAAGAAGAAGCCACTCATATAAATACATCTTTTATTTTAGTTCAGCTTTCAGAGTTAGTGGGAAAAAAAATGAGGGCAGTCAGAAATAGACAAAAATTGATAGATTTTTTTTCATAACAAAATAAACTGGACAAAAACTTGAACAAAGCATTTGCAAATGTTACTTGATGCTATAACTCTTGAATTTCTTTTGGAAAATGACATTTTTCTTCATTTTTTTCCTGATAAATTAGATATTCAATTTTCTGGAACATTTAATTATCTGAACTAAATCTGAATTAATGAACTAAATTAAAATTTTGATATCTCAAAAAATATGTCCAATATTTCTGAAAATTTTTCTCAAAAAATTTTAAATGCAATGTCAATTGTTGTCTACTGTCTTAATTTTTTTCATTGTTCTATCTCTTCTGATTTTGTACGGTTTCAGAATTTAGCTCACAATGCTTTTGGAATGCTTCACCTGTTGAACAATCTGGTCAATTGTGTGATTTTCCTTTCACAGTTTGACATCATCGGCTCTTAGAGACTTGTTAACTTTTTGTTGGTTCATCATGTTGGAAAATGACATAGTGATGATGATCAGAAATTCAGATTATATGTGTTATTCTACTATATTTCCCAATTTGTTCCTTAATTTTGGACACTTGATATTTGAGAAAAAAATTAAATGAATCCTATTACTCTCTCTCTCATTCAAAATTACTTATAAATTTAAAACACAACTATCATTTGTTGACATTTAGTGAAAATTTCAGAAAAATTGGCCTTATATCTTTTGAGATATCAAAGTTTCAATTTTTGTTCTTTAATTTTGGACACTACTGTATGTTTCATCCCCTGTCCCAAGGTATCTGGATAATCAATAAGAACTGTAATATTACAGATACATTGATGGCAATCATTGGGGGGGGGCATGGTGGATGCTTTTACTGAATAGCATTTCTGATGTATTTTTTGTTTTTTTGACTAAGTTGAATAAATGAACAAGACAACAAACAAGGTACTGCAATTAAGCATTTTATTTACCGTATTCACTTAGAAAATCCAAGTCACAATCATAGATGAGAGATTTCAATTTTTCCTGCTCATTATATTGTACAGATTTTTGTCATTTTATTCATGAAAAAGTCCGGATTGCTGCCAAGAAGTTATTTATTTTATTAAAACGTCATCAATCATTTACAGTAGAGACCATTTGTTTTTAGTTTTAATATAAGAATTCTTGTTTCTAAGCATGATCAGTTCTGAAGGTAATATTGGTCACTCTAATGAGAACAAAAATGATTTAATGCCATTCTTAGATGCTGAAAATAACCTTGCATTAAATTTTCATTACAACTGAAAGTGCTAAAAACAAAAATGTCAAATGCAAAAACAATTTGAACCTATTCCAGATTGAATTTATTTCTAAATTCTATCAGTTTTAGTCCAGATTTTGAACTTTCCATGCAGGCTAACACCTTAGTACTCTATATATTCTGTGACGATTATGTTCAAAGTATATTTTAGAAGCATTTTTATATATTAGCATCTAGTTTTAATCATCTCCATGGAAATTGGATTCAATAAATTAGCCTGAAAGGTAAAAGATTGCATAGATTTATCATTTCCCTTTAAATTACATGAACTGTTTTCAAATATTTCTATTCACAAAGAAAAGAAGCACAAATGGTAGGGAGCACATTGTAGTAGCAGAGATCGGTTTACCTATTGTCCAGTTCACCCACCTCCATGCTCTTTTGAACAGGAGTAGAAGTTTATCGCTTGTTTCCTGTTTAGGATTAGGTATTTGTTTCATTCTAAATTCTACTTCAATTCTAATGTCTCTGCCTAAACACCTGAATTTTATTTTTTTTCTCCTCAATAGCAATCAATAGGTTTATCCATTGACACTCCTTTCTGATCTTTTGAACAGGAATAGAGGTTTATACCTTGTTTCCTGTTTAGGATAGAGTTTCTGATTCACTCCCAGTAGCCCCTTATGTCTTAGTGGCTTTATTGCCTTGCTTGGGGGAATTGATTAAAAAATATATAAGTGTATCAGCTGCATATTCTTTTCTCTTAATGACTCCAGTGATGAAAACCAAATAAATAATGGATTTAAATTCATATCTATTTCCCTAGAGTCAAACTTCACAGTGTGCATTTTGGATCATTGTATCTTATAGCAAGCATCTGCATGCATTGTGCATCATAAAGTGGATGCCAGAACATAATGCATCAAGTGTACACCTGAGAACAATTGAACTTTGGATATCTGTGAACATTGTGTCTCACAGTGTGTATCTGAGAATATTGTACTTTGTGCGTCTATAAACATTGTACCTTACAATGTGTATCTCCATGTTTTGTAGCTTAAATTTTACAACAGGAAACATTGTACTTCGCACTAAGTATTCACATCCACTGTGCATCTTCAGATATTGTATTTTGTGCACTCAGAATGCAGACATGAACATTATACTTTCTCCCTAAGTTACTAGCTAGTTTCCAACAACTGAAAATATCACATATAAAAGGATTTAAAAATAGCAATTTAAATCCAGAACTTAAAACATAGCAGATAGGAAAAAATTGTCTAAAAAGATAAATATTTAATGAATATTTCCATCTGAATTTTGAAAGAATGTGTCTTAGGACCATATCACATTGAAACATTGGTTCTCAGGTGATCACCAAATTTAATGTCGAACCTGCTCAATACGAATTTCTCTAAGTTCGGATGTGCCCATGATGTAATGAATAATGGCTCAGAATTGAAAATCTGAGTTCCCAATTCCAGACAGGTTTGTTATATTCACTTACAAGCAAATACCCTTGTGAAAGGCAAGAGTCCATCTTTTTTCCTCCCCCAGCTATGGGTTAATTAGTATGACTTGTATCAGTAAAAATCATAAATTTTTTACAGTCTAAAAATATTTTCTATCTTTAAGCAACCTGAAAAAAGGTTGATAAGCCATAAAAAGGAAATCAATTAACAGAATGTTATTCCTGTGGATTTTAACAGAACTAACAACTAAATACCTTTTTTTTTAAAAAATTGAAATAATCTGTCAAATTTTGCAGGTCAATACTTAACCTTTTTCCTCATCACTGCTAAGGAATTGGATTTATTTATATTTCTGCAGATGCTGCTTGTTGGATGATTTCTTCTCATATTCATTAATAAATGAAAATGGCTGCAAAATAATTAATTCTCTGAAATCTATGTTTTCTGCCTAAATATATTTTTAAGAATTTTACAGTAATTCCTTTACCAAAAAATAGAAAAAAAATCAAAGATATTTTGTTTATATTTATCTTTAACATAAATATGCTATGTGTATATTTCTAAAATCTGATGTCCTGCGACATTTCTGAGTCCACATTCAGAATCAAGGCACACTTGATTTAGTGAAGTATAGCATAATTAGTCTAGGAAGCAGACCGAAGTTCTTTCTGTAGCCCAATGTAATCTGGTATCATTCAGTGGATTTTTAGATTACTCATTCTGCATTCTAATTAATTCTTACGCTTTCCCATTTTACCAATGAATTTTTTTTATTCATTACACTAACAGTCATCATAATTAAAACATCTGGTGGTGAGCCCAACATGCAAATCAGGACCAGTTATAGGATTCTATTTCATGCATACATACATAAGTGCCTGTGTGTAAAACAATAGCAAAGATTGTATTTTGCCAAGAAAAAACCATTTTGAAAGCATTCAGTGCTTGTGATCATAGTGCATGAAGTCAAAAGAGAAAGATCATTAACATTAATTTTATAATCAGGTTTCCTGAAGAGTTGATGGAATTCTGAGAAACTTAAGAGTTGAAACAAGATAAGTGAACATCTAATTTTAGGGAGTTGGCCTTTTGTATCAAATACATACTGCAAATAACTTTTAAACAACTCCTGATAAGATTTTTTTAAAAATCAATTGTATTTCCTATATGTTAAGTTAACCAGTGAATCCCCATGAATAAAGGTGTAACAATGTCTTAGCCTCTGGCATTTTTGCAAATCATCAGATTTTGGTTTTTGAGCATTTTTCAAATCAAGCTTTGTTCATTCACTATTTACATGCACCTTTCTTTTTTCTCTCTGGGAAATCAAAAATGGAAACTTCTTTAAAAAAAAAAAAAAAAAAAAAAAAATTATCCTCGAAATACCCATTGAACATTCTATTAAAAGTTTTCTTACTTTAAACATATAACTTTTACTTTTATTCACTTTTAATTTTTTCCTCAATTTTCAATTTCTTGCCTGATTATTTTTGCTTATACGGTAGGATGGGTTTAGTTTATATGTGAATACGAAGGCACTAAATGCAAGGGATTTCGGCATCAGCAGATTTTGTTGGCAAGGGATTCTGATCCCCGCCCACATATACTGAGGCACAAGTTACACACACATAAGTGCAAAAAAGACTAAAGATTATTGAAGTTATTTACATCCAACAAACAGCACCATTGATAAAAAGAAGTGTAGTCTCAATTCCAGATTCTTGAACACATATAAATAAAAGTATGTCATTGCATGTGACTGCTATAAATTTAAGCTAGCTACATTTGACTGACGTGCTAATACCCTTTCTCAAGGGTATTAGCACGTGTCGAATCCATTATATTCACTTACGTGCTAATACCCTTTCTCAAGCGTATTAGCATGTAAGTCGAATCCATTACATTCACTTACGTGCTAATACCCTTGGGAAAAATATGAATTCTCTTTTTTCCCACCAGCTATGGGTAAATAGCAGGACAGACTGGGTTCTATAGCCTTGGATGGCAACTGGTCTACCACAGAAAAAAATGGCAACCTACTGCAGGAAAACATCTGCCTTGTCAGTCATGTATCTTTCGATACACGATCACCTACGCGTGTATCACGCATGGCACATAACTAACTGACTGACTAGATTGGCAACTAGGTCTCACCATTTTACTGTTGAACTAGCAATCAACACTTCTATTTTAACAGTTTCTTTTCTCACACTTCCCACCTGTGAAACGTCCTTTTCATATCTTACTTCCCGGATAATTACAGTTGTCAAAAATTTAAATGCATCATCAATTGCAATCTTTTGTCTTCTTGAACCCCCATTCCTGTTTGCCCTTTTCTCAGTCCTCGTCATTTTCTGTTTTCACATGATCTCAACCTGATCCCACAGGGGACGGTGATCTCCCTTCTCTCTCCAGACATAGACAGGGAACACCATTGGAAAATTCGTAAACTTAAGGAATCAGCACATATGCTAGGCCACAAAAATCTCCTGAGTCGGCCAAGCATAGAAATAAATACAATATGGAAACCAGTAATAAGGAGTGCCAGAGAAAAGCAATGATAACAAAAAAAAAAAAAAAAGTTGCAATATGAGTACTGGTAAAAAATGGTTGCTGAAAAATTAGGTTTATAATACTCAGAAATTCATACCCAGATGAAGGACACATGGCACAGTGGATAAAGGCGTTGGTTAGATCCAGTGACAGACCCAAAGAGTGTGAGTTCAATACCCGGTTCAGGCAGTGGAGAACTTTCAGAGGGAAAATTAGCAGGAGATAACTGATAACTGACATCCATCAAACATGGCTCATGGAACTAGAACAGTCTACCCCAGTGATCGAAATAAAGGGTTCGGTTCAAAATTCCAACCACCTGAAGAAGGCCGGAGCGTACAACGGCTGAAACGTTGTGACAAAAATGGCGACAAAGATGAGGACAATAGTCCGACTAATGTAAATACTGTACATAATACCTCATTTCAGAAATATAGACAAACTTTATCATCATTGTTCTATTTTTAATATTAATGTTCTTTTAATATTTTTAATATTCAGCACTATATGAAAATATTTGCTTTACTGTTATATTCTTAAATCTTTATAGGTGTGTGTTTGTCTGTGTACACAGTGAATGAAACTGTGTTAATTGTCCTTAAGCAAATAAAGAATAGAAGCTAATATTTCATTAAGAAAGAAGAGCACAGGTTTGTTTTGTTTCAGGGCTGATTTTTATTTTGATGACATGACGATCAAAAGTACAAACATATCAAATTGTTGAAAATTAGATTGTCAATTCAGTGAAAAAAGATGAAAAGAACTCATAGGAAAGATCATCCTCTCTCACCATCTCAGCCTCACAACATTTGTTCCTCTTGACAGCAGTTCTTCACTTTTATTTCTAAAGAATTCTTTTAAAAAAATCAATTGAATTTATTGGAAGTTTCTTCAATTTGATCCTTGTAACATTCTTGTTTATTATGAAATCTGGGCAGGATGTTTGAAAACATACGAGTCAGTAGAGGACAAACACACACTTGAGGCTTACTGCTGCCTCTTGGCTCAATAATGATAGCTTTGTGAAAAGACTTTCCATAGATGGAAGTTTACTTTAATTAAATAAATTTGTTGGGGAACTAAAAGCAGGCATATAAAAAGGGCATTCATCACAAAAAAGTGGGATAACAAAAAATATATACTATCATAAAGTTTTGTATATAACGGTCATCGGAGGTTGTATATTTTTTAGTCACTTTGCATATTTCTTTTGCCCTCAATTTTTGTCATGATGAGAGAGAACCGATAAATCGATTAAGCTGTTTTTAATCGTATTTCAGTATTACCAATTTATGGTAATATATAATTTTTGTTAGATCTTTTTTGTTATGAATGTCCTTTAAATGCCCAGTTTAATTGCTCTAATAAATTTTGTACCTCTGCAAATATCTTTCAATACAAATGTTATTCCTTTAAATACACACGGTACAGATGGTTTGAGGAGAGAATCGCAATAATTCATCACAGTGTTTTAGAGGTTGAAAACTTTACGACACAGGTTGTTGCATGGGAATGACCCATCCCACTATTTTAGAGGGGGTAGGAAACATTATGGCCGAGAGGGTTTGAGCAGAGAATGGGAATGAACCAATCACTATTTACAATCTCATTTCAGTACCAAGAAAACAAAATAGAACTTGGCTATTGAGAAGGAAGCTACAGGAATGGTATTGAATAAACCAAATCAGAATGGGCATGTATTAAACAGAAACACTGTCATTGAGAAATATGAAGAGAATCTGTAATGGGGTAGGTAATGTTGGGTGTTGATGTATTATTTTTCCTGTTGTTATTATTTGGTAACTGCAATTGATATTAATGACAGAAATTAAAATGATTAAAATCTACAATGATAACAACAATAAAAATTGGAGACATGTGTTGACATAAGTAGCAAGAATTTGTTTTTTGTTTTTGTTGTGAGGCAGACCCCTTTTACACAAGATGGACTCGTCCAAAGTATACTTATACTGACAGAGAGAATATCTGCAGGTTGAGATATGTTGAGTTAGGGTGAGAGATACGGAGACAGTACACAGGGTGTTTCACAGAGAGTTATACCAGAGTCCAGTGAGAGAGATAATTACGGTTTCACTTACAGAGACTTGTACATATACTTTCTACTAAGCCACATTCCTGGACTACTAATCTTCACTTCAAGTCTGTATTCTTAGATTTAATACACTTATTTTTCTATCTCAATTACTGGCGTTGTTTATTTATTTGTGCAGGATTCCATTCCCGGAATCCACAACACTTTTTATGATCTGAATTACAGAATATTGGTATGGTACATGTAAAAATGTTCTCAGTATCTCTTTAGTTTAAAAGTTAGTGCTTACATGGTTCTGAGAATTTTGTTTGTGAAGATGTGTTTGAAATTGTCTGTTTTTGATCTTCCCAGCACGCTGTGTGTTTCTGTACTGCTACATGTCTACTCATCAACTGACTACTGCTATGGGTACCCTAGCAATACTCTACCGACTCGCTTGCGGTGGAAGGGCCATTTTTATAATGATGAGGATTAAGATGATGAAATATCCTTTATTTTTATCATCACTTTAGAATGATAAAATAGCCTCATCATTCTGGACAATAACAAATCCATGAACCAACTTCTTCAGTGCAGAAATTGACAACTTTTAAATATATCTAAAATTACACTTCATTATATTCATTTTTGAAAGAATTTTATATCCATTATTTCTTATTACTCTCCATATTATAGTGGCACACTTTCACCAATAAAGTGGTTTCCCTGATGGAAAAAAGGGACGGAGGTTCGATTCTTGTCAGAGGCATGATTTTCTTTAGGACTTCGCAACCTAAGCCAGTTGTTATTAATTTTACTGTTTAAGAAAATAAAACTAAAAAGAAAGACAGGGATAGCGACACACAAAAAAGACAGGGATAGCGACTCAAATACATGTACCACTAAAAATAATATTTATAGTAACAAGAAATAATATCAGATAAAATAATCATTTAAAAACTTACTGTTATTTAAAAACTTCATTTAAAAAAAAATCATTTAAAAACTTCATTTAAAAACTTACTTTCAGAAATGAAACTTAAGCTAGCAGATACAGATGCATAGAATTCCTAACAAGAGAAGTTATTTTCTTTTATAGCTAATTCAAATCTTACTTTGTCAGGTTGGTCTCTGTGGTCAAACTGGTAGCAGCATGTTATGGTTAAAAAAGCAGTTTACCTGATGGAAAAATTGAATAGAGGTTTGATTTCTGTTGATGCCACATTTTTTTCTTTATTAGACATTCTGAATCTAGATCAGTTGTTATAAAAAAAAAAAAATGGACAGCAACTCAAACCTGTGTACCCACTTCAGCATATTACAATTATCTTTTATAGCACTAAAGACATTTTTATGTTTTTATAGATTTCATCATTGTAAAGATGTAATCAAAACTGTAAATAAAATCAAGAAGTAGTCATATATTCATTTGTTTGAAAGCTGTGACCAAATGTCTATCCTTGAAATGTTGACTGGTTATCAATCCAGCCATGATTTCATTTTAGTTTTAAGTGCACAGTTTCAAGTAGATTAACATATCTCTCTACATTGTCTTGTCATTTTAAAGAAAGCTATGGTATCCCTAACCACTTGGGTTCCATCAAGTGCTCACCATAATCCCCCAGGCAGTTGTGATTAATGTTTCATCTTCTCAGATGTATCCAGCTTTTGGGCAGATCTTCTATTGTTATAGAAAATCCATTTTTCATCTCACGTAGCCTCAATACATTTATTTCATGTTAGCATCAATTTGCCAGTTTCCTCTCTTCCCAAAGCTGATAAATTATTTGAAATCTTCTTCCAAGTTGATCCAAAGTGGAAAAGTTCTTGTATAGACGGAAATTGTCTTAGCGCTTGGAAAAAGTGTAATATGTAAAAGATTAGTGTAAATTGACAAGATGCAATAAAGTCTATTTTTAATTGCATCAAATTCTGTAAAATTTTATCTGTAGCCTAAGAACTGATCTTAAAATGTCGCAAAATTCTTTCTTTCTTTGTTAATGGTTCCCATATGTCATTTATTTCTACGCTATGTCTACTGATGAGTTCATCATGAAAGTATCTTTGTTTTGAATTGGATTCTCACTGAGTGCTCTCCCTCATGATTTGGATCATGTGTCAGACAAAATAATTTAATCTTAGAGTTTCTACTTAATAGCAATAATTAACAAGAAATTGACAATGTTGTAGCCTTTTCTAGCAAGTTATATATATATATATATATATATATTTAGTTTTAAGGTATGCTATATTTATGGGAGAACATATATAAGTATAAAAGTGAACCTTGAAGTCAACACTCAGAGGCGACAGACTGTTTCATGCTAAACACAGTCATCAGGTCACACACACACACACATATATATACTCCTGGTCAAAATCTTAAGACCAGTTACAAAAGGGTTAAAAAAAAAATAAAAAAATACTTTTCAATGTTTGTTTTAATTAATCAGTTAAAAGCTTAAAATGTTGACTTGTTTGTTGATAAATGACATTTTCTAATTAAATGTAAATGTTTCATAAATATATTTCAATTAAAGTAACAATATATTTTTTTTTTTAACGCTTTTGTATTTGGTCTTAAGATTTTGACCAGGAAGGAATATATATAGGCACAATCCTTCTTTCATGCACATTTTATTGAATACGACAGACAAGGTGCTTTTATTTAGTTTTTCATACAATTTCTCATGCGATCTAATATTTTTTTCTTTTCGCATGATAAATCATATAAAAACTGTCCAAATGTTCTTTTTATCCGAGCGCTTTCGGCTATACATTTATCCATTTTCAAGGATGAAATATTTTAACTGTTAAATAAGAAATTGTTGCATGTATGTATTTAAATAATGTTTTCATTTTTCAAAACATGGTCAAGATATTGTGTCCATGTTCATAGTTGATATTATTGAGTGTTGGTTTTTTGTTTTTATTAATAGGGCTTCCATTATTTTTAACCTTTTTTTGCATGTAGATGATGCTATTATATTTCTGTTGTCAACAAGTATGTTACAAATAGGGTCTGGTAGGTCTTCATGAATATTTAAATGAGATCTAATTGAGCTATGGCCAGAAAGGTGTAGAGTGAGTCTGCATGTTAAACATGCTGTAGTGTGGCCTACATAATAATTTACGAATTTTGATTCATCAGGAATACAATCCTTAAATGGGTATTTAAATTCATAAATAATATTTGCCCTATTTAATTTTGTTCTAAGAGGTGAATCATTATTTTGAACTATAAGGTTAAAGGTTTTAAATGTTTTGTAATAAATAATTAATCTAATTTTTGCTATTGTCAACTGGTGTTGTGCATTTTTTATGATGTTCTTAATTCTACTTTCATCTTGTTTATAATTTTATAATATATATATATATATATATATATATATATATATATATATATACATGATTTTATTTTGTGACAAGTATTTATATATAAGAGCAAAAATGTTATTGGTTTTTCAAAATTTTTAGTGTCAGGGCACTAATTGAATATTCATCAGGTGATTGGAAAAGTCAGGCAAATTGTCTTGTGTGTGTGTATATATATATATATATATATATATATATATTTTATCACAAAATAAAATTCTTACATTTACCTTGATGAAGTCCCTCAGAGGATGAAGCATGTCACCTAAGATAAGTTTTCCTTTTGTCTTTTTTCATATTGTCTTTTTACAGATATACTCTATCTGAAATTTTCTTATATATATATAGCCAAACTGTGGCCATAGAAATCAACACTGCATGATGACATGGAAAATAAGAATAATAGGTATTAGAAAAACATTTTTGATATCTAGAAATTTTTCATTTTATATAAAAGGGCTGACTTTCTTTCTTTGACATTTTGTCTGTGTGTAAATTTTCATCTATAATGCATACATCTGTGTTGTGTGTGAATGACTTGCTTGTGATATTTAATGTACACAATTTGACTGAGTTTTAAATTAATACATTGGAATAACACACTCCCCATCCACTCAGTCTGGATATCCTCTACATGTGGCCCAATAGTAAAGTTTGAAAGGAAACAAGAAAAAAAAACATTAATTATTCAACCCATAAAAAATACATTAATTATAAGAAATATTTTATTGAATATTTAAAAAATTATATGTTAATTAATAGATTTATTTTTGAATAAACAAGCTTTGTTTAATTTTACAGAAATATTTTAAGGCTTGTCAATGAATACAATTTGAATGAAATTGAAATAGATATATGTCAAGAGGGGATAATTTCCTTTAGTGTTTGGCAACAACCCCTGGTAACAGGAAAATAATATAAGCTGAAACATTGCATGTTTCAACTTATATCAGCCCTTTTAAGTCATTTTTCAGCTTCTGTATTTGGACATAATATATTTTCTTCTAAATGAACAAAGAATTTAGATTTGAAATTTGGTTATCTTGCCATCAGTGAAGTAACTGGTATCAAACTAGTTTAACCATGAAATAATTTGATATCAAATGTGGTATCCATGGCAAATGAATGAAATATACTATTATATCTAGAGACACTGAAAGACATGAGAGAATTATGCCTGCCTAAAATGAAAATACCAGACAATGAAATCTTTTACTTTTATTATTTTAACTTTTATTCCTATTGGCCTTCTGAAAGACATGCACATCCACTCTCATCATATAACGTCTGCTTGAATATAGAATAGGTAATTACAAAACTCTTACAGAAGGTAGCGAAGAAAAACAAAAAGAAAGCATTAAATATCAATGACAAAAAAACTGAATGTATGATTGTTAGCAAAAGGAACAGCTGGTTTCAATTACAATCATCAAAGTTAAGCAACTTCAAGCCTGGTCTATACCTAGATGAGTGACCACTTGAGAATACCAAGTGCTGTAAACTTGGATGTGAAAGTGGTGTAATAAAGACTCGGAATTGTTAATTGGAGAACAGAGTTCCAATTCCATTTTGTTTTTTTATATTCACTTACGTACTAATAGCCCAGTTAGTTATGTGTTAATTAATAAGACTTGTATCACTAAATTGTTATTATCTCCATACCTCCAAATTCTTAAAATCTAAAAATATTTTCTCGCTTTAAATAACCTGCAATAGAAAACGAATCAATTAATTAAAAGGAACAGCCCAACTTGCAAATTACAGATTGGAAATACCAAAATCAAACATGTACAGCAATTGGGAAGCATATTAACAGAGGGCACATGTGGATAGCAAAAGTTGCCTTCCAAAAGCTAAGCAAAGTATTAAGAACTAGAAAAATATCATTAGAAACAAAGAAAAGAGCACTGAACTGTTAGGTGATATCAGCCCTCCTTTATGCTGGACAGTCTCCTCACAGATGAAGAAGAGACTTAAAGCAACAGAAATGTGGTTCTACAGAAGGATGCTGAGAACACCATGGACCAAGCATGAGAACAATAAAGTTCGAGAAACAATGACAGCAAAAAGGACACTTATAATTAACATCGAGAAGAGATAGTTGAAATTTCTGTGGCACATAATGAGGAAATAGGGCTTTGAAAATTTGATACTCACATGGTAGGTTGAAGGTGATTTGGCTAGAGGAAAGCAAAGCACAATCTATCTGGCAAGCCTGTGTGAATGGAGAGCAGATCATGGTTTGGCAGAAATGGCAAAAAGAGAAAAGTTATTAAGAGCTGCAAAGGACAGGAATTTGTTTAGAGCCATGATCACTAGCATTCTGAAGAGACATGACACATAGAAGAAGACAAAGAAGAATATGATTGCTGTTGTTTTGTGAAATGATCCTTGGCGACAAGTTGGATATTTTCTATATTTCAGAGATAAGGTTTTGTAACTATTTGCATTATTCACACTGTTCTCCTCATCTTTATCATATTCACTATGTTTCGTCTGTTATATGTTCCAGCCTTTTACAGGGGATATACGATGGAATATCAAACTGAACACTCTATTTAGTCCACTGGGATAGATTGACACAATGGATAAAAGCATTGGTTGATTGATCCAAAAAGTGACTTGACCTAAAGAGTTGCAAGTTCAATACCTGGCCACAGTGGAGGTGAACAGAAACTTAGAGAGTTGTGTTACTAAAAAGGGAATTAACTGAAACTGAGATATCCAGAAGAGGCATGGCATGTGGAACTATAAAAATCTACCCTACTCCAGACTAAATAAATGTTTTAGTTTGAAATTCCAACATATAGCACCCGAAGAAGTTTGGAGCATGTAACGGGCTTAAATATCGTAAATATGACAATAAAGATGAGGACAACTATCTGAATCATGTAAATAGTGTGAAAAGTTTGTTGAATGTCTTTAGTTATCATAAGATTGACATGAGCTCTTGAAGCTAGTGAGTGACTTGCAATGCTCATTGCAGAAATGGCAAACTAATTTGTTCAGTACAGTTTTGCTAATTCTGCTCATCTTGCTCAGGGGCTTCTCTGACGTTAAATTATTCCCAGCATAGGACTGATCCTAACTTGTGAAATGTCTACCAAATGTATGCATACGTGTGGTTGTAGTTGAGGTGTGACTGAATAAGACCCACCCTCGGGACTCATAACTCCCAAATGAACATTTCAGGGATGATTGTCTAAGCAATTCCTGTCACTGATTTCTTTTGAGGAGATAGAACTTTGCCCAGCCCTAAAGCCACTTTTCAGCACAATTAGCCACAGCAGCAGTGGCACAACAAAAATGTTGAGACAACCAGAGACAAAGTGAAATTCAAATTGTAGGAGGATGTCCCAAAGAGAACCAGGGGTCCTTCACACCTAGTGGTCTAACAGTGTGTTGGGACACTAACCCCAGTATTTCTACATCCCCATGAAATATAGGCCATTTCAATAACTTGGACCAATTTTAAATGTGAGTTAAGTTTAAGTATCTAATAATTTTTTTCTTTCAGATTTAACAACTTAAGTCTTTGCCAATTTTAACCAGGGAAAGAGTAACAATCGAACAATGTGTTAAAGTTAATCGAAGTCTATTATTAAAATGGACATTCAAACAGAAATGCATTTCACGTACTTCACAATTTTTTTTTGTTGACATAATGGACCAATCAAGAGTGAAATTGGAAACATTTTTCATAAATTCAAGTAAACTGGGTCGGTGGCAGATGTGAAAACACCATTGCATGCTTGTTTATGCTGTTCACATTGAAAAAATTGCTGCAGTGCATGAGAATGTAGCTGAAAATCCAGACACCTCTATATGTCATCGCGCACAGGAATTGAACCTCTCCACGACAACGTTAAATCAAATTTTGACAAAAGATTTGTCTCTACATGCTTACAAAATTCAATTGATACAAGAACTGAAATCTGCCGACCATTTGGAGTGCCATACTTTCATCAGTTGGGTGCATGAGGAAAAACAAGCCAATGAAGATTTTTCGCAAAAAATCCTCTTTAGTGATGAAGCCCATTTTTATTTTGGTGGATTTGTTAATAAGCAGAATTGTCGAATTTGGGATGATGAAAATTCAAGGAAGATTGTTGAAAAGCCATTGCATCCACAAAAGGTCACTGTTTGGTGTGAATCTTTTGTAGCGGAATCATTGGGCTGTATATTCATAAATTTGACGGTCTATTTTCATAATAGGTTTTGATAACTTTAACACATTGTCTGATTGTTAATCTTTCCATGGTTGAAATTGCCAAAGATTTAAGTTGTTAAATCTGAAAGAAAAAGCAAAGAAAATCATTGGACACTTAAATTTAATTCTCATTTAAATTGGTTCAAGTTATTGGAACACCCTATATAAATATATGCATACAAGTTAGACATTGGCTCCTATAGGAAACTCATCCACCCTATGACAGGTCTTTTTTGCATGAAGGGTTACATGTTATCCCCCTCAGTAGCAAAAGAGCTGGTGGGGAACCAGCTTAGATGCTAACCCCACCCATCCATGTGGCAGTTTGTACTGGGTTACATGCAACCACATAAGTACATATATACAGACCGAGAAACTTGTTATCTACAAGGAAAAAATATCTACACTATACAAATTTTATTTTGAAATGATATCTACATCATAAAACAGGTGATATTTTGTCTTTTCCTTGCAGATAACAAGCCAATGTAGCACCTATACATACATACTGATACGTACATAAGACAAACTTACAAAAATATATGAAGTCTCACAAAACTGTGAAACATATATTGACACAATATGAAAAAAGTTACGTAATCCCATGAGTACACTGAAACACACACAAACTCAGAGATTTGTAAGCAATTTACAAATTTACCCGCATTCTAATTCCCTCACCCCTTGCCATCACACCCAAGACCTCCAACTTAGTCCTGAACCTGCACCACAGGCATAAGTTGTAGTTGTGCAACAAGTGAACTTTGTTTTCACTTATCAGTTGATTAAAAAAACTCTGATCAAAGGCATGGCAAGGTGTGTTTGATGTGATGGTCAATAAATGTGTATTGCTTTAAATCAGACTATATATAAAAACTTAATCACATTCATGACCCTACAACCAAACAGAATAACAATGTGACCCCCAAGAGAATTGTAGATTTTTCAAGAATCTAAATAAATGGGAAATAAATTCAAATCATCCTCAAGTTTTCATATTTTTGTTTGTTTCCATTTTTGGTCATTTTTTTTTATTTCAGGCCTTTCTCTCTTTTTTCTTGCTTCTAGTCTTGGATCCATTTCAGACATTCCTTTCTTTCATTCTTATCAGAAAATCTTTTTAAATATATTAGTCATTCTATTGTTCATTTCTTTCTTTTTTTTCTTTTTCTCTTCTCTCATTCTGCTTTTTATTTTCCATTCTCTCATTCTGCCTTTCTTTTTTCATTCTCCTGTTCTGCCTTACTCTTCTGTTCTTTCATTCTGCCTTACTTTTTCTGTTCTCTCATTCTGCCTTACTTTTTCTGTTCTCTCATTCTGCTTTTTATTTTCCATTCTCTCATTCTGCCTTTCTTTTTTCATTCTCCTGTTCTGCCTTACTCTTCTGTTCTTTCATTCTGCCTTACTTTTTCTGTTCTCTCATTCTGCCTTACTTTTTCTGTTCTCTTGTGCTTTTTTCTGTTCTCCCATTCTGCCTTTCTGTTTCTATTCTCTCTCTCTGACTTTTTATTTCTGTTCTCTCATTCTGCCTTTCTCTTTCAATAGTCTCATTCTGACTTACTTTTTCCATTCTCTCATTCTGCCTTACTTTTTCTGTTATCTCATTCTGCCTTACTTTTTCTGTTATCTCATTCTGCCTTACTTTTTCTGTTCTCTCATTCTACCTTACTTTTTTCTGCCTTACTTTTTCTGGTCTCTCATTCTGCCTTACTTTTTCTGTTCTCTCATTCTGCCTTACTTTTTCTGTTCTCTCATTCTGCCTTACTTTTTCTGTTCTCTCATTCTGCCTTACTTTTTCTGTTCTCTCATTCTGCCTTACTTTTTCTGTTCTCTCATTTTGCCTTACTTTTTCTGTTCTCTCATTCTGCCTTACTTTATCTGTTTTCTATCTCACACTTTCTATTCTCTCACTCTTCCTTTCTTTTCAGTCATGTCTCTATTTCAGTTGCTTCTTTTCATATTTTCTTTTAACTGTTTTCCTCATTTTTTCTTCAACAGCAAATATTGCAATAGAGTTGAATGCAATTAAGATGATTGTTATGCCTTTCTTGTAATTAAATAATAATTCCAATATACCTTGAAAATCAGCTTTTGAATTTCACATATATTTTCTTTTTTGTTCATTTATTCTAATTTAATTTGCTTCTTCTTCTTCTTTTCACTGTTTTTCTTTTTCATTCACTTTCTTTTTATTCTGTTTTTATTCTCTTTTTTTCTCATTTCCCTTCTTCTCTTTTCTCCTTTGTCATTTCTTTTGACTTTTTCCTTTTTTGCTTAAAACGAGAGAAAATATTTGCCAGATTGATAGGCAGAGAATTTTTATCTGTCAAATTCTTCATAAAACTGAAGCAGGAATTAAAGAAATCATAAAATATTTAAATTGAACAAAAGTGAATTAAATAAGGAATAAAATGGAATAAAATATTAAATAAATTTCACAAAATAAAAACATTGATAGAAATATCTCAAGATAACAAGATCACACAATAATAAAATGAATAAATTATATTTATGGGGAAATTAAAAAAATAATACAAAATCATGAAGTTAGTTCCTGAATTTGCCATTAGGCAGGGATCAGGTAATGAACATTGAAAAACAAAATGTATTCCTTTCAGTCAAAATGATTTAATTTCTTACTTAGATAAACTTGAGAACATCAGCAGCAGCAACAACTAAAATGGATAGCACATGTAACTCAAAGAGAGGAAAAATGATGTTGATTATGTTGACTCTTGTGATCCTACCAAGGATTGAACTCCCCATCCTTGGCTAGGAAATTTCTGAAGATATTAGTCTCCAACTTCTCAGTTTAATGGATGTGTTCTAAGCTGTGGCAGTAGCTTGTCTCCCTTCCTGCCAAATTGGATATAATTTTCAGGCGTTATTTAAGTAGACTGAGATTTCTTCTCAGGGAATAATTTCCTTTTGTCTGGTAAAGTACTGTTACTCAGTTTATTGGGCAACAAATAACATAAGTAATATGTTGACGTTCCACACTGCCAAAAACAAAAGATTAGGAAGGGATAAGTGATGGAATGAGTGACAATAGTTAAATTCTTTTCCTTGAAAAATTGTTTTAAGAGAAATAAATTTCAGCTGAAAGTAACACTAACTGCTCACTCGAAAAATGCTGAATGTTTCCTTATAAGGAAACAGCTAATATTACTATTTAATGAGCAGAGAAATGGCTTCTCATCATTCTTACATAAGACATAGATGCTAGAAGATATAACTGAGTTTTCAAACATTTTGGTTATGGATTGATCTGAAAATTGCCTTTCTTTTATTTGAATTTTTTCTTAAATACCAGATTTTCCAGCTTACAAGACACATTTCTTTTCTAAAATATACCCTGAAAAAATATGTGTGCATCTTCCAAGATGAATGTAAAGCAATGCCGAGGCTCAAGTAAGCATGGACGGTCACCTAATTGGCTTGACTGATCGAGACGTTGATTTGTATGATGAGTCATTACACTATAATGTTAGCCATCTAATTCAGCCTTTTATATGATGTAACCTCAGTACTTGGCTGTTACAAGTATTTCCAAGACTATAAACCTTCCTGGAACTGAGCCACAAGCTTAAACATACTCTATTTACTTGCAGTGAAGAGAGCCTTTCTGCTCTTGACTAGTATGTCATTGCCATACAAACAAAATCGAATGAGTGATTAATGTAAGCAATACGTGGTGCCAGTATGTAAGGGACGCATGGTGAATGTGTTGTTGTATGAGAATGACTTTTCATTTTCTTAGAAATTTCTTTCCAATATTAGGGTGTGTCTTTCAAGCTGGAAAATATGTTAACCTCAACTAATGCGCAGATATTGTCAGAAGAAAGTAAAAACTGAAGTTTATACTCAAGGTTATCTTTAACTATTATTAACCCATTAATCTTTACTTAAAATCTAGTATTAATTATAAAAATCCAAATCAGTATTAGTTATAAACTTATAAAAAATAAAGTATTATATTTTTATAGAAACCTAGTATTAATTATTAATTATTAATTAATTAGGGTCGTTTCTACGTAAAACTGATTAATGAGCACTGCTTCAGAAATGGGACTGTGAGCATCAATTTAATTGCTGCCACAAAAACGAAAGCATTAATCTAAAATCTTGACTCTTGAATCATGTTCTTAAATAATCACGTCAGATTGAAACTTCCATATGAATGCCATGCATGTTGTCAAACCCATTTAGAAATATCTAAACTGTTGGCTATATACAACCATTTTCTCAGATCGATGCAAAAAGTAGTGTAGGCTTTTCAGCAAAGACCATCCTTCTTTGAACCACATGGACTGGCGAGAAGGAATCACACACAAAGTACTCTACGAAATAACAGAAACCACATCACTTGAAGACTTTCAACAGCAGCAACAACTAAAATGGATAGGACATAAAACTCCAAGAGAAAATACTGATAGAACCGAGATGTTGGCATTCTATATTACTTCAAATAAAAGGTTAGGAAGGAAAGCCCCATCAAGGGGTAACAGGTACTAGATTCAAAAAACCCATTTTCTTGAAAAATTGTTTCAAGAGAAAGTTTTTATAAATATTAACCGACAATATTACTGGCTGCTCGGTCAGTGAATGCCAAATGTTTCAACACATGCACGGCAACTTCAATAGAAGTGATGTTTCTTGAGCAACCCTCTCCAGGCTAGTTTGTACTCAAAGTTTCTCTTCTCCTAGATTGGCTGCTGCCCGAAGCTATAGGACCTAATCTATCCTGTTATTTTACTCATACATGGGGAGGGGGAGGAAAGATGGACTCCTACCTTTCCCAAGGATAATAGCGCATAAGGGAATGTAATAAACTTGACTGGAATTAAAACTCAGCTCTCCATTTCCTCAGTCTGAGTCACTAAACATTACTCTACCATTCTTCAGATAAATAGTAATAGATATAAACAAAGATATCTTCCAACAAGGCCTCAGGGTTCATGCAGCTCTTTAGATTGTGGTGCTAGATGCAGCAGTCATATATGTTACAACAGGACTCTGCACACTCTCACATGAAATGCATAACCCAGGAGTGGCTGTTCTGTTTTTTTTGTTTTTTTTTTAATTTCACTCCAAAGTAGTTGGCGTATTGTCAACTACCTTTGAGTGAAATTACTACTACTAGAATGGAGGGGATTACAGGGAGTGAAAGAGAATGAGAAGAATTTAGTGAGGATGATTGAGGAAAGGACAATAAAGGAACAGAGTTGAAGAGGACATAAGATGGCAATTGACATTGCATTTAAATTTTTAAAGATTGTAGTTATCAGGGAAGCAAGAAATCAGAAGGTGAGAAACAAGAACTGTTTGAGTACAAGTGCTATTCTCACCTAAAAGCTAGTACAATAGCAAAATGGTGGGACCTAGTTGCCAATCTAGTAGCACACTTAAATTCATGCAGTGAAGACACCAGGGCATCAGAACAGTTGCCATGAAATTATTTGTAAAAAAAGACAAAGGGAAGCCATATCAAATTGGTGAGAAAATGACTGAAGTCAAGATGCTTGGTGCTGATTGATGACATTACGTCTTTGGATTTTGTCATGAAAATCACAAGAATTTTCACAGTTACGTCACCAATTAGCTCTTCTGATTGCAATCTCCGGAATGACCACATCTGCAGCATTTGCTAAAAGTGGAGATCAGGCAGCAACCATTTAATACCAAAAGGACATATTGCATATAAAGGCCAACATGAACTATCTATCATTTGCATTATTTACATTTGGACTGTTGTTCTTATCACAACGTTTCAGCCTTTCTGCCATCTAGTTTTCTTCAGGGGCCTTTAAACTATTTACTGCCGCTGCTTGCCATGCTTGACCATAGGTTCTCTTCAATGAACTATCTGATCTGGACACACAGTCACTTCTGAGGATACACTGAAACTTTTCTCCTAACCATCTTTTTCAGTTTTTCTAAGTTGAAGATGTGTTTGTCTTATAAAATTTTTAATTTTTGGGGAAAAAGTTTTCTATTTATCCTTGGATTGCATCTGAAATGGCTAGATGTAACTGGAGGAAGACATATATGGATTTAATAGGCCAATTAATGAAATTCAAGTAATTAAAAGACAACAACAAAATTCCCTGGAAGAGTGAGTTCCACTACATTGTTTATTTCTCATCTCATTGAAAAATAATACAGGCATGTTCAAAAATTCCGACTTTGAAATTATTCTCTTCATTTTTTTTTTTTGAACATGGGCCACTCAAGGTAGAGGATTAAGTTAGGAGGCGATTTGTGTGTATAGGAGTGGAACCCTAGCCTTCAATAGGTTAAGATCAGAATGATTGGGGAAACATCCTGTTGGGAGTCAGTTCCACAGGGCAGTGGTTCGTGGGAAGAAGCTGTTTGAGTGGAACTTACTTCTCACCGATGGAATATGGAGGGAATATGGTGGTTTGCTACAATGTAAGTGGCATGGTTTATTCTTGCCATGAAGGTCTGAACTGGCAGGACCAGGGAGTGTAGTTCGGCCAAACACTTTCTGTGGAAGTAGCAGCAGAGCAGTGAGAGGTTTGCCACATCCCGCCTGTGAGAAAGAGGTGGGAGGGTAGAGAAGAATTCGTCACCCACAAGGGCTCAGAGATGCCTTTGGATTCTATCAAGCCTGGAGAGTGAGGTCTGGGCAGCTCCTGGCCAACAGTACTTCATTTTTGGCCTGATCTGGTTTTGTAGAGGCTAGCAGGAAGAATCAGCAATGGATCATATGTACAAGTTCCTCTTGAAGTTGAGTGTAAGTTTGAGGACCAATGCCTTTCAATGCAAGGTGCTTCCCTGAGAAGACCTCCAATCATCCTGATGGATAGTAATTGGGGGTCAGATCAGCCAGATGCTTCAGTTGAGTCAAAAGGCTGACTAATATACAATAAATATCAGCAATCTTCTTTATTACTCAAATTTCATTAACCAGACAATTAAATCTACATATCTCTTAGTCAATCAGTATGACTGATTTTAAAATTTCTGATACCATGCGTATATAAATTTTCATTGAAGATTACATGTATATGTAAACCCTAACACGGCTTCCCTATACATTTTGTATAAATACTTTCATGGTACTTGTTCTGATAAGCTTTTCTCTGTGGTACCTAGACTTGATGAATTTAAGTGCAGTACTAGATTGGGGGCAAGATCTTATCATTTTATAGTTGAAATAACTAAGATGTAACCATAAGTTTGCTTGTGGAACTCTCTTGGCAGAAGCCATTCATTATGCTAATAATTGATATTGCTTAATATTTGACAGAACACATTATCTTAAAGAGGAGAAATAGGAAAAAGATCTGAACTTTGGCAGAGAATAAAAGAAATCTTAAGGATCTTGGAATAGTTTTTAATATTCCGTTTCTGTCTGTCTATAGATATTAATCTCCATATAGTGATAATCTCTATATTAATCTCTATATAGTGATAATCTCTTTATTACTCTATATAGTGATAATCTCTATATTAATCTCTATATAGTGATAATCTCTTTATTACTCTATATAGTGATAATCTCGATATTAATCTCTATATAGTGATAATCTCTTTATTACTCTATATAGTGATAATCTCTATATTAATCTCTATATAGTGATAATCTCTTTATTACTGTATATAGTGATAATCTTTATATTGATCTCTATATAGTGATAATCTCTTTATTACTCTATATAGTGATAATCTCTATATTAATCTCTATATAGTGATAATCTCTTTATTACTCTATAAAGTGATAATCTTGATATTAATCTCTATATAGTGATAATCTCTTTATTACCCTATATAGTGATAATCTCTATATTAATCTCTATATAGTGATAATCTCTTTATTATTCTATATAGTGATAATCTCGATATTAATCTCTATATAGTGATAATCTCTTTATTACTCTATATAGTGATAATCTCTATATTAATCTCTATATAGTGATAATCTCTTTATTACTCTATAAAGTGATAATCTCGATATTAATCTCTATATAGTGATAATCTCTTTATTACTCTATATAGTGATAATCTCTATATTAATCTCTATATAGTGATAATCTCTTTATTACTCTATATAGTGATAATCTTGATATTAATCTCTATATAGTGATAATCTCTTTATTACTCTATGTAGTGATAATCTCTATATTAATCTCTATATAGTGATAATCTCTTTATTACTGTATATAGTGATAATCTCGATATTAATCTCTATATAGTGATAATCTCTTTATTACTCTATATGGTGATAATCTCTTTATTACTCTATATAGTGATAATCTCTTTATTACTCTATATAGTGATAATCTCTTTATTACTCTATATAGTGATAATCTCGATATTCTCTATATAGTGATAATCTCTTTATTACTCTATATAGTGATAATCTCTATATTAATCTCAAGATAGTGATAAAGATTAATGTCATCTGAAGAAAGATTTTGTAGCACCAATCCAACAAGTGCCTGTCTACCTTGAAAATCAACATTTGAAATCTTATTTTGTTTTTTACCTGATCTTGAACACTGATAGTGGGGAGAAATGGAAAATCTATATCAATCATGAAGTCATAGGTGAGTCGGCTGGATACCAGGAGAGAAAAGTCCAACTGATTCGTCCTTTCTGTTTGCGATTACATTACAGATTATCATACATTAGTTATGTAATATTTCTGATCAATTCTTACAGATAAAAGCCATTCAATTCTTTATTAGAAAGGCACATTAGAATGGAATGGAAACATTGTAAATTCTAATTCAGTAGCATAAATAAAGAGTCATTGTTATTCACATTTTATCTCTTGATTGTGATTCAGTGACCTGAACAGCAATCGTTAACAGCTTCTTTGTGTCATCACGTGATTGCCTTTCATGAGTGACTGTCATTACCTTGAGGTATTTGGATTTAAAACGACCTCATCTGATGCAAAAATTTGCCAACTTCATTTAGGTTAGGTAAATGAAGATAGCAAATTTTATGTGAAATATTCAATGTTTTTCAAATGTTTGCTATAAGCAAAATTAAGTTGGCAATGTAAGCTAAGATAAGGATGATCACTGATTCATTTCATGCAGAATTTGAACTGCTACTTAGAACAACTAAGCACCTGTTTCAAACATCTTCCAAAAGACTCAACCACTGACACATCATCTGCAAATCATGAAAGAGCACACACACACACACACACACACACACACACACACACACACACACATATATATATATATATATATATATATATATATATATATATATATATATATATATATATAAGGGAGAGATTATAGTTGGTCCAGCAAGAGAAAAGTGTATATTTTAAAGAGAGAAGACATGGATATTTTATATATTATATTTTTTTTCTTCACATGTTTCAGGGTTTGTCATTTTCGTGAGGCAAAGAATGGTTATTATTCCCACCTATTATTTAAAGGAATTATGTTTTTCTTATATTGAACCTTTAAATCCTTCTTTTATGTGCAGTAATAATCCAAAATCATCTTGGATTGGTGGAAGACTGTCCCTTTGCTTAAGGGATAATAAAACCTTGAGGATTGTACTACAAAAATGAAAATAACACTGACATCTCATGTTAACAGATATATTTACCAAAATTACACAAGAATATCTTGAAATACTAAAGAGTAAATCTATTCAAGAAAATTGTTATTGGCTTCATCCACTTCTGGACAGTCTCCTTATTTAAGTTGGTGAATGCTGCCATAATCCTTGCCCCCAGTTCATCTTTCGTGCTACAAGGAGTTTTGTTGGTGTCTCACTTAATAATAATCAAATTTGTCTGGGGACTTAGGCGGCCAGATGTAAGGGGTGATGTGGTTGCAGATTTCTAAAAGTGCCAATGTTCATTCCTCAAATAGGTAATTCAAACTTTGCTCTGTCAAGATGGCCTCCCATGTCCAATCATGCAGTGGGACATTTCAACTAAAGAAATGGTTTTCCCAACAGAAAAAGAGAAAGAAGTTCAGTTCAAGTTGGGAGGCACAATTTTCCTTTAGTAGGCCTTCTAGATCTAAGCTGGTCATTTTTAATTCCCTTGTCTAAGAAAATAAAAACCGGGATAGCTCTGAGGCATGAAACTGACAGTTATTATGCTGTGTCGATTCCTATGTCTAATCTATATAAATGCTTTATCTCATGTCACATCTGGATCAAATTTGTGGAGAAATTGCCCAAAGTTCATAGATTTGTCCAACTACAGGTCATTATAAGTAACATTAGTGTTGTTAGTGTCATAGAAGAAAATTTTATGAGCTTCATCCTGGCATTGTCAGGTGAATTTAATAAAACTTTTTGATGTGTAGTCACATTTTTTTCAATAGCCAAACCTCTTTGTATATTTACAGTTGTTAACAGATTTCAGCAGATTAATTCTTTTACCCTTTTTAAGTGCCATATATGAAAGAAAGAAATCCTACTTGTCAAAAATATCAATTCATAACAGAAATTGTTTATTAACATGTACTTTTAGCAAAGAAAATTAAGTAGTCTTGAATTTTGTGATATGTTGGAGGCTGCAACTCCTTTGCTGTCAGTGCTGACACCATGAAAGTAGTCCCATAGGTATACATAATGAACAATTGTTGTTGCTTGTTGATTTTCATGAACAAAGAGGTTTCCTTTTCCTTTTTTTTTTTTTTTTGACTCATGGATTACACTTAATGATAGCTGAAGAATGAGTCATCTATAACATTATTTCAATAATAGCCACTATACAAAAAAGATGTTTGTATGACCGAGCAATGTCGGATATGTTAATGATTCTTTTCAAAATTAAAGACAAAGCAAAAATAAACTTTATTTATGAGACAAAATTTGAAAAAATAACATTAGCATCATTAGAAACAGGATATTCATAAAAAAATTTTGTCTGCAGAAGAAATATATTTTTTGGAGAAAAAACATTTTTTATCGAGAGAAGAAATATATTTTTTAATTTAAAAATTATTTTTTGTGTTTTCAAATGAATAAATAAGAAAAAAAATCACATGCAACAGTGCATGTTAACCATTGTGTCATATATGATAAACTTATACTGGGAATTCATTTTTTTAATTATTAAGAAATCTTTTTTCAAAAAACAGTCAATCTTTCACCATTTCTATGGCAGAGGTTTATGTGTATAGTCTTGTGATAAAAATGGTTGAGACAGCTTCAATGAAAAATTACCTTGAATCTTTTTAGTAGCAGACCACCTTATGATGAGCCATGTTTTATATGGCCACTAGTTGGAATAGCTTTCCCATATCTTTTTGTTCTTATTTCTCTATGGCAAACCAAAATGGTTTGGTTTCTATTTTTTTTTCTAATTAGAGAATTTTATTGTTTTATTAATACAAAATAACCTAGAAATCTTTGATATGCAGTAAAAGAAAAGAAAGCAAAAAAAAAAAAACCCTGATAAATGTATGGCAAATTTTGTAATGATATGCTATTTGATTAACCAGAAAATAAAGATGGCTGAAGTCAGTCAGTGGTTTATAAGAAAATAAAAAGAGTCAAATACAGCAAAAGATTGAAATATCCATCTAAATGTCAGAATTCCTCTTGTAATAAAATTCTTTTGGTTGAACGGCATAAATTCTCATTTCTCTGATTTCACGATCTTTAGATTAAGAATGATCTCAGGATAATGAAACCACGTCATGAAGATTTAGCCAACGTGTGATTTTTATCTGCAATAAAACACTCCCGCTTTGATCCGGGACCCTCACAGCAATAAAGAATCTCATTTTCTTGTCTGCACTTACAGAGTGATACTCACTATGGGGACACAAATGGTTGATTTACGTATCCTCAATCAATCCAGGACAGCGGCTTTGTTTTCATTTCACTCCTGCTTAACAAATGAGGCTTTCAGAAGCACTCGGCAGAAAGAAATAGAAAACAAGGGAAACCATTTTCTGTAAACATTCTAATCTATTATTGACATTTTCTTTTATTCTAATATGGAAGTGTGAATGAGAAACATGAAGAGATAACAATGTCATAAGATTCTTGCAAAATGATATTTGCAGAAAGAAGGGCATAAATGAAATAAATATTTATGTCTCAAAATTACATTGGCAGATTTTAAAGAAACCCTCATGATCATCATGAATACATGTTGGTTCACATCTGGTTTTGGTTGGAATGACACGATATTGTCAAATGTATAAGAATCTTCGTGATCATCATTAATACTTGTTGGTTTTCATTTGATTTTTGTTAGAATGCCGTTAAGTTGCCAAAGTTCTACATTCTACTCACTTTATATTGTTTTTCTCAATGATTTTTCTCATTTTTGTTTTGTTTTAACCTGTTTCAACTGTCTACCATTTGGTCTTCTTCTTTGGTCTATTGTGCTCCAGAATGTTGTTGAATCCTATTTGGGTAGTGCATGATCACTTTTCTTTCAACCCTGTCACTTATTGGATAATTTGGTCTTCAGCATATGAATGAAAAACAGAAAAAGATCTAAAGGAGAAATAAACAGATTTTTAAGTGATTTCTGCCAGGTAATTCCAAAGACAGATTACCAATCTACCAAGAAGCTTTCTTCTAAAATCTGTTGTTTTTTGGTGATCCCAATGTATATTGGGTTCACCATAATATTCGTATTTGCAATCAGTGTTACCTCAGAATGTCAAAAGATTGAATGAGAAGGTGGAATGAAGTCGGCGGGTGGAGCAGCATAAAAAGGAAGTGGGACTGTCTGAATTTAAGATAAACACACACAAGACAGGAAGTTATACAAACATTCAACTCGTGAGAGAAACTGCAGAGTACATCTCATCCTTTAAAGAAGATTAAACATTCAAAGAACATGCAAAACCACATACCTTCCAAAAATATTAATTAGGCAAAGTCTAAAAGTGAATAAATAGTTATTTTATGTATGAAAATATTTAGATTTAGTCATGTATTCTTATCAGACATTACAAATATAATATTATTAAACTTATCTTCTTTCTGTATGTGTTATGCTCCTTTAGGATATGACCAATCATAGCTCTCCACGGCTTCCTTTTTTGCTTTGAAAAATACTGGTACCTTTATGATCCCTCTTTGACTTTATGCCACTTGTTCCTGCATCCTATTGCTTTCTTGTACTTATCTTACATCTGACACTCCTTGTGTGTATTAAAATCTCTAAGCATTCCTTCCTCATCATAAAAATACTCTTTCTGATGGCTCATAATACTTGCCTTGCATTTCCTATTTTCCTTAAAATGTTTTCACTTGTCATGTTCTGTCCTTGGTATTCTAAACATTTGTCAGTAAAACCACATCTCAGTCATTTCATTTCTCTTTTTTATTTCATTTTAACAAAATTATCAGGCCTTTCCTGCCATGTAACTTGGAAGTAGACATTATATAGCAATCAACCACTTTTACTTTGCTATCAATTTTAATTTTTATCTGTTAATACCCAATTTCACTTTGTGAAAAGCATCTCGACAGAATCCATTTTGCACGTTTATAAATCTACCATTCATTCGTGTATTGAATATTGCTGTTACAATTGGTTAGTTGCTCCAGTTTGATGAATATTTGTTTTTCTATTCTAGCCATATTAAACTTTATCTATTCAACCATTTTTATCTATATATCTTTGCCTGTATAAATTATATTTTAATACTATGTTAGAATTGGTTTATTAACACTTTCTTCATTTGAATATTTCTTGGTGGGTATATGTGCATGTCTTTATCAATGTATGTGTGTATAAGTGCTTATATATGCCTTTCATTGTATGTATATGTTGTTGGTTTTCTTTTTAAGGGTCGTGGACACCTATTTCTTGTCACATCACTTTTTTGTGTGTTTATATATCTAAATATGTCTGCGTGTGTGTATTATAATCTGATTGTGTATGTATTGTCTTTTGCAAGATTTCACCCTCCCCTGCCCATATCATCACTTCAAATGTATGTAAGTTGTAATGAAGCTCAGAGCAACATTAGATTTTAACGTTTATTCCAACTTAATTTTTGGCCTTTCAATAAAAACAAAATAAATAACAAAACATATTTTTTCCTCAGTTTCTTCTTTAAATAATTTTAGAATTTTTTAAACTTAATATAGATTAAATTTAAAATTGGTAATTTTGAATTTTGAATTTTATAGTAAAATTTACTTTTTATTTGTTAGAATGAATTCTATTTTAGTCTAACCCTAACATTAAAGCATTAAATAATTATTATAACCAAAGTTCATTGTTAATTTTTTGAATTCTCATATACTTGTATTTTGATTGGTCATTCCAGCTTATGTAACAGCATTTCCCCTTAGCGAGGGATGTTTGATTGATTTGAACCTTTTAAAACCCTTTATTCTACATTCAACATCATCACTTGATAAGACAACAGAAGTGTTGAAACAAAATGTCTATTTTTTGTAGTGATTTTATAAAATATTTATGTTATAATTTTCAAATAAATAATTATACTTGCTCTACTCTGTATTGAGCACTCCTTTAAGAATAGTATTTTTTGGTTATTGGAATTTATTCTGTATACATCAATCCTATACTTGTGTGTGTGTGTGTGTGTGTATATATATATATATATATATATATATAATATCTTATTTTTTATTATTACTTAAAGTTATTTTTAGTAGATACTTGTATTTGAGTAGATTCTCCATTTATTAATTAAACAGTACATTTAGTTTTTTTCTGCAATATGTTGTATTTTTTGTTGAGACAAGTTGATTGGATGGTACACACCCTAGCTACTACACCATTGGATTGAAGACCTTATAGTCACCATTCAGAAGAGAAATTGAAAATGATATGGCTATGTCATAAGAGCCAACAATCTTTCCACTACCATTGTATACAGTTGATAATTTAGGTATTTCTGATTGGGTTTGGCACCATGCATGACATCCATATGAAAGTCTCAATCTGACATGGTTATTTAAGAAAATGACTCGCGTCTTGTGCAAATACTTGGCAGAACACGGGTCAGAAGCAATAGTAAAAAGATATGGCTAAGAGCTACAAATGAAATGAAGTTGTGTAGAGCAATTATTGCCCACATCATGAAGATTCATTCAGATGATTGTCAGAAATAAGGCAGGAACAGATATAATGGGTAATATTGTGTGGGAAGAATGGGAATTAGGGAAAAAAACCAAAAAACTGTCATACACAGCAATTCTACACTCAATCGAACACCTTCTTGCGAACCTGAAACGAACGAACGACTCTTCCAAATGAACACTTTATGACAGCGAACGAGCAAACGGCACCCACGACTGCTGCCAACAAATGGACGACCGACCACAACAGCTTTTGTCACCCAACAAGCTGCAAACGACTCACGTGTCTTCTTCTTGTAGTCCTCGGTCGAGTCCATTATGGTACTCCAAGGTATGCCCCGCGAAAACACACACATGCAGTTCAAGGTCGCTTCCGCGCATGCTCATTACATATTGAATACTTCTTAACCTGTATAAGAAATATCTTATTTGGCAACGAATAACCTCATGAGAGAAAGTGATCTGAACGCCACCAAAATATTGAAGTAGAAGAATTATACTGTCAGGAAAGAGATGTTTTGGAGAATTGATTCCAAATTCTGCTGAATATAACCTGAGTAAAATGCACCAGAATGTCAGTTGCTTCCAAGGAGACAAAACTATTTAAATGGTTTCTGATAAATAAAGGTAATGAAATATTGATACTTGACAATGAAAAAAGAAAGACCTGACAGCTACGTTATTAAAGATGATAATGATGGAATGTCATAAGCTTCAGAAATTTTAATTTCTTGAAAATGGGGTTGTGGGGAGAGAAAAATAACAAAACTGATTTGACAAAGGATTCTGTTGTCCATTTTAAGTTGCAATTCTCAAGGGAGATAACTGTGAGGAAAAAACAAAATATCTTGTCGTCTACTGTTAACTCTTTTATTTTTTCGCCTTTCAAGATAGGTTGCCTTGTCATGTTGTTCAACTTCTCAGTGTATTTCCTGTGTTCCTGTTTTATCTTTATTCTTTTTTATTGACAGATTTCATAATGATCTTACTTTATTTTTTTCTTTTGACACTGATGCTACTCCTGCGAGAAAGCCGGAAAAGGAGACAGACATCTCAAATGTTATCTCTGTCTTGATCAGATGGTTGTCATGGTTATATCAAGGGAATAATTGTTATAATATATCGACAAGTTGGGCTTTGGATAAAATGTGGGGAGGGGGATTATGCATCGATAAAGATAAAAAGCAATGCGCATGAAAAGTTTGCAAAAGACAACTTTACAAAAGAAGACTTATCTGTTGCTGATTAGAGAAACTCAGAATATGCTAGGCACTCTTTCGTATTCTCATTCGTTGTTTAAATTCTTTTTCCCTTTTTGTTGGATTTAATATCCATATCGATGTGATGTCAACTTGAAAACTGTGTTAATGAAAAGACCTAACTGTGGTGACAATTATATAGGACTATGAAGTACGATTTCCTTTTGCATTCATATATTTCTTGAATAAGAAAATATGAATTGAATTTATTAATATATCAAGACATACAATTTTGTATCATAAGAATTGGTTGTGTGGCCTTTATTTAACATGATATCCTATCACAGAGGAATCTACAGTCTGGACATGATGTAGAATGAGTAACCATGATCAAATGCTAAGTAACAGAACTGCCCAGCAAACAGAATTGACAAAGTTTGCAATAACAAGAAAAAGAAAAAAACAAGGCAAAAATAAAGCAAGCAAAGAATATATGCAAGCCGAAGCAACAGTAATATGGCAAATAGTTCACAAACTAAGAATTGGAGTCAACACACAAAAACAAGTTCAAACAAGTGGATGTAACATTCTGACTTTGAGACAAAACAGACCGGGACTGAGTCAGATGAAACCAAGAACTGGCATATTTTATTGGCTAGGGAAATATCACAGCACGCATTTGTGTGCTTGTGCCTATAAAATGGGGAGGGGCAAGTGTTTTGCAGTCATTCCTCAGTAAGATTGAAATCAACACATGAACTAACAATCTGTTTTACACAGCTGTGAGACATTACTTTGTGTATTGTGTAGCTGTTTCATTCACTATAAACAGTTAACTAGACCCACTTTTAGCTTTTTCCCAACTGAACAAATAATCTCATGTTGCGTTTCTACACTCATTCTTGCTGTTTTACAGAAAAACAGGGAAAGGCCCCCTATATATTCACAAAGGGAAATGAAAGGTGAAATTAATGCCACAGTGAGAAATGATGTCTTGAATCTGGTTTCCAACATATGCAGTTGTTTATTCAGAGATTCAATTCTGGGATTTAGGTAGGTGACAATTCGATGGTCTGGGATTTAGGCAGGTGACACTTGGATCAACTCTGCTACTTGTGTCACAACAAACTAGAAATCAGCTTTCCCACTCAACCAGCAAATAACACTCAACAATAAATTCATCATGAGAGCAATTGCCTTTAATATCTCAGTGTAGCATAAGGGATTGCTATACAAACTGTTTAGTAATGATATCATTGCGAGAGTCTTTTCAATCATCAAGTCTTTCCTATCGTTCTTTCTATTAATAGCTAGCCTTCTGAAGCCCATAACATCAATGCAGGTGTCCCTCAAGATTCTCTCTTCTTATTCCCAAACCCTTTCTGCTTTACATTATTTTCAGATCATTTATATATATATATATATATATATATATAGTGCAATGGATAAATTCTCATATAAATGAAGCAAAAATGATACTGACATCTCATTTTAACAGGTATATTTACAAACATTACACAAATATTTTGAAATATGAAAGAGTATATTTATTCAAAAAATTGCCTTTGGTTTCAACCCCAGCCTCCAGATGACTACGCAATCCCCCCTGCAACTCTTCTGGACAGTGTCCTTGTTTAAATTGGTAAATGCTGCCATGATTCTTGCCTTCAGTTCATCTTTGATGTTACAACGAGTTTTGTTGGTCTCTTGCTCAACAGTGACACACACATAATAATCAAGGGGGGTGCAGTCTAGATGGTCAGATATAAGGAGTGATATGGTTGAAGAAATTCTCTGATAGCAATAACTGGACTCCCCTCCTTGTGTGTCATGGTTCAGAGTCCTGTTGCCAGACATAGGTTTTTCCAGCAGCAACCCTCTTGACTCAGGGTAGCACAACCTCCTCAAGGCACTTGATGTAGGCCTACATATTGAGTCTGAGGCCCTGTAGGAAGATGAACGGAGACATAACATTGCCAACATTAGTGTTTACAGCAAACACTTTCATAATCATCATTTGGCTCATGCAAGTCTTTCTGAATCCTTGGCAATGTCCTCAAATTGACACCGAAACATTCTGAAATGTTCATACTGGAGCTTTTGGCATGAATACCAAGCAGTACAGCATGCATCTTCCAAATTTCTGGTGGAGTGAATCATGTCATGGTGCTAAGGCAGTGCCCAACTGACCCTACTATATTGTGCAGTCAACAAAATCAAAAACGATGCGCATGCATGAAATTAAAAATATAAAACCGCAACAGTTTACCCTTTCATCCTGAATATAAGAGAGAGATAAAGAGACAATACCACAATTTGTGAGGTGCACCTCCAAAAATCTAGATGACCAGAACTTGACAGCTGCTCTCTCCTTTTACCTAAGCTTTAATAGGTCAATGGAGAAAAACCTGTGTCTGATACATTCACCATGAGAAACCTTCACCTGGGGAAAGTTCACCTTAAAAGGATAAAAATTAAACAATTTTGATTTAATTTTTTCTCAGTTTTATTGATCAACATATCTAAAACATTTTAAATTAGGGTAAAGTAAATTATAACTGACATAATGCATTTTAATTTAATTAACTTCATAATTACAGCTTGGAGTTTTAATCACAGATATTATGTGCTATCTCTCTCAAGTCGTCAGGTATACAATTATCTTCATTGTAATTTATAATGAGTCTTCAAATTTGCTGAGCAGTATTTACATAGGCTTTCCATCTTTTTCTAGGCACTTTCCCAGCTGAGGACTGTTTAGTTTTAACTTTAGTTAACCTTTGTTCACTCTTAATGAAATCCAAAAATTTCCAAATATTGGGATGACAAGAAGTTGTTTGCTCCTCATAGGCCTAATGCCATCCTTCGACATTATTATTAGTTTTTGGTAACTTATCTCTGACAGAAAAGTAGACAATTTAGTTCTTCTGTTCAATCCATTTATCCTATCCTGGGTATGATGATAAATGACATCTGTGTCCTGGGTAAGATGATAAACTATATACAGCAACAAGGTCTCTGATCAGGTTTTGAGGAGTGTTCCCAAGTCCACCCTGACCCGGGGTGGTAGCACCTGTTAGGATCCCAA
>OZ038490.1:51379845-51404845 GCA_964036315.1 Acanthosepion esculentum
GAAAAGAGACCACTGCAAAAATAAGAGCAGCACAATGTCCTTTCACAATCCAATTTGACGAAACTGGCAATGGTCAACACAAGAAGCAGTGTGATATGCTTGTTCGATTTTGGAATTAACAAAAAGGTGAAATAAGTACCATGTTTCTGAAAAGCCTTATGCTTGGACATGCTAAAGCAGAGACTGTGAGTAGTGCGATTATAGATGCTGTGACAGAAGATGGATTTGAAATGCTGTTCGCTCAGCTGATATCCTTAGGTAGTGATGGCCCAAATTTTAATAAAACAATATGGAAAGCTGTACAAAGTCATCTGAAAACAGCTGAAATGCCAGGACTGATACCTTTTGTGCCATGCACACTGCACACAGTGCATAACTCTTTCAGGAAAGGACTTCCTGTTTACAGAGAAAATTCTGAACAACTAGCAATTGATATTTTCCAGTGGTTTAAGATGCACATCTGTTAAAGGGAGGACTACAGCCTTACTCTATAGGATCTTGGTCTAAATGAAGAGTTCTTCATTCGGCATGTACAGTGTCGGTGGTTGACCCTTGTACCAGCATTGGAACGTCTTCTCAAACATTGGAAACCTCTTTGTAAGTACTTCCGAACAGATCTTCCCAAGAAGAGTACAGAGGACCGTATCAATGCACAGCTGAAAAAGAACACCAGATACCAAAAGATATGCCAGTTCCTCTCCAGCAAAGAGTGCCTTGCACAGTTTCAGTTCCTGGTATGTGCTGGGCTTTTGTTTGATCCTTTTCTTAAGAAATTCCAGAAAGAAGAGCCAATGATCCATCTCCTGTATGAAGAGTCAGCAACATTGTTGAAAACCATCCTCAACAGATTTGTTAAGAATGATGTAGTTGGGAACAGAACAGGACGAAAGCTTCAAGACATTGATGTTTTTGACAACCAGAATTTAGTTGAACTCGAAGACATGGAAATAGGTGCGGACACTGAGAAGACCTTAGGAGCTCTTGATGAAAGCAAACAGAAGGTGAAACTGTATGACATAAGAAAATTCTACCAATTGGTCAGTGCCTATCTCCAGATAAAACTACCCCTGAATGACACAATCATCAGATGTGTTCAATGTCTTCATCCTGAGGTTAAGGACAAAGACAAAGCCCAACAGCTCCTCAAAGAACTCTGCTCAGCATTGCCCTCCATAGAAGATTCCATTGTTTCAAAGATCATTGATGAATGGAAACTATACAGGTCAGAGCAAGTGGATGAAAGTGGGATGTACAACAAGGATGGCCAATTGATCAGGATAGACCACTACTGGAATGTCATTTTCAGCTTAAAGAATGCTAGTGGGGAGATCAAGTATGCTAATTTGAAGAGAGTTGTGATGACCCGTCTCTGCATTTCACATGGGAATGCTGATGTAGACAGGAGCCTTTCTGGGAACAAGAAGTTGGTCACTCCTGAGAGATGTCGTTTGTCAGGTGAGTCAGTTAATGGACTGAGACTCACAGACATCTCCCTAACCAAGGACCTTCTGGCCACAGTGAGACAAGCCCACCAAAAGTATGAAATAATGTGAGAAGTTGAAAGGAAAGGGGAGGCATTGCTGGAGAGGAAGAAAAAGGAAGCTGCTCTCCAGAAACAAGAAGAAAAAGAAAGGATTGAAAAACAGCAGCAAACCAAATGAATGCTTGATGAAAAGGAGAAAGATGTTAAGAAGAATGAATTGGAACTGAAGACAGAAATGGAGAAGGCGAATCAGATCTTTGAAAAAGCCAATTTAAGATTAACTGAAGCTATAAAGTCTACAAATTTCAAAGAAATGAATATTAGTCAGGGTCTGTTGGATGTTGCAACGGCAAATCTTCAGAAGATAACAGCTGCTATTAGCAAATGCATTGAAGATAGAAATGACATTGGAAAGAAAAGATTGCGATTGATAAACTCATTTATGAAGAAGTAAAAAGAACTGTTAAACTACCCCTTCAACTGTAATGCTTGATGCTTTATATGTACCTGTTCATTTTATGTTTTACAAAGTACATGTTTATGTTCAATATACTCGTCTCCTTATGTTTAATTTTATCATTACGGAACTGTGTTCAATAATAGTTTTTTATGAAACCTGAAGTAATGTATACTTATCATTATAAAAGGAATATGGCCCTGCTTCTATTTGTTTGAAATATTCAATCTTTGACTACATATCCAATCTTTGACTTAATAGAGTAATGTCACATGAAAATGGAAATATGCTTTATTAATATGTTACTGCATTTTTATCATACCATCATTGTTTTGTATAAAGATTTTGTTCTTTGCCTATATTTTAAAATAAACCTTTCAAATTGGGTCAGTGTTGCTGAATTAGAGCTGCAAAAGAATGTGTTATGTCAGTAGAACATCTGTATGATTGTTGTAATTAATGTCATCTGAAAGGTAAAAGCATGTCTGGCTGAAAAATTCCTAGTTTCGGTTCAAATTTCTTTTTCCTTGTTTTTCAATATTCTTGACTGGAAAGCCTGTATATATATATATATATATATATATATATATATATATATTCAAATGAGAGAAATAACAGATGGAATAAAAATCCACTTTTCTTAGCCTTTACTTTTTAAAAAGTGCTCAATACAAAATAGAGCAATATATTATTATTATATTTTTATTATAAGAGATTATAATAAAAACATTTTAAATCGCTACACAAAAGCTTTTATGTTTCAATACTATGATTGTACTTCTTCAGGCAATGGTAAGTAATTGATGATTAAAATGATTTTTAAGGATATTTAAAAACAAAGTATTACCTCTTTTCTGAAAGTTAAGGGGGGAAACATAAGGTCAAAATTAAAAATAGACTTGTGGGTATGTTTTGATTAACCAATTAAATGCCAGGTCTACACTAAATAGAAAAGTAAGCTCAGAGGGTGGAGGTGGGTGAGTTATTTTTTCATGTCACAATAAACCAGAATATAGACAGGCCTTCATATTATTATCTCTTACAATAAAAATATAATTATATATATATATATATATATATATATATATAAGGGAGAGGGCATAGTTGTTCCAACGAGAGAAAAGTGTATATTTTAAAGAGAAGAATAAAGCCATAAACATTTTTGGCTATAATGTGGATTTTTAAATATATATTGCAATTTATTTTCCATATTTTTGCTACACAAGTTTCTGGTCTCGTGACCTTCATCAGACAAAGTGTGGTTATTTCTATATATTATTAAAAGGAATTAATTTTCTTTGTGTTTTCCGATGTTCGTCCATTATCTTTTACATGTAGTAGTAATCCAAAAATGTATTTCTTGGACTTATGGACAAAATATTCTTCTGCTTAAGGAGTAAAATAACAATTAGGAATGGTTAGAGAAAGGGCCAAGGTAGGAGGTCTTTGTTCTTATCTTTTTATGACACTTTTGCTGAGCCCAATTAAGTACTGAAGGGGATCTAAATACAGTAAAGAAAAATGACCATGATTAGCATGCATTTATGTCAGCAGAAATAGCTGGTAAGTATTTGTCAGCATCCCACTGCTGTCCTCTCAGATGACTTTGATATACTTTTTTTTTTCTTTTTTTTTTTTTTAAGCTTTTCACCCCCGGCAAGGCTGGAAGCCACTAGCATGCTAGGGGTTACAAAGGATTTGGAGCGAGAGCAGATAGGAGTGTTAGAGAAAAGGTTGTGGAAAACGATAGAGGATAGATCAATGCAACTGGAGATGTCGATTGAGGTTACACTTGAATAGTTGGAGATCATAGTCATCAGGGAAAGAGGAATGAGGAAGGGAGTTCCATAGGCGTGAGGTGCGAGATATGAAGCTATTGGAGTAGAAGAGACGTCTACATTTAACAGTTTCAACAGTGAAAGGGTGGGAACAGGATGCCAGCCTCGTAGGACGCTTGAATTCATGGTGCCTGGGAACCAGCGATAGCAGCTCATCGGAGCAATTACCCTGGAAGTATTTATAAAATAGACAGAGAGAGGCGACAGCGCATCTGTGAGAGAGAGACTGCAGATGAGAAGCCAGATCAGGGCCAATTACATTGCATACCCGTCTCTGGATCTTATCAAGAACCTTGAGGCAAACAGAAGGGGCTGCAGACCATATATGGCAGCAATACTCCATGCAAGGGCAGATGGTTGATTTGTAAATTTGGAGGATCGATTCAGGGGAGAAGAATTTCCTGGCCCGGCACAGGGAGCCAACTTTCCTTGCGGTGGATAAAGCAATCGACTCAATGTAGTTGTTCCATCTCAGGTCTACACCGAGCACAAGAAAGAATTCCTCAGTTTACTTCTAGTCTTTCTCAAATGGGCATTCAGAGTATGGTTTAAACTTGTGTACTGAATTTGCTACAGTCACGTGTTGTGTTAGAACTGAAGCTTTGAACATGACACTTCAAGGTTTGTGTTTAAGATGGTGTTTCTGTAAACATTTAAAACACCACAATTAACTTGTAGGATGATGGCAAATATTCTGTGAACATTGAGTTTACTGACAGTTTATAGTTTTTAACAATCATTGAGAAAAAAAAGCATTGTGTAGATGGTAAAATTTTATGTATCAGTAAAAATAAATGAAGGCCCAAATCTGAAACATAATGATAACAACAACAACAAATATGATAAAAAAAAACTTTTGCTTACAGTGATACATCATTTGTTAACTAATTACGAGGGATTACAAAGAGGTTATATATTATTAGCAGTGGGAAACCTTGAGGTGGTGTAATGGTTAGCAAGCTTGTCTTGCTAGAACAATTACGACTCAGTAGTGAGTTAAATCCTCACTGGATGCCCCTCAATTTCGGCCTTGTGCCACATCAAAGCTACGCTTGGAAAATCACTATATTATTAGCAGTGTTGTCAGAAGGATGTGTGGCTTGTGTAGACAGTGGAACTGGAGAGTCAAGTTCAAATTCCAAGCTAGTCTATTGCATTAATATTTGCACAAATGCTATTGGGCAATTCATTAATTGGTCACTTTTACTCCAAGCTATGGGTTAAATAACAGGGTAGTGTATCCTTCGATAGAAACCAGTTTAAGAGGAGGAAAATTGAATTTCAAACTTGTGAGAAGGCAGTGGAAAGCCAAATATCTTTCCCAAGACATTATAGGAATATTATATATTAGAGAAAAGGAAAGTGTGGAGAGCCATTATCGCCTACATACTGATGGGAAATGATTTGTTATCGTTTGCACTACCTATCCCAGGGGTCGAACTAAAGATTACTATGCAACCAAGTAAGCGAGCAGTACTAAATATGAACAAAATGAAATATCCCGAGACATATCACCCCCCACAGACACACACACGCACACGCACGAACTAGAAGAAAGGCAGTTAAGTTGGAATGAAATATTACAATCAGTTAAGGATTGATTCAAAAACCAATTTCCAGATTGTTTTTTTTTTTGTTTTTCACAATAAAGAACCCTAAAAATGTAGACTTTTCACATAAAAAATGCATCAATAGGAACATAGCCAGATTAACATAGCAAAATTCCACTAAACGCACTGACCTGTGAATGAAAGAGTTACTCAAAAGCAGTAATTCAGATAATCTGTATGATTCCTTATATATATATATATATATATATATATATATATATATATATATATATGTCCAAATGTAAAAGAACAAAAAGAATAACGTTCATAGCATTAATTTAAAAAAGGGCTCTATGTAAGATTAGAGCATTAAATACTTATTATAAACTGTTACATTAGTACATTAGTACATGCAACTTACTACTAGTAACTTTGCAAGTCCTAATGTAACAGTTTATAATAAATACACACACACATTTATGCTTAAATTAAATGCGAAATTCAATAATAACGGTGCATCCGCTGGAAATGTGAAAGAAAAAAAATTTCATAATCAGTGAAATAAGAACAATCTCCTCCCAGAGATTAAATAAAGAGTTTACTTCAAAATTTCCTGACAGATCAACCACTTGATGAAGTCTGAAGAGTACAATGGTTGAAATGTTGTGATAAGAACAACAAAGATGAGGACAGCAGTCTGAGTTAAAGTAATTTAAATACAATCACATGGCAAATGCAGAAAAAGTTCAAAACATTTCAGCTACTGAAACATTAGCCATGATTAGCATTACAGAAGCATCTCTTTGATAGAAAATATATTTAGAATTATTTGTTTTTAAAGCTAAAGCAAGAAATATGACTGTAATCTGTGAAATCAATAATTCTTCTCTTCATGATGCCATCTGTTCTTAGACTCAAAACCTGGATAAGAGATGCGAATTGAAATTGCTATACTTCGATATTTTCCTTTTTCTATTTGCCACATCCCTTAAGAATGTTGGTGATTGTGGCTCTCCACAATTTTCTCTCTTTTCCATAAAGTTTCACTTTTTGCTATATCTCCTAATCGCTCAATATCTGTCTATATTTCTGAAATGAGCTCTTGTAATTATTTATACTATTTACAATGTTCTAACTTTTATCCTAATCACATGGCCCAGTGCATAAAAGCAATAGTAATCCAGTGACTTGACCCAAAGAGTTGTGAGTTCAATACCTCGCTAGAGCAGAGGTGAAGAAAAACTTGGAGAGTTGAGTTAAAGTGAAATAACTGAAACGGAGATATCTGATAAGAGGCATGGCATGTAGAATTAGAACAATCTACCTCGGTGGATGAAATAACCAGTTCAGTTCAAAATTCCAATCACCTGAAAAGGGCCAGAGCATACAATGGTTGAAACCTTGTGACTATGGCAACAAAAATGAGGATAACAGTCCAAACATTGTAAATAGTGTAAATAATTATTCCTAATCCCTTTTCTGCTAACATTTATGCAAGTTCATTCATCTTCTTCTATGTGCCATGTCCCCTCACGTGTGGGCAATCATGGCTCTCCACAATTTCTTGTCCTTTGTAGCTCTTAGTAAAGTTTGTCTTTTTGCTATCTCTCTTAATCCTTGTTCTGCCAGCCATTTACACAAGCTCATTAGACAGGGGGTTATGCACGGCTTTCCTCTATCATTCTTGCAGTGTCCTGTGAGTGTCAATTTTCTAGGCTGTCTTTTCTCATTATGTGCCCTAGAAATTTCAACTTTCTCTTTCTGATGTACTTATATAAATGTCCTTTTTGTTTCCATTTTCTCTAAAATTGTTGTTCATATGTTTAGCCTATGGTATTTTCAGTATCCTTCTGTTGCAGCCTTCACTGCTATATAAGAGGACTTATATTACATAATAGTTCAGTATGCTTTTCTTAGTGTCTAACAAGATTTTCCTGTTTCTTAATACCTTGCTGAACTTTTGGGAGGTACCTTTCACTATCCCAATGTGCCTTCTGATTTTGGCATTGCATTTTTTACCCTCTGTTAAAACACTTTCTAGATATTTAAATTTTTTTACTTGTTTGATTTTGGCATTTCTTATTTGTAATTTGCATCTTAGGCTGTTTGTGGACAACTATACATTGTCTTCTTACAATTGATGTTTATTTAGTCCTTTCTTCTTGCTAAAACCATCAAGTGGCCATTTATTTTGCCAAGATGTTAATCAATTGATTTATTCTTTTTCTCAATCACACTGAAATGAAAGGTAGTTTCTGCTTACCAAGAGTCAATATATAAACATAAATTTGATATAACAAGTAAATGGATGTAATTTCAGTGTAAGCAAAAAATGATCTGGAACACAAAGGCAATTAAACCAGGTACTGTTTTAAGACTATTCTTCTATGTGCCATGTGCCCTCATGTGTGGGCAATCATGGCTCTCTACAATTTCTTGTCCTTTGTAGCTCTTAGTAAAGTTTGTCTTTTTGCTATCTCTCTTAATCCTTGTTCTGCCAACCATTACACAGTCTCATTAGGTTATGCACTGCTTTACTGTATCACTTATCTTCAATATGTTGTCTATGTGTCAAATCTTCAAAGCCCTCTTTCCTCATTATGACAACAGTCTGCAGATTCCTTAACAAAGGAAGGTACACTTTGAAGATTGTTTAGTTGTCAGAATGCAAAATAGCTTTGCTGCAATCAAAATAAACATACTACACATAACAGTGGCTTACATTTTGGTTATATAAAAATCAATCTTTTTCAGTTAATATTAACCTGAATGATCTTTTTAGTTTCAGAAGATGTTCACTATATGTCAAAACCAAAACAGTGACACTATGTTAAGCAAAGTGTCATGATAAAATACAAAGTAGCAAGGATTAATGTTTCGTATCAAGAACCTATATTATTGTACAAAGAAGAATACACAATTACATAAAAATAGACCCTGAAGAAATTTCTGTCTTTTCTTTACTCATCTGCAAGAACATTTTATTTAATTTCCTTTGTGACAGCTTTGTCAGCATTGAATCAATACTGCAATTGCTGACGACAATCTGATCTTTGCCAGCTCTGTGATCAGTCAACACAACGTGGGCAAAGCAACAGTTTAGACCAGAGTGATCAACCCAGTAACCAGCATCAGCATTTAACCAAAGTCTGACCAGCAGAAAAGTGTTATATATATATATATATATATATATATAGGACTGACTCTGATCATTACGTTTGGTGTCCAACCAGCAAGCAGTGTTATAAAACAATAAAGATTTATTGTTTAAATGACAAAATATTTCATGACCCAAGGTTGAAAGTTCATCTCTCCTCAGACTTATGGTCTAACACCACATTGGAGTAAAACTGGCTTGTATTATTTGCTTGGTTTTGGAGATATTGAATGACAATATCTCCAAAACCAAAGCAAATCATCATATTTCATCATTAGTTGAAATCCGACCAAAATAGATTTTTGCCGCCATATCTGGGCTGGAGTTGGCCAATCCCCATTTTTCCGACTTGACAGAGTTCAAAAGCATTTAGACATTCTTGTGGTGGATGAATTCCTTTCGACCCTGCAAGCTGTGTTTCTCACAAATGAAGCATTACAAACCTATTGCTAGTATATCACTATTTCCATTGCAATTAGTCTGACAATCTCCACACATTAGTTCCACCAGTTTTGGCCTTCACAGCTGATACTCACCTTTCCCTGTATACTGGGAGGAATTTTCTTTCCAAGAACCACTACTTTGTGTATCAGACTCCCAAGTGGATGCTCCCCTGATCATTACAATCTTAACCTCTTCAAGTTTAGGGTTTATGGAGGTACAGTGGAGTAATGGTTAGTGGCTTGAATTGAGGAAACAAAGAGTTGAGCTTGTATTCCACTCAAGTTCATTACATTTACTTATGAGACTTGCGAAAGGTATGAATCCATCTCTTCTCCCCCCTCCTCCAATAGCTATAGGTAAAATAGCAAGACAGTCTAAGAAACTGTGAATTCAAACTGGATTGTACTATCATAAAAGTGTGTATACATGTGTCAGGGACTTTTTGAGAATTCAATTTCCTATGAAACTCCAGTTATGGATTTACACATCTAAATAAATATGACCTCTGCTACACTTGATCAGCTTTCATTCGAATGCACATGGTTTGTTTGATAGTACCGGTTCAATCGACTGGGTGAATGCCACAACAGATACAGGTACAAATTTAGAGACTACACTTTTAGATGAGAACAATTTGATCTGGTGCTCCTGCTATATATTTAGAGATTCTTGATAAAATCCAAAGACAAATCTGCAATGTTATTGGTCCTGACTTGTCATCTCTGCTTCAGTCATTTTCCCATTGCTATAACGTAGCTTCTCTGTTTTCTATAAATATTTTCATATATATTTTTCTGAACCTTGCTACCAACTCAACTTTGATCATCAAAAATTTAAATGCTATGTCAATTGTTTTATTCTGTCTTCTTAATTCCTGTTCTTTTATTGTTCTCTCCTGATTATTTTTTCATATTCTCTAACACTCAGTAACTCTTTGAATCTTAGTGGCTTTATTGCCTTGCTTGGAGTGAAATTATTTAAAAAAACTCCCCAAGTGTATAAAGTCCTCATCACAGAAATATATACAGAAACAGACAGAAACTAAATTGTCTGTCTATACCAAATTTCCTGTCAATTTAATTTCCAAAACAAATCTTGAATTCATATTCATATGTATGATTTATCCACATATCTTTACAAATGTCAGTACATATATATATATATATATATATATATATATATATATATATATATATATATACAAGATTTATCCACATCTTTGTGTGTGTGTATATATATATATACATATATATATGACATCCCTGATGATAATACATGTTCAATCTGTCGTAGAATGTCAATCAGTTTCCAGTGAACTTGCACAATATTTCTACAGCCATCATCCAGAAAGGCAAGCTGCAGTGTGAAGATTGACACGTTGACAATGTGAGAAGAACTGCAGGACTCTTGCAGATCTCAAAAGCCACTTGAGATATCATCAGTGATGATATTTAAAATGTATGAGTGCAAGCGATGGTCTTACTCGGTCACAAGTTGAATTCCACCATATATAAAAGAGGGTGAAACAGAAATTGAAAAATAATAGATGGGGTGGACATACATAGATTAATAATCAGAAAAACAAAGAAAAAAGCTCAGAAAATATGGAAATAAAAACAGACAAAAAAAAAAGTAGATACATCCATAGATTTTTAAATATATAACTAAGAAAGGATTGAAACTTATTAATCGTTTTATATATATATATATATATATATATATATATATATATATATATATATAGAATGTCCATAAAGTTCTTGTGCACTTTAAAAAATTTATAACTTTATTTGTATTTGCGATAGAAATAATTTGTAAAAAGGATTAGAAAGAAGTAAATCTATATTTTTTAAGGTTTTATTGAAATTTTATTTAAGTTTCCACATGCCCTCCATCATTAGCAATACAAAGGGTAATACGATTTTGCAGTTCACAGAAAACATTTGCCAACTGATTTACAGTAATGCCTGAAATCACATTAGTTATTTTAGCAATACTTAAAACTAGGTACATTAAACTTTATAACATTTTTTACAGATTATTTCTATTACAAATACAAATAAAGTTATAAATTTTTTAAAGTGCACACAAACTTTATGGATGCCCTGTATATACATATATATATATATATATATATATATATATATATATATATATAATAGAGAGAGAGAGAAAGAGAATAAGAACATTGATGAAGAAGAACATAAAAAATAATGAAATCAGAAAACAAAATGATTGTCTTAACTACATTTACTTATGGTGTTGCTTATATATTTTGTGCCTAAGGTCATATATACAAAAAATAAACTTGATTGGTATGCGCAACCAGACTTTGTTTTCTGTCTGACTTAGAGAAGAAAATATCGATGCTACCTCAAAGAATTTCTGACACCCAGATTTAGGACTATCTACTGGAACCACTTGTTACCATATGAATTACGGAACTAAGGAAGATGGAAAAATGCATCAGTCAAAGTGTAATGATATTACTAACAAGGATGAGGATATTGGTCTGATCAATTCTTGAAAATAATGATAACTTAGGTCAATTTCAGACAAAATTATACACACTGAAGATTGAAATTTTTTCTTCAAATATAAGGCTGAAGAGCCACTCATGATAGAAACTTACTGAATGAGTTTTGTGAGATAACGGTTAAGATGAGGAAAAAAGAAAGTAATGCTGATGAGAATAATAGATAGTGATTGAGCTTTGACTTGAAGAGGTTAAGATTGTAGTGCTAAAGAAATCTTCCTTGCATGAGTTTGTTCCACAGTTTCAGGAAGATATGTCTGAGTGGAACTTTTTCTTTGCAATTGTAATAGGGAGGTAATTAGTTTCATGGATACAGCTTGGCAATTCCTAGCTTTTAAGGTGTGGATTGGAGAAAATAAAATAATAGAGCTAATCTGAAGATTTACTCTGGCATTACAAGAGGCATGTCATGGGAAATAGGTTGTAGAGTGGAAAATACATGTTCCCCTACTTCCCATTGACATAATATAGTTTCCCTATGCCTTTTCTATAAATACTTTCATCGTAAATATTCTGATAAACTCTCTTCTATGTTATCTAAACTCGTTAAGCGCATGACTAGATTATCAGAATGATCTCATCATTTTTGTAGAACTTTCTTTTGGCTTCTTGCTTTCCAGTCAAGTGTGATCTTCAAACATTTAAACGCAATTTCAATTCTTATCTTCTCTCCCCTTCTGTTCTTTTATTCTTCTTCATCCTTCATTTTTTTTCTTATATTCTTTCACACTCAGTAACCCCCTGCATGTTCATGGTTCTGTTGTCTTGCTTATGGTGAAATGATTAAAAAAAAAAAAAAGGCTCATGTAAATGATTCTGAACTCTATCAAGACGGGAAAGATTCAGTAGCTCTTGCCTACACATGATATGAATATTCCATTTTAGTCCTTTTTACTCCTGTTATTTTTGTTCTGTTTTTTTTAATCATTTCACTCCTAAGCGTAGCAGCAATGCCACTATACTGCAGGAGGTTACAGGGAGTGAAAATGAAAGAGGAGATTGACAATGAGGAGGATTGAGGAAAAGGCAAAAAAAAAAAAAAAGAACAATGTTCAAGGTGGCGATTGACGTTACATTTAAATCTTTGAAGATTGTAATTATCAGGGAATCAAGGAAATGGGAGTTCCACAGGAAGGAAGTGTGAGAAAAGAAATGGCTAGAATAGAAATGCATCTAGTTAGTTCAATAGTAAAATGGTGAAACCTAGTTGTCAATCTAGTATCATGCTTAAATTCATGTGGTTGGGGCACCAGGAAAAAAAAAGCTGCGCAGAGTTATCATAAAAATATTTGCAGAAAGGACAGAGGGAAGTCATGTTGATGAAAAGGTCACTGAAGTCAAGATGTCTAGTCAGGATCAAGTAAATTAAGGACCCTTCTTAGGATTTTATTAATAATCGTAATATAATGATAAAAATAACAAAGATGATAGTGAATGTCCAAACAGCACACAGAATAAAGTCTGCAGTTCTGTAATAATAATAATATATATATATATATATATATATATATATATATATATATATATATATATATATATATATAAATTTTATTACATCAGACAGATCATGACAAAAATTTACTCAAAAAAAAAACAATTGCAAAATGATAGAATATAATTTGTCTCAGTTTTATCTCACTGTTTAAATTTTCAAACTATTAAATTAAAAATTTTTCACTTTTAATTCATGCTATAAATTTGTAGTATCTTATTATTATTATTCACTTTTATTTACAAATTGTCTTAAAAACGAGTTCTTCCCTAACAGAATCTGTCTCCTGAGGCAGTTCCGGTTAACCGAGATACAGATTTTTTTTTTAATCTCTTCCTTTTAACAAAGGCAAACAATTTGTTGAAGTCTATTTCATGTCAACAGACATTGAATAAATTTTTAATGAGAAAATAAACGAAATATTTTTTGTTGTAAATTCTGTAATTCATGTATGGAATGTTACAAGCAAACTTATCTTTCGACAAAGACATTGTCTTTTGTTTACTTAGGTTTTTTTCATTGAACCAACCAGTTGAAATTCATGTGGAGACATAATGTGTATTTTACTGTAAATATACTTTCCTAGGTGTATAATTCAGGTGAGAGTTTGTCATTTTATCTTATAGCGGGTTCTAAATTTGCTCATCAAAGATTTCTTCCTCCATTGGTAGTCTACAGACTAACATTTAAAAATGACCAGCTGCAAAGATTAATGAGATCAACCCAGACATTGTATTTTCAATGCAAGACATGCAGATGATATCATTTTTCAGTTATGGAAGGCTTTTACACATTCTTTTCTTTATTAAATATAGTCATGAACTGAGTATGAAAGTCTGTGTCCTCTTTTCTGAATAAATATCCATTGAGCAACTAGTTCTATATTTGGGTAGTAATCTGTTATAACTCGCTCCTAGCAGTTATAATATTATGTTTCGTTTAGGCTACTCGCCATGACGTCACTAGAAATTCTCCTCGACTGACTCCAACAGACTTCCTTTGACTCACTTTGAGTTCTTTATTTAAGGTGTCTTGACTAGTTCATTTGTGTTAACAAGGGTGTCTTAGTTACTCCACAACACAATCTCTCAATGATACGTGTTTCATTAAAAATGACTGACAAGATACTTCTGCTAAGTTTTTATTGATTTCTTTTTTGGATTTAGTATATGCTGAATTTGTGCAAAGGATTGTTCATTCTGAACACTTTCGACTCATATATAATCTGTCGCCAAGGATTACGACTGTGCTAGTATAAATGGTGTGCAAATTGCAGAAAGTTAGACGTAGATTTTATTTCCAACTACAATTCAGGCTGGATTCATAGTTTTTTTTATTAATGGTCAGTTTTTTTTTTTCATAAAAGCTTTAGTCATTTTTCAGCACATTTTTTTGCAGTTGAAAATGCATAGTACATTTGTCTTCTTGACAAGCATTTTGCATATCGAAGTTGGTAGATTTTTCTGCTGGTTTATACGTGCACTTATAGAGCTATGGTCTAAGAGAACTAGTGTCGACCATTTTGGCAACTGAACAACTCCCAGAGTTTCAAAGTGTGAAATTTTGCATGCTATTTGACTATTGGTGTTGATTATGACTCTTGGTAATGGACTAAGCAAATCTTTGTAATAATTGAAAAGAAGTGTCCCTATTGAATAAAGTTTAGCAAGTTTGCTTTATCAACCAATTGTGCAAACCTTATTGGGCACCCCACTAATATAACCTTTTGCTAAACCTGGCTAAACACAGTATGTTTATTGGGTGCCTTTCTGTAATGTAGCCCTTGTGAACGAATCCATCTCTCCTCACCTAGTTATGGGTTAAATAGCTAAGCAAACCATGGAAATGTCAACAGGAATCCACTCTACTCTCTTTCTGAAGAAATCAAGGCAATTCATAGATAACAAAGAATAGGTGTCTATGGAGAGCCATGACTGAACAAAAGTGCTGTCATGTCAAACATAAGTGAGTTCATCAATAAATTTGTAGCATAATGTTGAGGCATTTTATGCAATATACACTGCATTTTAAATTCTTAATGAGGTAGCATTTTTTCATTTTGTCCAAAAACAACCAGTCAGAATTTAATGAAACTTTCACAGTATAATGGGAATAGGTATATGCATAGGCTGTATAAAAACTGTATTCTGTCTATATTTCTGAGATGAGGTATTATGTACAGTATTTACATTAGTCGGACTATTGTCCTCATCTTTGTCGCCATATTTGTCACAACGTTTCGGCCGTTGTACACTCCGGCCTTCTTCAGGTGGTTGGAATTTCGAACTGAACCCTTTATTTCGATCACTGGGGTAGACTGTTCTAGTTCCACGTGCCATGTTTGATGGATGTCAGTTATCAGTTATCTCCTGCTAATTTTCCCTTTGAATGTTCTCCACTGCCTTAACCGGGTATTGAACTCACACTCTTTGGGTCTGTCACTGGATCTAACCAACGCCTTTATCCACTGTGCCATGTGTCCTCGAGGAACAGTCTACCCCAGTGATCGAAATAAAGGGTTCAGTTTGAAATTCCAACCACCTGAAGAAGGCCGAAGCGTACAACGGCCGAAACGTTGTGACAAATATGGCGACAAAGATGAGGACAATAGTCCGACTAATGTAAATACTGAAAAACTGTATTGTTCTGTGTAACAGGAATCATGCAATTATGTGTCACAAATGTGACTTGATCCCTTCTGAGAAAGATATTATAACATCTGAAATTTCCAAAGGCACATTAGAAATATTCAAATTAAGTATATGCATAAGCTGTATAAAAGCTGTATTGTGTAACAGGAATCATGCAATTACAGGTCACAAATGTGACTTGACCCCTTCTGAGAAAGATATTATAACATCTGAAATTTCCAAAGGCAAATCTAAATTAGAAATATCTATAATAATTGGAAGATATCACCAAACTGTGAAAAGATTTGTTGCAGCTCCTACGGAGATACGTAAGAGGGTTGATAAGGGTCACTTGAGAGTTGTTTCCTGATGTTATTTGTCACAAATGAAACATGAAGCTGTAAATAACCCAGGTCTGACGAGTGTAGCACTTTTTGGGAGCATTGGAGAAGCAACAGTGTCCAGAAGTACTTGCTATTTTCCTATTAAAAAAGTCGGGACATCAGTGACAAAGCCTTGATTGACAAAAGTACACATACAAATGCATTTGAAATGGGCAAAGGAGAGCACGAAGGTTGATTTCTCAAAGGTTCTGTTGATAGATGAAAGTCATGCAGCACTTAATGGCCCTGATGGTTGGAGGAAAGGTTGGGTCGTAAATGGATGAGATCATCATCAATGCTTGACGCACCAACAAGGATGAAAAGGTATTATGATTTGAGCTGGTATTATTGGAGGTATCGTGGTTGGTCCGTGGAGAGTGCCTGACAGTATGCAAATAACTGCAGGTGATTATATAGCCTTCCTCAAAGAGCACCTGAAATCTTGGTTAAAAAAGCAAAGAATTACCTTCAAGAGAACGATTGGATTTATGCAAGATAATGCTCCTTCACATTCAGCACATCAAACTAGAGAGGACCTGCAGAAATTAGGCTTCTGTGGACCTGTCATTTCTCCAGACTTAAACCCAATTGAAACCTTGTGAAGCATTCTGAAGCGATGTGTTTCTAAGAATGGACACCAATTTAGAAGCAAAGATGACTTATGGTAGGAAATAGTTAACATATCATGTGAAATTGCATCAAAGGCTATCCAGAAATTGATATATTCAATGGACCAAGTCATTTTAAAAAAGGACCACATATATTAACGAAATCCACTATCCTTTTTGAATTATGTTTACTTTTTTATTTTGATTTAATTTCATCTTAGGTACTGTTTGTATTCATAAAAATATGTAAATGAAGCAATTAAAATTTTCTTTTCTTTTTTTACAGCGGTTTTTATTACACCTCACTAATAATTTGACATACTAATAATTTAAGTAAATTAGGTAAATGACCATAACTTCTGTTCTTTTCCTAGAACCTTATAATTTTTACAGAGTAGATGTATATACATGTTGTCATCATTCTCTGATAATTAAGTTACAACCAGTAGTTTTTGGATAGGATGGAAAAGTGTCACCTCATTAATAATTTGAAATGCAGTGTCTATTATTCAGTATTACTTGATTTTATGATGAATATATATGTATGTCAATAAGTTAACAACCTTAAGATGAAACAATTTACACAAAACTATTTATTCTACAACATAATCTCCTTCCTTGTCAATACACTTAATTCAGTGATGAATGTGTAGGTACATCAATAATACTGTAGTCTTAAGATGAAATAATCACTTATTTTACATAATAAACATCTATTTTTCAACATAATCTCTTTTCTTGTCAATGCACTTAATTCAGTGATGAATGTGTAGGAATATCAAAAATACTGTAATCCGATAATAAAATAATCATTTATTTTCCAGCATAATCTCTTTGCTTGTCAGTGCACTTAATTAAGTGATGAATATTAATCACATCAATTAAACATTGTACAGTGAAATCTTCAGATTGTCAGTATTACAAATACCTTTATGTATATAAATAATTTTTATTAATATTCTATTTAGTTTTATTGATGTCTTTTTTTTCTGTCTATGACAAAAAATATTATTTAAAAAAAATAACTTTTATGCTGGAAAATATGGCATAATACAAGCAATTATTGTTTAGTTTAGAAACATTATTCAATTTGTGTTTATTTAATTATTCAATTTATTAAGAATATTTCTACAAATAATCTACTCTAACCATTCCTTTTATTTCAAGAATATCAATTCATAGTTGGACTGAAATTCTCAAGCATCCTCTTCTGACTATTAAATATTTTTTGGTCTGGAATTGATGAAGAATACCTGCAGAAAATTTGGTCATTAAAATTCTTAATGTCCAAACTCCAAACAATAATAAAATAAAGATTAAGAAAACATGGGAACATGTCTGTTAAATAAATCATTGGCATTTACAAACATATGTGTGGGAATTCAAAAGTCAAAAACGAGTAAAATAGATTTTAGTTGAGTTAGTCTTTGATAGTTGGTCCATGGAAAAATCTTTGGTTTAGAAAAGACTTTTAGTAGTTGGTCCACAGGAAAAAACTGAGCTTGAGCAAAGACTTTGATCATCAGTGAAAATTCACTGACCATTCCTGTTGTTGTTGTTGTTTAAGATGATTCCTTTGAAGTCACTGACACCTGTATCTTTCAGCACACACTGGGGGGCGAAGGAAAAAACTATGTAATCACATCTTCTCTTGTTTTTGAACAGCTTGGAGACAATCACATCTCAACTGAAAGTAGAAATCTGTATGTTTTTATGAAAAATTTTTCTCTTGGAATTTGGCTGGAGAAAAATAGAGTTTTAGTTATCTCTGATTGGTCAAATATTTTATGTGGTGATGTTAATTTCTAACCAATAGGCACTTAGATTTAAACAGTGTGTTATACTTGTTTGTAAATGTTGTCTTTTATTGGGTAGAAAATAAGGTTTGGGCAGGTTTTAATATGGTATGTGTATGAGTATGTAATTGTATTGGAAATAGGGTTTATTTTCTACACACCCTGTTTTAAGAATACTAAAAATGTTACGATTAAACTGAGCGTGATTTGAAGAAAGGTATCTCTATTTTAATTTGTCACTTCTATTTGAACAATTCAGATTTCATTACAAACAGCATTCCTTTAAGATTCCAAGATGGAACACATGAAATATTTCAATCATTGGAACATTATGACTAGAAGAAGCACTAATATTTGCCTCTTTGTGATTATATATTTTTCTTTTTCTTCTTCTTCTTCTATGTGACATGTCTGTTATGGATGTTGGCAATAATGGCTCTCCACAATTTCCAGTCTTTTGTAGCTCTTAATATATTTTATCTTTTTGTTATTAGTCTTAAACCCAGTTCCTCATCTATTTGCTGAAACTCACAAGGTAGGTTATGCATTGTTTTCTTCTATCCCTCTTGCCTTCAATAAATCCTGTGAGTATCAAATTTTCCAAACCCTCTTTCCTCATTACGTACACTAGAAATTTCAACTTTCCATTTCTGATGTTAAATAAAATGCCTTTTTTTGTTTCTGTTTTCTCTAAAACTTTGTTGTTGCTCACATGTTTGGTCCATGGTATTCTCAGTATCCTTCTTTAGAACCATTTTTCTGTTGCTTCTAGTCTCTTCTTCATCTTTGAGGAGATTGTCCAGCATTCACTGCCATATAGGAGAACTGATATTATGCAACAGTTCACTACTCTTTTCTTTGTTTCTGACGACATTTTTCTGTTTGTTAATAATTTGCTCAGTTTTTGGAAAGTATCTCCCGTTATCCCAAAGCACCTTCAGATTTCAGTTTCAGGCTTTCTGTCCTCTTTTTAAATGCTTGCCTCTTTCTTACCTGATATTTAAATTGTTGCAGTTGTTTGATATTGGTATCTCGATTTGATAATTTACATTTTGGGCTCACCCTTTTGCTAACAACCATTCATTCTCTCTTCTTGCATTTGATATTTATTAGGTAACTATTTATTTAGATTACATCCATCCTCATATATTTTCTTCGATTACATAAGTTATGTCTGAAATTTCAGAAAATATGAAAGATATTTATATTTTTTAATTTAACTTTTTACCAAGATGCATTACAGTAAAGTAACAATATAATAATAATAATAATAATAATTATAAGAATATATATTCACACCGAAAATCATAAAAATGACTTAACAGAAACTAATATTCTCAGTTATTTTGATAAGAGAAAATGTTAAAAATAACCATCTTTTCCCGGGTTTAAACAAAAAAGTATTTTTCAAATTGAAAACATTAAAAATAACTAAGGAACGACTGCTACAATTTTTGTTTTTATTTCCAGTGTTAACTCTTGAGATACTAATTTGATTTTTATTCATTCTACCAGTTTTGAAGTCATCACTAAAATGTGATCTTGTTACACTAGAGTGTATTGAGTGCAACTTAAAATAGTCTGCAATGTTAGGGATATCTGAGCAGTGTTTTGAAAATTTGCTTAGCTTTATATTGCTTGGGCAAGCATGTTATTCAAGAATAGCTTGCAGAAACATGATAATGTTATTTTGGTGAAAATCATAGTTTAATATATAACAAAAACAAGATTATTTACCCCTGTGTTTAATCTGTCACTAAAGTGCAGCAGATCACTGAACCTTTCTGTTAGGATGTAGTAGGTGCAAGCATGTTTTGGGAATGCTTGAAAAAAAGATGCAGTTGAATCAATATGTGAACGTTCATGAAATTTAGATGTGAATTATATTTTGAAAAAGAAAAGAAAATGGAATTTGACATGTCTGTCTGCTGCATGATGCTATTTATTTTCATGTTACCAAAATCTTACGTTCATGTTGGCAAAGTTCTTCCAAAGGCAAACCTATTTTGCTGACTTTCAGCCTATCACTTTAGCCAGTGGTTCCAACAAGATAAAGATATGGAAAAGAAGTTTTTTCAAAATTGGAAGAATTCTTTGATGATAGAATGCAAAATCTATGAGAAATTGGATATGACATCATAAAAGCAAGCAGAAATACTTTGATGACGGCAATGATTTTTTCTTTTATGAATAAAATCTGACCTCCAGAAATTGTTGGAAACTTTCACATTAATTGCGCCAAATTATTCCTGCCATCACTTTTATTTTTGTGAATATATCAAGTTGTCAGAATGTCAAGAAAGCACTTGAATCACTTACCCATCATTTAATAAATATTTGTGCTTATTAAAAAGAGTCAAGGATTCATCTCTAATATATTTATATGAAAGGGTGCTAAAGAATTCTCAACTGGCCCATTTCCCAAATTCTAGTCATGTTCTACATATCAAAGAATTTACTTTTTTCTGAAAGAGCTTCTTGATTTGGCACTTTTATAATAGATTTGCCCAAAAAGGTGAAATTTTCTAAGAACCTATACACAAATCTAATTTGGATGATCTAGCAATTAGATCACTTTCTATACACTTTTGTGTTAGTAAATTACTTTCTCTTTTAATTAAAGTAACATTTACTATATATATATATGGAGGTTAAAGAGTGTCAGGATTCATTCCTCGTAGCATTGACCATTGTAGGCTGCTACAAGCTTGCAAAATACCTCCTCTTTTATGGCACATGTATATTTCCTTCCTACCAGCCTAATTAGGAAAAGTCACAAATCCCAGCTACCAGATGAAATTTGAGATTCATCAGAGATAGATAAATGTTGTACTTTGCACTATCTTGTCTATTTAAAGGCTTATTCTTCTATTCTCAGCTCATTTAATTAAAACATAATCATATATGATAACAAGAAATTAAGTAAGGTTGATCTGACTTGGTAAACAATGAAAAGGGACCTAATTGCACATGCATTACCAGTCACTCTATTATAGGGCTACTCAGTTAGCAGTGAGATGCTATTGAATGAGTTTCTTTATTACTATATTACTAGTTTCTTTATTACTACCACATTCAACATGATAATGCACCTGGTTATCTTTTACAACTCATGCTGAGTTTTTTTTGCAAAACATAGCATCACCTTGGTCTGTCAGCATTCACCTCAAAACTTGGCTCTTTGTAACGTGGCTTTTTCCAAAGGTTAAAATCCCCATTGAAAGGAGATTTTAGACCATGGGTGAGATTAAGGAAAACATGACAAGTCAATTGATCACAGACTTGAAGAAGGATTACAGACAGTTCCATGAATGATTGTAGCTCTCAACAACTTTCTGTTGTTAGTGACTTTAATTCTCATTTGATTTATCAGCAAATGTGCTTAATTTGATCTTTGTCTTTAAAAATCCATGTCCCGCATCAATCTAAAATTGCATAGCCTGACAACTGCGCTGAATATAATCCTCATTTTGTGCTGTGCTTACTTATAACTTCGTACCTTGTCATTCTTGGAGATAACACACTCGTGTAGACAGAGCTCTATAAATTCAAACGCTGAAAATGTACAGTAATTTGACTTTTGCTTAATCATTTCACCCCAAGCAAGGCAATAAAGCCACTAAGATACAGGAGGTTACTTGAGTATTAAGAAATATTAGAAAAAAATACTATTAAGGTAGGGAGAAGAATAAAAGAATAGGAATTATAAGATAACGATTGACACTACATTTACATTTTTGAAGATCAAAATAGACTGGGGGGGGGGGAAGCTAGAAGAGAGTTCCACAAGTAAGAAGCATGAGATAAAAAACGGTTAGCATAGAACTTGCCTTTACATCTAGCCGTTTCAACTGTAAAATGATGACACCTTGCCACCAATCTAGTATTACACTTAAATCCATAAAGTTTACATAACATAGAGAAAAGTAATATTTATTTTGAAAAATACAAAAGTGTGGAACAAGGCCAAAAGTAGGGATAGTGAAAGGCTGGTTTTCAATCTGTCTTATCTTAAACTTAGCTAGCCATGATTACAGACCCAAGCATACCACAGTATTTCTTACACCAAAACAACATGCTCTGACTTAAGATTCTTATTAAAGCAACCATAATACCCCAAAGTCTCTATGAATTCTTAACTTGTTCTGCCATGTACAATAAAGGAAATTTCATCGGAAAAATTACTATAAATGTATTTATAGAAACTAGCTTAAAAGCTGTCTCCTGCAGAGGGCTTATCATCACACCTACATTGCAATAGGTAGGGAGGTGATAGGCAACAATAAACCACAGAATTCAAAAATGATTGCTGCACTTAAGTTTTGCATTAGTATTTAAGCTTACCTTTTAAATGTTCAACAATAGTTCTTCTGCCACAACCTAATTATAATTACAACTTGATGTATGTAGGTCCTTACTTTCCACACAAACAATTATTTTTATTTCATAGGTGACTTCTGCTGGATTTTGCAATTAATTTTGATTATTCCCAAATTTATTTCCATGTTATAAAAAACCATGTAGGAAAATCACCAAAAGCAAAATCACAGATATGAAGAATTTGGAATCCAAAATTTGAGGATTTCAGGTCCAGATCCAGACTCGAATGGTTTTAATTTGTTCACAGAGTTGGTAGCCTGATTCCAAAAGAGTATGTTCAGCTGTGGCCTCTCGGGGTAAAGTTGAAAAAGTGTGACAGTGACACAGTGATATTTACATTTATTATATAGTAAGGAAGATGAGATATTGAAAGTTAGCAAGTTGTGTCCCTTTAATTGAAAAAATGTGACATTTGCATTTATTATATAGAAGGCACAGAGAAGTTATGTGATAGCAGTGGGGAAAATGAGTGGACCAAAAGTCGCACAGGCTAGTAGATAGATAGGCTCTCACAACTTGAGAGATTGATGTAACCAAAGCTTTGTCCCACTTTTTTTAACCTTGTGCCATAATAAACTAAGCTTAGTAAGTATTATTATACTTAAGAGAACGTATAGTGTAATTCTACTGAGTTAAGAAGTGAAATAGTAAGAAACTACTCAACACATAAGAGCAGTCTGATGATATGCATTGTTAGATCATTATTAGTTTGCAGTATTAGGTACATGGTAGCTACATTACAATGGTGGGAAAGTGACTGAAGTGGAGATGTTAGATCTGGACCAATAACATTGCAGATGCTTTGTTGGATTTTATCTGAAGCACCAAACCAGGTGTGGCAGCAATATTCAAAGCCAGGATGAATGGTATATACAGTGTAACCCGGATATAAGAGAGTTGTCAGGACCGGAGAAGTAGTATCTTATATCCGGGTTTCTCTTATATCCGGGTTTAGTCTATTATATATACATTAACACAGGCTCTAATTTGGGACCAGAGAAAAACTCTCTTATATCCGGGTTTGATCTATTATATATACATTAACACAGGCTCTAATTTGGGACCAGAGAAAATCTCTCTTATATCCGGGTTTGGTCTATTATATATACATTAACACAGGCTCTAATTTGGGACCAGAGAAAATCTCTCTTATATCCGGGTTTGTTAAATTATATATACATTAACACAGGCTCTAATTTGGGACCAGAGAAAATCGCTCTTATATCCGGGTTTCACTTATATCCGGGTTTATCTTATATCCGGTTCTCTTATATCCTGGTCTCTTATATCCGGGTTACACTGTATATATATATATATACATATATATATATATATATAAACATGTAAGATACATAGATGACGTTTGTCATAGATGTTTTTGTCTTGGCAGATGTAATGACTCTAGAATCTTCATTGCTTCTATATTTCCTCTCCATACTTCCAAATTCTCCCGTCACTATTTCTTGCTTCCTGAATTAAATGAAACGGAAATGCTCCCAATAGAAGCTGTGAAATCTTTCACTGCTGTAGACAACTTTTGATAAGTTTCCTATGAGATGTCAAAATAAAGACTCTAATTAAATGACCAGCACACTGGTGAGACTGACTAGTGCCAATAAAAATATCTACTTCATTTTGATTAGTGAGCCACTAGGAGCTGTCAGTGCTCATTATGTTTACTTTTATTGGAATGCTCCCGTCATTTCATTAATTCAGTATGTGTTCACTTTCTGCTTTTTACATTTTTTTTTTTAAGCGTATCACCCCAAGCAAGGCTGGAGGCCACTAGCACGCAAGGGGTTAAAGAAGGGTTGGAGGAAGAGCAGATAGGAGTGGTAAAGGAAGGGATGTGGAGAAAGAGAAAGACAGTGGGTCGATCAAGGCAAGGGGGCTACAGAAGATTTGGAGCGAGAGCAGATAGGAATGAAAGATGAAAGGATGTGGAGAAGGGAAGTGGATAGATCAAGGCAACTGGAGATGTCGATTGACGCTACACTTAAACCGTTGGAGATTGTATTTGTCAGGGAAACAGTAATAGCGAAGGGAGTTCCATAGGCGAGATGTGTGAGACATGAAGCTATTGGAGTAGAAGAGACGTCTACATCTAACAGTTTCAATGGTGAAGGGGTGGGAACGGGATGCCAGCCTCGTAGGACGTTTAAATTCACGTGGCCTAGGGACAAGCGAAAGCAGCTCCTCAGAGCAATTACCGTGAAAGTACTTGTAAAAAAGGCAGAGCGAGGCAA
>OZ038490.1:51409845-51424845 GCA_964036315.1 Acanthosepion esculentum
CCAGTGGGAAGAGCTACAGCAAGAAGAAGAAGCTATTTTGAACTTGAGAAATCAGTTCATTCCACCGCGCACCAGATGCACTCTATCCAGTATTCCTTGCCCTGTTGACTCCTTTCACTTCTTCTTCTTCTTCTTCTTCTTCTTCTTCTTCTTCTTCTTCTTCTTCTTCTTCTTCTTCTTCTTCTTCTTCTTCTTCTTCTTCTTCTTCTTCTTCTTCTTCTTCTTCTTCTTCTTCTTCTTCTTCTTCTTCTTCTTCTTCTTCTTCTTCTTCTTCTTCTTCTTCTTCTTCTTCTTCTTCTTCTTCTTCTTCTTCTTCTTCTTCTTCTTCTTCTTCTTCTTCTTCTTCTTCTTCTTCTTCTTCTTCTTCTTCTTCTTCTTCTTCTTCTTCTTCTACAACAACAACAACAACATTCTCGGTCTCTGAAACTTTAATTCAACTTCATAGCAACTTCATGATTTCAAAAGAATTCTTCCTGATCATTTTTTTTTATTTCCAAATTTATTACTTTCTTTCCACATCCAGGGGCAAGGATTCTTCAGACTGAGTAGAAAGGGAATATATTAATCCAACATCTACTTTCAAAGTCTGTCAAACTGTATATATATATATATATATATATATATATATATATATATATGTGTGTCTGCATGGATGTTAAATGATACAAACAAATATAAATTGCTCATACACAGTACAGATATATGCATACAAAATAATACATGTGCATGCAGTCAGGCATAGACAATGCATAATAGAGAATCAGCTGTTTACATTATTCAGACTGTTATCCTCATCTTCATTGCCATATTCATAACATTTCGGTTGCTATACACTCCGACCTTCTTCAGGTGATTGGAATTTCAAACTGAACCCTTTCTTTCGTCTAGCGAATAGAAGTTGGTTAAATCCAGTGACTAGATGCAAAGAGTTGTGAGTTCAATACCAAGCTACAACTGTGGTGAACCCAAAAACTTGGAGAGTTGAGTTAAAGGGAAATAACTGACATATCCAGAAGAGGCATGGCACATGGAACTAGAACATTCTATCCTGGTGGACAAAATAAAAAGTTTAGTTCAAAATTCCAATATGGCAATGAAGTTGAGGATAACAGTCCGAATAATGTAAATAATCATAATACCTCATCTCAGAGATATAGACAGATAGAGAATCGGCTCCTCTTTAATAGATGTTGAGATTTGGCACATTTCTCCATCTTCAAAAGTTTATAGCATAAATTCAATTCCATTATTAGCATTTTTTAAAATATGGGTGTAAATAATGTAAGGTTACAGGTCAGTCATTTTGTAGTTTTTGGATAAAGCAGCTGTACAGAGGGCATCAGATTGGGGTACTGTAAATATTTTGGCCATCATTGGACAGACTGTTGTAGCACGATGCTTTTTGTTAGAATTTTGAGCCATTATATCATTTGTTATTTACCAAAAGTGTTTTAGATAGGAATTTCGACTGGCCTCAAAAGAATACTTTCAAAAGTCCATTACATTCCTTGAGGTAAATGTCTTCACTGATTGTATTAAATGCCTTAAGGTAGAATCGCTTTAATGGTATCGGTATGCTTTCTTGCATCCATTTTCCCTCTGCAGACACACACACACATATATATGTGTGTGAGTGTGTTTTGCATATATGTCCTATATAAATCACTCTGTGTCTGTGGTATACATATATATCCATGTGTGTGTGTATCCATCCATCCATCCATCCATCCATCTATCTATCTATATATAGTCTCTTCTGCAAATACACTCCTCCATCTGAGAATATTTACACACACACACACACACACACATATATATATTTCTATGCATATGTGTGTGTCTGGTGTACATATATGTCCTTAAATTTACACACACACTTACAATTTTTTATATCTATGTATGTAGTTGTATAATATATATATATATATATATATATATATATATATATATATATATATATATATATATATATATTGTGTCTGCGTGTTTATATGCAACAAGTAACTTTTTGGGAAAATGTTTATTGGTTGAGGAGATAACTTTTCAACTCACATCCATATATGTACACATGTATTTTTTTATAATAAGCATGCACACACACGCATACAATTATGTGAAAATAAAGAAATATATATATATATATATATATATATATATATATATAGTCAAACCTAATGAGCCAGACACACCTACCAAGGTTTCACTTAGGCAGATCGTCAGGGTCGGCAGACTTTCATGTTCCTGGCTCTTTCTTTTTTTAAAACCTTTTTTTCCTTCGTGATTGATTTGGCTGTTGTTAAATCAAGAGTTCAAAGGTTTTTCGACACGATTATAGTTACCTATATTTATATATATATATATATATATATATATATATATATATATATATATATATAGTTTACGATAAACTAGGTAATCCGTATGGGTAGACCCAAGGAGGATAAAATCCAGAGAGCTCAATGTAAATCAGAGCTAATAATTTAACTAAAAATAAAAACAGACCACTTTAAGGTTCCATGTAATAAATTATTTCACCACAGCCATATATATATATATATATATATATAAGGCAGGATGTGTGTGTGTGTGTAACGAATGCACGGCCGCAATTTTTGACAGATTTGCACCAAAATTTACATGTACATGCTCCAAGTTAGCAGAAGGCCAGCACTGAATTTGCATTTCCCAACTCCCATTGATAGTGGAAATAATCGATTTTTTCATGCTTCTACAGCAGTTTTCATGTAGTTTGCGGCCATTTTCTACTGGCCAGAGTGAGAGCCTATAGCTGGCTGCCACGAATAGGCAGGAAGATTCTATTGGCCAGCATGAGAGCCAACAGCTGACTGACACAAATGTTAACTAGCATGCTAGCATGCAAAAGAAATCAATAGCTGCATTCGTCATAAGTGGGATAAATTTAAATCTGCCTGGCACTTTACTCCAATTGGCTCATTCGCTTGCTTAAACTCAATGTTGATTCTGATTCCGCGGAACTGGGTTGGGTGTGAAAAAGTATTTGTTGTTAACATTTTTTCAGTTACGAGTCCTTTTTTAAAGCTGATCGTTTTGTGTTCATTTTGTTTAGTTCTTTTTTCATAACAGATTTAATGTTTAGTATAGAGCTTAGAAAAAATTTGCAGTGTGACATAGGCAAGAAGTAAGGCATGTAGCAACATCAGCATGGCAAAGGGCACTCCTTTAAAGGCAAGGAAGAGCAAAAATATTTTAAGTCAAGTGATAAACGATTGCTGTATGAGTTGTACGATTTTTGAATCAAGCACGGGCAACGCTAATTACATCTTTAGCAAATTTGCTAAACACACAATTGTAATGACACACAATTTTATATATATATATATATATATATATATATTATTCATTCATGTGTCTATTCAATATGGATATCTGCTAAAATAAATGTAGTTTTGGGATTTATTTTAATCAGTATTTTTTTTTTCATGTATTTGTTTCCTCATATTTGCTTTTATCTTTAATTCTTGTTTATTATTTGAAACTCTGCTCAGAGTTTAAAACAGGAATAATAATGATTCTCTCTCAAATATGACAATTTATCTCATCTCTTAGGTTGACTCTCAAATAAGATAGATGTATTCCTCCATCTTGCTTCTTCATAAGAACCCCACGTGACGATGTGTGTCATTGGGAAACACTTGCTAAAATTAAGTAGAATATCTTAGAAGAGATGATACAAATGAAAACTTAATGCTTTTAGATTACCCACTGCAATTTCTGCAGAAATTCCTGTCGCAATCTTGTAGGCAAATTAGAGCTGGTGTCGTTATCAGTTTTTGTTTATTGAGGGAGCGACAGATCTCACAAGCCGGCTTACATATATAAAGCAGAAGCTCTAGCAATAGACGTAAGACTTTCAAATCTTCCTACTAATATCACATACATTGGGCCATGCAAGTAAATACTTTTTTTAAATGAATTGTTTCTATGTATCAGTCCTGGGTATGATGATAAACTACAACCAGCAACAAGACTTCTGTTTGGGAGATTGAAGCTTTTGAAGAACCTGAAGCCACCTCTTAATGGCTGTTGTTCCCAGGTCCACCCTGACACAGAGTGGTATCACCTGTTAAGATCCCACCTATAGGCAACTCAAACTGGGGTCAAAACACCATGAAAGTATAAAAATAGATTTTTATAGTAAAAAAATATTAATACATATTCTATTTATAGGAATGATGTAAGACAAAATAAACTAAACCAATTCTCTATAAACTGTTGTTTTTCTTTGGTTTTTCTTCTGTGCTCCTTTTTTTAATTTATTATCTGTGAATTTCCATTCATTCTTGGGGGGAAAATATTGTACTGATTATCCATTAACTTCTCCATGCTTTAAAATTCAAAGTTTTCCTTGTTAGACTGGTTTCAACCCAAATATACATAGATGACTGTACCCTGTTATTTAAACCATAGCTGGGGGAGTAAAGATTGATTCATACTGTTTCCAAAGGTATTAGTGTTAAAGTGATTGAAATACAACAGGCTAGAATTTGAAATTAGTTCCCTAAATGCTACTTTCTTTATCAATACCAGACATACGTTTTATTCACCTGAAAGATTTTCTATGTGAAGACCTGAGGGGTTCAGGCTATCAATTTACTGAGAAGAGGTAACACCACTAAACTGGAACTTGCTTTGAATGCTAGATCTACTCTCTCTCTCTGTTTCTTAAAAGTTCTGCCAATCAGTGGCAACACTGCAATCAGATGTTGAACATTCTTCTAAATATTTATTCACATGCCCATTCATGTCAGGACTGCCACAGCAAATCAGGCGGCTTCTCTGGGCATCATTAAGAATGGATACTATGTTAATGGAATAATTAGTAACCCAGGCACAGGCAATTATGACCAAGGAACCTAAAGAGATTTCTGTTGCTGCTCAGCAAGCCATTGTGCTGACTACAACATGAAAGTGTGAGTTTCTGTCCCAATCACTTGACCAGAGACTACTTGCAGGGACATGCAGAAGAAACTATGGATTGATTGTGCCAGTCATGTCAAAAGATGCAATGTTTCCAATGTGATAAGGCTGGGAGTGTCACATAAGAGTATCAGGGAAGCACCTCAGAAGTCATCAGCGTAAACTTGCTCCCCAGTGAAGTGAAGAATGAGACACTGGCAGCAACTGACATAATTTTGAATGAAAGCTTCGGCAGACACTGGTTGTAAGCAACACTGGTTAGAAAGTTTATATGCCATTCCTGGAGGCCTAGGCTGGTGAACATGTTGACTGCTGATGGGAAATCCCTGAAATGTTGTGCATAGACGGTGCTGAGCCAGTGAACATCGAGGCCTTAGTCATAGATGGGCGACTGTTGGGGTTTGACCTCATACTTGGGTTCAGCACCATAAGGGCGGCAAGTGACGACACCATCATACCAGCTGGAGTAGTAAGCTTTGTCAGGAGGAAGGTGTGTGCAGCAATCCAACTTAATGAATCAGATTTCTGCACAGGGTTTGACCAAACTCAAAATTGTTGGACTGCAAAGTGAAAGTAGTTGGGTGGGAAAATGCCAGAGGCTCTGTGCAATGAAATATTGGAGTACTGCATTCCCAAACATGTCAGGAGGAGCTATGAAGCTGAACTTCAGAACTGGATATAAAATGGATGGCTGCTATCCTACCCCAAAGAAAAACTGGGTCCCGTAAATGACTGGTGCATCTAATGACCATGATCCATCACATCAAATAAAAAGTATACCTAGAGAGCAGTCAGTCTACATTTTTACAGCTAATGCTGATGTCTGTGCATCCAAGTTGAGGGAATGGCGTAACAAAGGTGCAAATGTATTGTTACCAGATTTGCGGAAAGCCTATCTTCAGGTACACATTGACAAATCACTGTGGTCATACCAAACGGTAATGATATGAGGCAAAAGATATTGCCTGACATTCCTGTGATTTGGTCTCAACACAGCTCTGATGATAATAAAAGCAGTTGTTGAAGCTGTACTATTTCAAGAAGACAAAGGAAGGAAAACAGCATCTGCTTACATCAATGATAGCTTTGTTAATGAGAGTGTTGAATTGGCGACATATGTCAAATAGCATTTGTCATGATTTGAACTTGACAGCAGAGATTCAGAGCACCTGAATGAAGGTACGAAGGTATTAGGCTTTTAAGACTGGGGGGAGGACAACACCCTCCAAGAGAATACGGTTCCTGATAATTCTAATCTAATCTCGTGATGGAATGTATTTTCTCTTCTTCTTCCTCTTGCTCCAAGATGTAGTAAGTTAAGGATATCTTCGCTAATCCTTCTTCATTTCCCTAGTCGACTGACGACCGAACACTTACAAACATGTTTTAATCACACATACTAATAAGCACATTCTCAATAACTAAGTTTTCAGTGTCTTTTCCTTTCCTTTCAATTGTCTACTCACTAGTGTAATTTTGTTTTGTTAATACATGCATTTATTGATTAAATTCCATATTTTTGTGCCTTATTTTTATCTGGATCTGCCAGATATTGTTTGCAATACAAATGTACCAGGAACCATTAAATATTTACTAAAAAATGTCTATACCTTGCAACAAATGTGGAGATCCCTGAACAAATTTCTCTTGATGTCAAATAAGTCATTTCATGTTCCTTTACAAGTTATATATACAATATTCTTTCTTTATAAAATTATTGCTATTCAGAATTTCACCCCAAGTTAGGTGATAATGGCATTATGGATATATATGGTTACTCAACATGAAAGAAAATGAGCAGACTTTAGTTAGGAGAAAAGACAATAAAATAACAGGTTTCAGGAACATAGAAGATCATGATTAGCATTGCATTTAAAATTTTGAAGAAGATTGTAGGTGGCAGGAAGCAAGAAATTGGAAGAACGTTACTCAAGTGTAAAGTGCAATAAGAGAAACTTTTAGAATAGAAATGGTGGATGCATATTGCTAGTTTAACAGTAAAATGGTGAGACTTACTTGTCAATTTACTTGCATGCTTAAATTTGTGCAGTCGAGGTATCAAGGAGGAAAGCTCATTAGGACAATTGCTTTGAAAATATTTGTGGAAAACATAGAGGGAAGCCACATTACATTGGTGAGAAAGTGACTGCAATTGAGATGCCAGGTCAGTAACATTAAAGACCCTCTTTTGAATTCTATCAAGAATCTGAAGATATTTCGGGGGAGCACCAGACTAGATATGGCAGGTATATTCAATGCATGCATAAATGGTAGGCTTATAAATATGCAAGAAGGATTCTGGTAAAAAGAATTGTCTGGCATGACACAGTGAACCAACTTTCCTAGAAGTAGACCTACCAACTGATTCAATATAATAGCTCCACTTCATGCCAGTGGAAAATGTGTCCCCAAGCAGTTGCAAAGTGTTGTTCTCCTGGAGTTAAGCATCAGCCATGTTGATGGCTGACAGAAAAGGTTTCCTGTGGTGATTAAATGAAAGCAGTTTTGTTTTAGAGTCCTTAAAATTTACAAGCCATTTCTTGCCCCAGTTAACCACTGATTGGGAGTCCTTTTCAAAGCAGTTGCCAGTTTTACTTTGTCAAACCTATCAGGCTTCCTACTAAGACAGGAGAAAAAGGTTTTCATCACATAAATACCTTGTTAGGAACTCTGATGAACTTGGGAGGGTCATTGATTAAGATACAATATAGGACCAAAGATAAAGCCCAGGGGACACTCCTGCAGTAATATGAAATAAACTTGAAGCATGTTCATTCAATGTGACCCTCCATTACATGATTTGTTAGTAATGATTAGATTAAGCTAAGTATTCATCAAGAGACACTGTAGCATTTGAGCATGTGGAGAAGTCCATCCTGCCAAAACCTGTTGAATGCCTTTAAAGATCTCTAGAGCTATAGACAAAGCTTTGTTCTTCTAATTAATGCTCGATTGACAAATTCAGTGATGGTTGTTGAAACATCAGTGGTAGACCTGGAGAAACAGAAGCTAATATTGCATATCTGAAAGTAGAGGCCATGTGAAATAAAATGTTTCACCAATACAGTCTTGACTAGAACCGCTAGTACTTTGTCAAAAATAGGTAAGAGACTAATAGGGTAATAATTCGAGGGATCAGGTGGTTGCCCAGATTTTGAAAAGGAACTACAGAGGAGGACTTTCAACAAGCTGCAAAGGAAGAGGAGTTTAGAAACAACAGCAGCCTGTTCAGGAGCACATTTGTTTTGGATTGTTTTTAATCAATTCACCCCAAGCAAGGCAGTAATACTACTAAGATGCAAGGACATAGTGAGAGTGAATCAGCATGAAGAAACTAGAAAACCAAACATAAGCAAAAAGCAAAGGAAGAACCTTTGCTGCTGTTCAAAAGACCAAATAAAAGTGTGAGATGGATTAGCATCTGATCCACAAGTCATTTGGAGGATCTATTTTAGAAAAGAGAGCAGAAACAATGGACCGAGTTATAGGCATAATAAATCGGAGACTCTGTTTTGGGGGAAAATTGGTCTGATACGGGAGTTAGAAGAGAATTCTTTCCATCAAAGCATTTTGCTTTATCTTCAGTAGATAACAATCCTTGAAATTGAAGATTATAGGGACTGAGGATTTGCTATTGTTCAATACAGTCTTAGAAAGCTGCCAGTATTCTCTACATCCAAACTTATGACCGGCTGTATGGTATCTCGTTCTATCAGTAAATTGTGACTCTGCCTCTTTGATGACATGCTTACGAGTGGTTACAAAGAGACATCTGTTGTAAATGGACCTGTCACATTAGTATAGCTTTCACCCAGACAGAGACCCCAGTGGCACATTTTTCAACACAAGGATAAAAAATAAATTCCAGTGGCTTCGCAAAGAAAATCATAGTGATCAGAAAGAGATATCTACAGACATTACTGCAGTTGGAATTGCCAATAGGACAGCCACAGAGCACGACATTAGTCTGGGGAGGAAGTAAGGAAGAGATCAAACAGAGAACCATGCCCATCAGAACTACTAATAAAACAGGTAAAGAAGTCTAATGTTTGAGTGAGAGAATGTGTAATCATGAAGTCCAAAATGCTAGCAAGATCAGTAGCATTAGAGTACAAAATTCAAATGATGGGCATTGAAAAACTGGACGCAAAGATATTTGCAGATGAATGTAGAGAGAGGGCATTATCTATATTATCTGAAATTCTATCAAGCAAGCAACACTGATGACAGGAAAATATAATATTCAAAATTTTTAGTTTAATTGTATCAATGCAAAAACAACCTGATAGAGTGGCCCTATTCTCTTGTTGTCTCTCTCATAAATGGCCAGCCCTCATTGATGACAGCGTTTGCCTTGCAACAATCATTTGCAATATTCTTTATATTTTGGTTTTGAAAACAGCCCTAAATATCTTGGTTCAAGTTTAAAGGAATTTAAAAACTGTCTCAAAAAAAAAAGTAACTATAAAAATTAAACCATTAAATTATTATGTATATTTTGAACAAGATATGTTGTAAACTAAAACAACACAATATACTTGTATCAGTTCAGTTATGTGCCATGTGTGATACAGGCTTAGGTAATCATGTATCTTTTGATACATGACTGACAGAATTTTTCTTCCCCACAGTAGGTTACCATTTCTTTCTGCAGTAGACCAGTTGCCATCTAAGGCTATAGAACCTGTATCCTGCTATTTACCCATACCTGGGCAAAGAAGAGGATTCATACCTTTCTCAAGGGTATTTGCATGTAAGAGCATGTAATGGATTCGACTGGAATTCAAACTCGGCTCTCTGATTCCTCAATCAAATAAATTCTTTTAGCATCAGGCAAGTTGTTTTGCAAATTGAAGATCTCCTTATCAATGGGAATAAAATAAATCTTATTACCAGAATAAATAGTCAGATTATATGTGATAGTGCATTCACCTCTAATAACTCTTACTAGAGAGAAAACACTTGTGATTGAGATACTTGAAAGAATCCACATATATACTAATCTATAAGGATCTCCTCAGTAGGCCTAGCATAAAAATAAATACAATATGGGAACCATTAATAAAGAAAGAAGAATAAATGTCAGCAAGGCTTCATCAACAATAGCAGCAGCAGCAGAAAAGTGAAGGCTTGGTGAATGCATTTATGCATGAGAATCTGCCGTATCAGCAGCAAGCAGATTAATTTTAGGCTACGAGGTCTACGTGGAGAATTATCACATGGCACAATAGCCTAGCGGATTAAAGTATTAGTTCCTGAATTTGGTGTCAGTAATTGCGAGTTTGATCCTTTGGCCAGGTAGTATGGACTTAGACTCAGTGGAAACAGAGTGAGCAATAAACTGAGCAGTACTAAATAAGAATTAGACAAGATCTTGCTACAAATAGACAGCAGAATAGGTCTACTCCTATGAATTAAATGAATGGTTCAATTTGAAAATCTGGAGAGCTTAGCCGGATTGACAAGCATTTTAGGAACATTGGAAGGTACAATGACCAAAATGTTATGATAATAGCAACAAAGATGAGAACGAGTGTTCAAGTGTAAATAACCTTTGTAAAGCATTTTTTTTTATCTATTCATCCCAAGTAAGGTGATAATGCCCCCGAGATACAAGGGGGCTACTGGGAATGAGAAAACTTTAGAAGGAACTGGAAACCCAATCCGAAACACAAAACACAGGTGATTTTTATATCTGATTATGTTAGAATAATATTTTGTTCTTCATACAAAATCACAAAGATCCATACCAAATGACAAAACCACATCACTTGAAGACTACCAACAGCAGCAACAACTAAAATGGATAGCACATATAACTCTAAAAGAAAATATTGAGATAATCAAGATGTTGATGTTCCACACTGTTCAAATAAAAAGTTCAGAAGAAAACCCCCATCAATACTGGAAGGCAAGAGAGAGCTACGGCATTTGGAAAACCTATTTTTCTGAAAAACTGTTTGAACAGAAAGATTTTAGAAATTTCAACCTAAAGCACAACTGAATGCTATTAGTTTCCTTGTAGATTTTCTAACTGAACCCTTCATTTACCCCATAGTCGTAGACAATTCTTTTTGCCATTCATTTGTAGTGAGATCTTATCTAATCCTTATGATCAGAATTATAAATAATCTTCATATTGAATTAATGAATATAAGAATGAATCAACATTGATTGTTTTGTTTAGAATTCCAGCTTATTTTAAACCTGACAGAGTTTAATATGAAGATTTAATGAAAACATTTCTAAGTTGTTTTTGTCTGGTTTATATGGAAGGAAGTTATAACTACTTTCGTATCTTTCGATGAAGAACATGCGTGACTCAATTTGATTTTGCTCAGCTTATATTTTAAATGATTGCTAAGTTTACTCACAATCTTGACTTTAAATTATGCCACTAAATAAGCATGACTGTCTTCTTTTTTTTTGGTACATACTTTTTTATCTTGAATTTTTCTTGCCAATTATTAACAAGTATTGGAATCACTTGGGCCTGAGGATATAAGATCAGGAATTATGAATGCAAGTTGTTAATAGAAAATATATATACTTAGATTTATAAACAGAAAAAAAAAAAAAAATATATATATATATATATATAGAGAGAGAGAGAGAGAGAGAGAGAGAGATAGAATGGTATGTTAAATATTTTTTATTGTATTTTCTAATTTTTGAAACTTGAGTTGTCTGTGTGGTAGACAAGATTTTTCGGGATACATCCAGAGAATCTTTTTTCTTTAGTGCTGGGATTCAAACAAGTCCAATGTTGACAACATCCTGTTCTTAATAATGAATGAGGCGGTCAAAAGTCATTGAACAAAAACTGAACATGACCTTTGACAATTTAGAAACAACATTGATCAAAATGTATGTCTTATTTGAAAACTGGAAAAACACAATCTATCTATATATAAAATTCTGTGTCTTCTGTTAGTCCAGCTGTCCGTCACACCCTGTAAAATAGCCATATATTGACCGATCGAAACCAAATTTTGGGGAGAAGTGCAAACAGGTAAGGAGTACAAAGTACAGTTGGTTTTACTACAATGTGTATTTTAGTACAATAAATTTTTATTCATTTCTTTGGAAAAATTAAAAGTTTTATTATTTAACATGCAAAATACAGACAAATCTCTCATCACTTGAGGGATGGGTGGTCTGCTAAAACCAAATGTTCAGCTATATTATTCGGCTAAAAACTATAAACATGTATATATGGCATAAACAAGTATGATACATTAATCAAAATAACAAAAATAATAGCTTTCTTACAGCTACTTTCTCATGCATGTGCTAATGTATCATACTTTATATACTGTACACTCATCTTTGTTTACGTTTGAGAGGGCTGACACCACCACCAAGTGCTCATTTTGATAATCCAGTTTCCAGTTCATCCTGCGTTTGCAAGAACTATAAACAAATCACAAGGCCAAATGCTTTAAAAAGTTGGGATTTAGCTCCAGAAAGAAATATCTATGCATAGCCAGTTGTATGTTGCATGTTCAAAAGTAAGAAATCCTTAGAATTTATTCTTTGCTGTTAAAAAGAAAAAAAAGAGAAATTTTCTTAAAATTTTTCTTTACCATGGTATCAAATAAAATTAAATTAAAGAAATTATTACAATGTGAAGTGGGTGTGATATGGATTATACATATGTATAAGGGGAGATAATCCATATCACACCATGTATTTAAGTAAGTCCAATAGGACACACTTCATTCAAAGTTGAATAAACCTTTACTGAAGTTACAACTGTGTCCGTTTTCTCACTACAATTTATTCATCTTCGAATCCCCAACATAAAGTTTCAACATTGACCTTGACAATACCACAGTTGCTGAGCAATGGACCCATTGGATTTTAGCATTTAAAAACTGTGGAGCACCCTCACTAACAAATAGACAAGTCTGATAACAAACTATCTGTCCCCCTCCTCTTTCTACTAGATAATTTCAGGCACCTCTTCTTATAAGGAGACTACAAACTTGCTGCACACAGTTTACGTTAAGCCTAAAGATGAGGTTTTTGCTTGACAACTATTTGCCACTCAAAAACAGGCAGATGGTGATTCACTAGTCCTACCTAAGTGAATTGAGAATACTAAGCAAGGACTGCAATTTTAAAGCAATGAATTTAGAAGAATCCCAAGACAAACATATATTATGGATGCCTTTATAAATGGCCTTTGAAATGTTCAAGTGAGGCAGAGACTCTTTGAAAACAAAACCATAGCCTTAAGAACTGCCCAGAATTTAGAAGTCACCTAGAGACAGTCTGTTTTCTTCTTGGTGAGTCACGGTTCTTCCAACTCATCATTTTTTTTTTCAGCATCTTCTTGTGATCAAGGTTCTACCTCCAAGCCACCAGTTACGGCAGTTTCAACAAAAAATGTTTCTTCTGTGGACTCTCTTTTCACACCTAATATTCCATTCCAGCTAGAAATTCCAGTGATTGCAAATATATTTGAAACTTGAACATACTTCTAAGGTATGTCAAACTTCACCCCCTCCAACAAAGTATCACTTTAATACTTCTATCATGACAACTGCTTCCCCTGACTGCCATTTGAAAACCATACCTGTGGATGCCCTTATTGACATCGGTAGTTCTGCGAGCCTGCTGCTTCCCCAGATTACCATTTGAAAACCATACCTGTGAATGCCCTTATTCTGAATTGTCTAGTATTTTCCTTTCTAGAATGTGCATAAAGATATTAGCATAGCTAGGTGCCATTTTCGTGCCCATTGCTGTGCCACTAAAAACTCCAAAATCATAATACATCCACCCCGCCTCACCTGTGATAGCAATAATATAATTTACTACCTATTCTGCACAATATGTCCTAATAGTGGATATATTGGTGAATCTGGAACTAACTTTAGGCTTCATTTCAATAACCACAAACAAGACATACGACAAAACAATCCATATTCCCCCGTAGTGGAACACTTTAATCAACCAAGACACTCGCTAGACAATTGCAAATGTATATTGATAGACTCGGATTTTAGTACAACATACATATGAAGAAAAAAAAGAGAAATACTGGATTTTAAAATTAAACACATATAAACTAGGGTTAAACAAAGACTTGGGTATTCTAAATCTGTATCAATATTTCAATAGTTATAAAATTTCTTCAGATATGGTGAAAGAACCTTTTTAAACAACAACTAAAATACTATCGTCAGTTGTCCGTTAAAAAATTCAAACACAGTCGCATTTCACATCACGTGACGTCCGAGTCTCGAAACAAACACACAAACAGACAAACACAGTAATTTTAGTACAACATACATACGAAGAAGAAAAGAGAAATACTGGATTCTAAAATTAGACACATATAAACTAGGGTTAAACAAACACGTGGATATTTTAAATCTATATAAACATTTCAACAGTTAAAAATATTTCTTTAGATATGGTCAAAAAACCTTTTTAAACAACATTTAAGACACTATCATCAGTCTTCCGCCAAAAATTCAAACACAGTCGCATTCCACATCACGTGATGTCCACGCCTCACGACAAACACTGTAAACAAACACACAAACACAGTATTTCATTTGATTTCTGAGGAAGGACCGAGGTGGTCTGAAATATTAAATATATATAAAAACACAGAAATAAATACTTTCATAAAAAAAACACCCAATTTTTTTTCAGTTATTTTATCCATATATTATATACACACACATACATACATATATACATATATACATATATATATATATATATATATATATATATATATATATATATATATATATATCATATATATATATATATATCATATATATATATATATATATATATATCATATATATATATATATATATCATATATATATATATATATATATATATCATATATATATATATATATATCATATATATATATATCATATATATATATATATATATATATATATATATCATATATATATATATATATATATATATATCATATATATATATATATATATATATATATATCATATATATATCATATATATATCATATATATATCATATATATA
>OZ038490.1:51427345-51532345 GCA_964036315.1 Acanthosepion esculentum
ATATATATATATATATATGAGCAGCATAACCCCATCTTCGACAGGGAATTTCAATTAAGTTTAAGTTTAAAGTCAGCTCACACAAAAATCAATATTAGTAACACTAGGTGCAACTGAGGCACATCCCCAAATGTGGGAGTGGCCCTGAAAAGGGCCATTTTTTTGTGTTCTCAATCTTGTTTCAGCTTCATGTGTAGCAGTATGAATTGTCAAATGGAATGCCTGGTCAAATACGAGAAGAGAACGCTGTAATGCTACAGGAATCACTCAGCTCAAATAACTTTAGGAAAGGTCGGAAAAATAAATGTTGAGTAATAAAAAAGCAAGCTTATTTATTACTATGGTGAATGCAATGCAAAAACTGGCAGGACAATAAAAAATTTAAATTCAGAACAGCTATAAATGATGATGAAAGCAATGCCTTAAAACTGTAGTAGTAGGCTATATGCAACGGAAAAGGTAACCTCCCTTGAGAGAGATTGAAAGTGAGGCCAACAGAAGGGGAATGTGTAAGCAGGGCTGGACGTACAGAAGTAGAATTGCGGAATTAAGCAGTAGCAATGAGCTTAGGACTGTGTAGACAATCAGTATGACATGGCAAAATTTGATTGGACACGTGTAAAGGGGCTTCGTGCAGTCAATGGGCAACTTGAACAGGTGTTGCGTTCCACAGGTCATGTGTATGCGTGTGCATCAGCACATGACTCAGCGCGTGTTGCAGGGCTGCACATACACACGTTGCTGCAGGTGTTAATTATCAAGGTCAGCAGCAACTGATTGGCAGCATGTGGAGGTGTGAATCCCACCCACACAGCATGAGCCAGGTTTATGTGTGAAAAAGTAAATTAAATTTTACCTCTTGATTTTTGCACAAAGTGTAAAAAAATCATTTTTTTCGATTTTTCACCTTCAAGCTTGTAATTTTTTCCAGCCAATTTGGACTCAAAACCAGCACTGAAGAATTATCTATGAAACAAAAAAAATTTCATCGAAATCGGATGAAAACTGTGGAAACGCATAAACAACATCCAATCACACACACACATTTTGAGAATTATATATATATATATATATATATATATATATATATATATATATATATATATATATATATAATTTAAATTTGAACATCTTTGCATTTATACATATTTTGATAGAAAACCATAAACAGCATTTGTTAGGTTTCTCTCCCACCACTCTACCCACATCTCTCAGACTGAATCGATTGATAAAATATTTATTAGTTCCTTGTCATCTACTTATCCAATATCAAATTTGCTTTCTTTCATTTTATGGAATCACATCCTTATCCACATAATTTAATGCTGAATTCTGTTGTGTTGAAGAACAACAGAAAGGTAGATTTACATTTGGTTTATATAAAAGGAAAAAAGGTAAACAAAATGAGGCTATCAAAATTTATCTCTATATATATTTTTTTCAATTATATATAGATAAACGATATATGTTATATATATATATATATATATATATATATTTCCAAATGAGAGAAAGAACAGATGGAGTAAAAATTCCAATGTTCATAGCATTTACTTTTAAAAATGAGCTCAATACAATACATTATCACCTGAAGAAATACTACGTATTGAAACATGAAATCTTTTGTGTAGCAATTTCAATATATTTTTATTATAATCTCTGATAATAATAATAATAATAATATATACATATATACATACATATATATATATATACATATATATATACATATATATATATATATATATATATATATATATATATATATATACATATATATATATATATAAGTTAATAAAACAAGGAAAAACGAAAGCGTACCAATATAATCAGTACAAAAGACATTTATTAAATAGTAATTATTAACCATGTGACAGAAATGAAGCACGGTGAGAAAGGTTTTAAGTTCGTAATTTTTGGACACTCCTGTTTCCTTCATTAATGGAGCAAGGAATAAACAGAGAAATAGGAATTACTCATCAATGTATGTTTTTGTAGATGGGGTATTTTCCAGTGGAAAACATTTTTTTAATTAATTAAAAAAATTTAAAAAACTCCAAGTCATGCTACTGGTGAAGGATAATATATATATATATATATATATATATATATATATATATATATATATATATATATATATATATTAATATATACTTAATAGTTATGTTATTACACCGTGCATTATTTTATTAACACCAGCACTCAATGCGTAATATCTTATATATCCCACCTATTTTAAATGCAACATATATTTTTAAAATAAAAAAATCATAATCCCCGAGTTGTGTTGCTGGTGAGGTATAATATGTATATTTATTAATATATACTTTCCAGCTATGTTATTTTACATCGAGCACTTTTTTTTATTAACACCGGCACTATCTTATATTCATATATATATATATATATATAGGTTGTTTTTGAGGAATTCACGTAGAAATATGCAGAAAGTACATAGAAAATATGACACTTGTTGTTGCAAGGTTAAATGAATGCATTTCACTTGTTTGCCTTCAAACACAGACAAATTTACGTAAATTATAAGATTATGAATAAAAAATAATTATTCATAGTTATTTTTAAAATGGTAAATAATAAATACTGTATTGTAGTTGGTTTATATATTTTGATAATGTAATTTTTTATAAATTTTTGAATAAAAATATTTCCTTTCAAATTTATTTTTTTATAAAATGGTAGATAATAAATTATAATAAAATGGTAAATAAATATAAAAGTGGAGATTTAGTGGCAATCAGTGGCAATCAGTGGCAACAGTCTGTTTAATACTCAAATCCAATCTTCAGGCCATATGAAATGGAGTATCAACACTGGGTGTTGACCTCAGTGTCCACTTCTATATTTACATCTGCTCTATCTTTTAACCCATAAATACAGTATACCTCCACTAATTTTTCGATACCTAAGGTTTAAAATGAATTTTTCAAAAATGAAAAAAATGATGCGTCAAGTTTTCTTTTTAGCTTTAATTGAATGCTAAATGATTGCATTTCCTATTTCTAGTAAGCAAAATAATTTTCTAGAATAAATTTAATTTCTCAAAATTTCTTGAAATTAAGTAAGTGGGGATTAACTTATGCGGAAAAAAAAATTTTTACCAAGATATAAAAAAGAAAAGTTTAAAAAATAATTTAATTCATTTGGGAATAAATCTTGAAAGTTTCATTAAATTATTTGATTTTTGCAAGAATTTCCAAATCAATGAATTTTGTCTCCAGAAAAAAACGGTACTAAAACATTAATTATAAATATTAAGTGACCGCTGACGTAAAAAAAAGCTTTTTCACCAAAATTTCGAATGTGCTAGAAATGATTAAAAAATTAAATAAAATAATAAGAAATACTTTGGTCTTTCCTCTTCATAATAACATAAACGTTTTGGCGATAAAACTTTGTTTTTATTAAGCTGGGACCGTTTTTCATCATGCTATGCTGTTTTTTCAGCTTGCAAGTGGGAGGTACCTACTGAAAACTATATTTTTATCATAAAAAATAAATATTAAATATTGTATTGTACTTGGTTCCTATATTTTCATAATCTTGTAAATAACAATTACTGAGGGAGTCAAAATGAATACAGTAACAGCAATGTCAAGAGAATAACCATTCTTTTGACCTACAGTTTTTTGGGGGCATGAAGGTAAAACATTGCCAATCATTTCATATCAGTCTTTTTGATGAGATTTATCATCGCTCATAAAGGAGTTATTATTCATCAGTTTGAGCTCCATTTGAAAATTTTCTGCCAAGTTTGTCATATTTTAGTACTTACCGAAAATCTTGCATTTTGATATTTTTTTATGCTGTATACCAAATACATCCAACAGTTTTAAAATCAATATTTTCAGAATACATTTTCGATAAAACTTTTATTTGAAATGTCATGATTCACCAGTTAATCGAAAATGTCATTTATCTTTGATTATGTGTCATCTGTTCATCTAATTTGCTTTGCAAAACAACGTCTCAGAATATTAATGGAATGACATTAAGTAACTGTCATGTCAATTTGCCTGATCATAAAATCATTATTGATAATTTACTCTACGTGATGCCAAGATGAAGCCATTTGCTGATAAAGATGTACGAAATTTTGTTAGCTGACAATATTTAGAAGAATCAACTTAGACTACTTGAGAAATATCAATTAATAAATACAATATTTGTCTATATCTCTGAGATGAGGTATTATGATTACTTACATTATTTGGTCTGTTATCCTCATCTTCATTGCCATATTCACAATGTTTCAGCCGTTGTACGCTCCAGCCTTCTTCAGGTGAGTGGAATTTCGAACTGAACCTCAAGGACAAATAGCCCAGTGGATAAAGGTGTTGGTTAGATCCGGTGACTAGACCTAAAGAGTTGTGAGTTCAATACCGGGCTACAACAGTGGTGAACCAAAGCTGAGTTAAAAGAAAATAACTGAGACATCCAGAAGAGGCATGGCATGTGGAATTAGAACAAACTACCCTGGTGGACGAAATCAAGGCTTAAGCTCAAACTTCCAATCACCTGAAGAAGGCTGGAGTGTACAACGGCTGAAACGTTGAGAATATGACAATGAAGACGAGGATAACAGTCTGACTAATGTCAAGTTGAAAATGTTTACCTTAGACATATTTAACTCTATATATAATAGTATTTTTTGGTGTGTTTGTTAGCATAACAGCAAAAATGTATTTCTGTCTAAATTTCTGGGATAAGGAGTGATGATTATTTATACTGTTTACATTCAGACTGTTGTCCTCATCTTTGTTGTTGTTATCACGATGTTTCGTCTGTTGTGCCATCTGGCCCTCCTCAAGTGTATATTGATCTGTGTAAGCTACAGGGAATACTGAACTGAAACCTTTATTTAATCTACAGGGGTAGACTGTTCTCGTTCTTATTTTAAAGTTCTGCTCAGTTATTGCTTTCCCGTTTCCACTGAGTCCAAGTATGCACTTCCTGGACCAGAGATTGAACTCAGAATTACTATGTGACCAAATTTACAAGTTAGTATTTAATCCACTAGGCTATTGTTCTGTCAGATCAATATCAACCTGATAGAAAGTCAGCGGGCACAACAAACAAAATGTTGTGATGACATCAACAAAGATGAGGACAACAGTCCAATTATAATTAGTGTAAATAACAAAATTAATACAATTTTTATTAATGCAATTTGGTAAAAATGCTCTTTCTTGAAGAATAAATTAGGTTCCATTCTGATTAAAATACCAGTTTCCAGCTAATTTTCAGCCATTTTTAGCTAATTGACAGAAGGCTCCATGTCATTACTGTTATAGGTTCAACCAGATATACTGCATCGAGTTCGTCTAGATCAAAGATATCCTAAAGGTATTTATCAGGCTGGTCCAATTCAGAGTAGTCCTTGTCTCAGACAGGTTGCTCTTCAAGGCTAGAGGACCCAGTTTCATATAAGGTTGAAACAATGGTTTCCGTATGGTCACTGAAGTTAAGTACTCTCAAGTCTGGTCAGTATCTAAATGGGTGACTGCTTAAATAAATGGTGTAAAGGATAACGGCTCCAAATTGAAAATCAGAGAGACTAGTTCCAGTTTGTTACATTTTTACTTAGACATCGATAACCTTGGGAAATGTATGAATCCCCCTCTTCTATCCCCAGCTATGGGTTAATTAATAAAACTTGTATCAGTACAATGATTATTATCCCCCAAAAAACTCTTAGAATCTACAAAATGTTTCCTAGCTTTAAAATAACCTGCAAAACGCTGATAAGCTGTAAATGTCTGCCTTGCTATTTTACCCATAGCTGGGAAGAGAAGAGATGGATGTCTGACCTTTCCATGAGAATTTGTGTGAAAGTTTATGCAACAGAATAGCCTGAGATTTAAACTTGGCTTGCCAATTTCAATTTTCCTGCAATATCACTAATTGCACATTCTCAGGTAGCTTTGTTTAGATTTTTATTTAACCAATATAATTGGCTAAGTATGGTTTTGTTTTGGATTGAAGGTTATTGAAGTCATTATCAATTAATCAAGCTGAAAATATAATATATCTATACACAGAGTGAGAGAGATATGTATATAATAATGAACACCATTGTCTTCTTTTTCAATCAATATTGTATTCTTGATTATTTTAATCTTTAAAACTGATCTCCACTTCCCCAAGCAAATTTGTAAGCTGTTAATCAATTTTATTGGAAATTTCAACAAAAAGGGAAACTTTTTTCTTTTATTGCATTATAGCAACCGTGAAGTGAGAACAGTCGAGGGAGAAAGGTTGTTTCTGTTTGTAAGACATTAAAAGAATTATAATATTTCTTCTGTCTCACATCATGTCTAACATTTGAAATTTAAAAAAAGAAAAAATCTTTTAACACTTTCCAGACAGACTACCATCCTGGGTAAAACAATAAACCACATCCAACAGCATAACCTCTGATCACAAGGCTTTAAGGAGTGTGGAACCACTTCTTAGTTGCTGTTGTTCCCAGGTCCATCCTGACTTGGGGTGGGAGCACCTGTCAGGGTCCCAGCTAGGGGCAAATAATTAACCCCCTCACCAAACTGGGGTCAAAGCACTATGAAAGTGTAAAAATAGGTTTTAATACCCGAAATACTTTCAGTATCTGTCTATATTTCTGACATGAGCTATTATGTACACTATTTACATTATTTGGACTAATGTCCTCATCTTTAGCAATGGTAGCTACAACAAAGTAAAAAAGGATCCTATGATGAAAATGGAACTGTCACAGATACTAACCAAGAACAAGGATCACTTTGCACCTAAGACGTATAGGCAGTTATCGCAGTGTTACACTAAGCTGCCTCACATGTACGGTCTCCCTAAAATTCACAAAGACGGTATTTCGCTCAGGCCGATTGTTAGTTGCCAAGGCTCTGTGTGCCACCCTCTGAGTCTCTTCCTTGTAGATATAATTGACCCATTGACCGGAAAGTCTCCTTCATATGTCCAAGACGCTGCCCACTTCGTGGAAATAAGCAAAGATGCTCCCATCCTATCCAACCAGATGGTGAGCTTGGACGTGGTGAGTTTGTTCACCAAGGTACCCACGGAGGAGGCACTCTCAGTAGTCAAAGACAGATTGGCCTCTGACTCATCCCTAGAAGAACGGACCAGTATTTCAATAGATAATCTGATGGAGATGTTGACTTTCTGTATACAAACAACACACTTTGGAATGGGATCACACATATATCAACAGGATGAGGGCTTACCAATGGGCTCGTCATTATTGCCTGCAATGGTGAATATATACATGGAATACTTTGAGGAAATGGCATTAGAATCTATATCTCCAAAGCCAACTCTATGGTTAAGGTACATAGATGACACCTTCATACTCTGGCCACACCAGGAAGATGTTCAGGTTCTACTGGACCATGTGAACTCAATAAGATCTTCAATACAGTTCACGATGGAGAAAGAGTGTAACAACACACACCCTTTCCTGGATGTTCTAATATCTCGAACAGAGCATGGGTTCAAGACATCCATATACCGCAAATCGACATTCACCGAACAGTATCTCAATTTCAACTCCCACCATCCATACAGCATAAAGGAAGGGATCGTCCACTGCTTACAACACCAAACAAAAGTCATAAGTGGTGACCCAGAGACATTAGATAAAGAATTGGTCAGTATAAGTAGTACCCTACAACGTAACAACTACCCTGGGTACATGGCAGCAGCCCAAAAAAACTGGGATAGGTGGATACAAGAGGAGGACAACAACACTCAGAAATCAGTCTGCCTGCCTTATGTGAAGGGGTTATCAGAGAAAATACGAAGGATCTGCAGTCCATATAACATCAGGACAACCTTCAAAAGCTTGACAACACTTCGCAGATATCTCTCCCGAGTAAGACCCCCCATAGAGGAGAACATGCCTAAAGACTGTGTGTACGCTATCCTGTGCAGCTGCGGAAAGAAATATAAAGGGGAGACAGGCCGCCCCCTTAAGGTAAGGCTTCAAGAACACCAGAAAGCTGTAACATGAGGGGAAGTGGAAAAATCAGGCGTGGCTGACCACATATGGAAAGAAAAGGGAGATCACTACCCTCTGTGGGATCAGGTTGAGATCATAGACAAAGACATCCCAACCACCTGAAGAAGGCCGGAGCATACAGTGGCCGAAACGTTGTAATAAATATGGCGACAAAGATGAGGAAAATACTCCAAGTAAATGTAAATAGTGTACCGGAATACTTTGTAAAAAAATTATTACCAGCAGTACATTTTTGAAAAAAAATATTACCAGAAATAGATTTTTGAGAAAAAATATTGCCAACAATAAACATTTTGTCGGCATTAAATAACCCATTAAAGTGTTGATATGCCACAAAACAAAACAAACCAAACCAGACAGATTAGCTAATTCTGGCCTGTCAAACACATGCTTTTTTTTATAACTAAATCTAGTAATGTCATTTTTTTCATTAATTGTTCACATAATACAAACCCCAAGCTCACCTGAATGTATAGAATTACTGAAAGAGGTATGTATGTAAACAGAGGAGGTAAGAAGTTCGTATTATAAAGATAACTAAGAAAGCATCCTCTCAGGAGTCTGTGTCACAAAATAGCTGTTCTTAGGAAGAAGCTGTCCAAATGGAACTTCCTTCTTACCATGATGAGGATGATTCATCCCAGTCTACATGTCATGGCAGGTCTTTGCTTTGAAGGCCGAAACTGGTGAAATTAACGTATGTAGCTTGTCTGGACATTTACCATGAAAATAGCGATAGAGTATAATGAGAGAGAGGCTTGCAACTTTACATCTGTAGGAAACGGGTTGTAGTACTCCATATTTAGTCTGATTTGGCTCTTGGAAAGAGAGAGTGTAGCTTGGAGGAGTCAGATGCTTTTTGGAGCAGTTCAAGGAGCGGCCATTTTTTCCAGTACCTTTAACTAGTGAATTAGCCCAAGCTTCTTCTGTATGCCATTTCTCTTCGGGACATGGTTGATCATGTCTCTCCACAATTTCCTGTTTCTCTTAGTAATATTTATCCTTTCACCATCACTCCCAGCTCTGGTTCTGCCATCCATTTCCACAGGCTTGTTAAGTCGGTTACTCACCCTTTCCCTCTGTATGTCCTGTGCATGTCAAATTCTCTAAGCCATCTTTTTTCTTTATATGTCTCCAAAATTTTAACTCTTTCTGATTTTAAATATAAGCATTCTTTTTATTTCTATTTTCTTTAAAACTTACTTGTTACTCAGCTTTGACCTGCTTCAAAATTATTTTTTGTGGTTTTTCATTGATAGATGATAAAATCATGATAAATTGATGAATTTGAAACGAGGAAAATAGACAAATATAATTGCAATGACAGAACAGATTTTGACAGCCTTAACAATAGACCAAGTTCGTATTCTATTGACAGCCATACACACTCTTACGTACCAGAATTTCTTTCTTCTTTTTTCTCTGTATCTCATTCTCTGATAAAGATTTAATAAAATGGAAACCTGTTTGATTGATAAACATTTCCTATTTTATTTCTTTATCTTATCACATTCTCATGTCAACAATCTATTTGCAATTTTCTGCAATTTGGTTTCCATGAAAATGACTTAAACGACATATCAGTAAAAATACCTTTTTCATATATCTGTCTATTTTTCTGAGATGATGTATTATGTACACTATTTACATTATTTGGACTATTGTCCTCATCTTTGTCACCATGTTTATCCCAACGTTTTGGCCAGTGTATGCTCCGGCCTTCTTCTTGGAGGAGAATCCATCTTGACTGTTCAGGGGTGGGTTCAGCATTATATATTAGGTTGAATAAATGAGGAGTGAGTGTCCACACACACACACATACATTTAAATTTGCATTTTCTTTTATTTATTTGATATGTAAAATTGTAAATTCAAACTTTTAAGCTTTTTGAGTAAAAGTATTTAAAAACGAATTTAAAAGTTCATTAATGGAATATACAATAATATATTATGATAAAAAAAACCTTATTTCATTATAGCTGATCATTTTCAATTTTTGATTTATTGCTGTCAGTAAGATTGAAATTGTTTTGTCAGATTAGATTCAAGTTTATGGCGATAGGTTAACAATGACTTAAGTTTGGTAACGCGTCTATGTCACCCTGTATCAGCTTACCATATCTACTTTGCAACAAAAAGTATTTTCTCAGAAATTTTCAGGGCTGCATTCACCCTCTAGGCCCCCTTCCTGCATCCAGATCTACCCCTGCCTGTTTGAGACGTTTGTGGAAACATCTAATATTGAAAGAGAGTAGGTTTCATGCAGTTCTCATTTATGCCTATGCGACATTCTAACAAAAGGTCCAAACGACTCTGATTTCCAGGACACACGAGCCACTTTCTCTTATTACGTGCCATATCCCCTCGGGATATTGTTGATCATAGCAGTCTGCAACATGCTACCTTTTTTTAGCTCTCACCAATGTTTCTCCACTTACTGTTAATCTACTCCCGTTCGGCCCTCCATTTACATAATTATCTTGTTGGGTAGGTTATTTGATGTCTCTCTCCCCCATTCTTGTCTTCAATATGCCCTGGGATTGTCAAATTCTCCAAACTCACTCTGCTAATATGTCTCAGAAATTTTCTTACATACTAAGTATAGTACATAATGTCCTTTTTGTTCCCATCTTCCTTAAAACTTCCTAATTGTTCACATGCTCCATCCATAGTATTCTAAGCATCCTTCTGTAGAACTATATCTGTCTTTCCTTGACTCTCTTCTTTATCGGTGAGGAAATTGTCATGCATTCACTGCCACAGAGAATTATGTAGCAGTTCAGCTCTATTTTCTTTTCTTTCAAATTTTTGTGTCTTTTAATACTTTCTTTGAATTTTGGAAGGCATCTTTTGTTAATTTAATTCAAAAATATCGATTGTCTACAGCATTGCTTCTCAAACTTCTCTCTAATTTGGCATACTGGCAGTTTTTTCTTCTTCATCAATATGCAAGTGACCAGCAAGCAAAACTTTCCAAATCATTTTTTTTTTAGATATGACCTATTTCATTTTGAGATTATCTGTAAAAACATATGAGGACATGATGTCATATTCATTCTAAGGCGAGTCATCGTTGACATAACAAGTCTTCCAGTGTGCCAGAGACAGGTACCATATTTGTGTCAGATATTATATAATAACAATCCAGAAAAATCTTATTTGAATATTCATAGTATTATTCATTTATACCAGATAGATTATGAATCTAAAGAATTAAATGCTAATTTTAAAAATGTTGGTCTAAATCCATGGGACTATTCCTTTTTTCCACAGTCCAGCTAAATTAGAAATATATGTCCATGAAATGTCCGTTAGGTATTCTTAAGTGTTGTTCTCGCACAGTCACATGCTACATCACCATAATGGTGTTGTCAAATGTATTTCAGTTCACTGCTTTGTATATTTGTTAGTTGTATAGCAATGACTTTTAACAGTGTGAGTCATTGAAAAATTTAACCATAATAAATATGAGACTGAAATGAAAATGTTAAAAAAAAAACAAAAGAGCGGGTCAGATATCCTGGCAGTCTCCTATGGCATGGAATGTGAGTACTGTTTCTTCATTTTTTGGAAACTGTCCATGTACTAGCAGAAGTTGTCCCACATACACAACCTCTGGTACCATCGGGTACACAACCGCACTTTAAGTATGCCTACAGCATTTGGCTAAAGCATCAATTTCACATATAAAATCCAGGAAATATTTTTGGAGCCATTTTGAGTAAAAAATATTGGTCTTCTTCTATGTGACATGTCTCGTCAGGATCATGGAGATCTTGGCTCTCCGCAGCTTCCTATCCTATGTAGAACTTCGTAAGGTTTATTTTTTCTACTATTCCTCCTACTTCCTCTTCTGCCATCCATTTTCAAACCTAACATTCCAGAATACATAGACTCGAAAATAATTGCAAATCCTGGCTAGAATTTAAACAACCTGACCTGAACTGAGTGGGAACAAGCATTGAACCTTTTGGGTGTGGAATTCTGATAATGACAGATTGTCTTAATATAATACCATAAAACACATTAAAACAGTACGGCTGTAAGAGTGGAGAAAACAGCACTGGTTCTCACGGAGGCTTCCCCTCCCAGATGCTTTCCTTGCTGTAGCTTTAGGGGGGGAGAGGATGGGTAACTGTCCAGCATGCTTACATCTGTTCTCTCATCCTCTCTCTCTCTCTCTCTCATTTCATTCAAGAAACAGTATCTACTATTATGCCCCTGAAATAAAAGGAGTAATGAAGCAATTTCTGATGCAGTATCAGGGTCCCTACTGCGTAATTGTTGATAGGCCATGAGAAACCAGGAATGATATTACATGTTAACCTCATTATACGATAATATATTAATGTAGGGTGTGGCCAAATGGTTAGAACATACACTTTCCAAATATGAGACACGGGTTTCAATCTCACCATAGTCAATTTCTCAGGAAGATGACCTTGATGTTATCAGCCTGGGGAGGTGATCGCAGCATGCGGTAACTTTGGAAACTAAACCACTGATATACCCAAGCCTTGTGAATGAAATTGGGCAGACAGAAGTATTTGGGAGTCATCGATGGCTGTGCTAGCAAATTATTGTGGCTGAGGGTTTAAGAATACTGGCCTTGTTCAGACTCTGTTGGTCACATCACATAATGCACTCTCTCCCAGAAACTAAGGTCCACTCAACAGAGATGCAGTATGAACCACGGGTGGGCTCTGTGGGTGTTAAACAAAGATGAAATGTGCCTGAGCAGGCGTCTGCAACAGGGATTAGTAAGCCACTCTAGTAGACAAGCATCCTTGAATACAAGTAGCCAGCCATTTTATATATATATATATATATATATATATATATATATAGATAGATAGATAGAGATAGAGATATATATATATATAGATAGATAGATAGATAGAGATAGAGATATATATATATATAGATAGATAGATAGAGATAGATATATATATATATATAGATAGATAGAGATAGAGATATATATATATAGATAGATAGATAGAGATAGATATATATATATATATATAGATAGATAGAGATAGATATAGATATATATATATATATAGATAGATAGAGATAGATATATATATAGATAGAGATAGATATATATATATATATAGATAGAGATAGATATATATATATATATAGATAGAGATAGATATATATATATATATATATAGATAGATAGATAGAGATAGATATATATAGATAGATAGATAGATAGAGATAGATATATATAGATAGATAGATAGATAGAGATATATATATAAAGACACACACATACACACACATGAACCTGTGACTTTGATAGTATGGAAATGACTTTAGCACGTGGCGCCATCAATGACCAAAAGTAATCATACGCATAAATAAATACTCTGAATTTACTCTGCTAAAACTCTGTGAATTATTTAGAAATAGATGGGCACTGATCATTTAAACATTCCATACCATACCCCGAACAAATCTACCAATTGAAGACATTGATTGTTTTCCCTCCCAAAGCCAATGTACTGAAGATGGGGTGGGTCTATGCCGATGACATATGTATTCATAGCTGAAATGATCTTCGAAAGAAAATAAACATCCTCTATCAAGTGTTTCAAGAAATAGGACTCAAACCTTTCCGAAACAGAAACGGTGATCTGGAATTGGAATGAAAGTAGTGATGACACTTACCCTGAATCCATCATTAAAATTCAGGATCAGTGTATGGATCAATTATAACAAATTTAATATAGGAATTAAGGAAATTGAACATAGAATAAGCATCACTTGAACGAGTTTGAACTGTAAAATTATTATAACTTCTAATTGTTGGCTTATTGTTATAACACACGCTCATACTTGGTATAACATAATTTGTTAATCTATTTATACGTAATGCTTAGGCTATTGTCGTCATACCTGTATAGTTAATATGACGACTGACTCTAATACGACCACTAATGAGCTCATCCTATGGAACTCTCTATAGTATTGGACGAGTTCATAGAGTCACTGGGGTTGTACTCTTTACTCCACAACATCCTCTCCTTTGAGATTACTACTTTATTAAATAAATATATTATGTTTATTTCATATTTGTATCTCCCCCTCCTCTTTCTGGAGTGCTAACCAATGTACTTTGCAGTGTTTCTGCTATGAATCCACTTTTAGTTCTTCTGTACATTTTCTTTGTCTTGAACTTGTCCTTGTTGGTTCCACAATATGTTTTCGTACTGGCACATCAAAAATTTTGTACATCATTTTAAACAGTTCTCCAGGTCTTTCATCAGTTAATCTTTGTAAAAGAGAGAGTTTGGGAACCACACACAAACATACACACATATATTGTTTTTTTATTGAAATTGGAGTAGATTTGAACAGCGAAATTAGATCAGAACAATTTTGTTTACTGATGGGAATCTGATCTAGCCCATTTGGAATTGGGTCATTAGGAAGACTATAGAAGATGATTGAGATAATTTTTTTTGGTTAAAATTTGAAATAGAGCTTACTAAAGCTATGAGGAACTTTGAAATTCACATGATTTTGGGTTGAAGGCAGCACTTGTGATAATTGCGTGTGGGCCAAGGGTCGATTTATGATCAGCCAGGTTTATCTATATAAACGCGCACAGAAATCTGTTGACAGAGTGGTTGGCTTTTCTGCCATCGAGTGCAGTCAAGCTGGGTAGAGAGAGGTCAGAGACTGGAAGTGACATCAGAGATTGGAACCAAATGCCCGCTAGCATATTTTGTTGATATAAGTACAAAGAAGCGAATTACTCCTCCAACAATCTAAGACTGCTACTGCTACTATTATTACTACCACTGTAAATGGAAATGTCGAACAAGCTACAATAATCAAAAGGTTGTTTTTTGGGCTCGTCTGTCATCGAGTGCAGTGGAGCTGGGTAGAGAGATATCAGAGACTGGAAGTGACGTCAGGGATTTGGAACAAAACCCCCGCTAACATGTACTGTTGATATAAGTACCGATGCTTCAGCTACCACAAAGATTACTACTACTGTTACTACCGCTGAGGAGGAACGCAACTATAAACTTTAAGCCGCACACAGAAATCTTTATCTCTCCATCGCAAGAGTCATATATCGTTTTGAGACGATTTCACAACAAGCTAATCACAACCCACTCTCTCTCTGTCTAGAATCCAGTGTATGAGTTTTTATGTCAATTATTTTCTTTTCTGTAACCCTTTTCTTTTCTATACTATTCTTTTCTGCTATATAAAAGACATTAACAATTCAACCATTGAATAGTTGTTTGTCCGGTTTTCTGCAGATATATATATTTTTTGGTGCATTCTAAATTTCTTAACACAGACTCTCCAGCCGTGTCTACATATTCAGTCGACCGTTCTGGATCAAACCAAACACAACGTGGGCAGGAAGCAGGATTAAACCAGTGGACCAGCTGAATGATCTACGGATGCTCAGGGGACCTACGGCCACTCCCTTAAGTTTGGTTAAGACCGAGTAGACACCTCAACCCAGAGAGTGAGACGTCGGAGGTTGAGGGGCTGGGGCGAAAGTGTTAGACTTTTCTTCAGCTGATTTTGGTGTCTTTTATGTTGGAATTTTCTCCCTTTCAACATGTAGTTAGTGTATCCAGCATGGGGTCAAACATATAGCACTTTTGGAAAGTTTAACCATCTTTTGAAAGTGTGCCAAACAAAGAAGGATCTCACGAAGCCATTGTAAAGAGCTTTGAAATTAATGAGGTTCCCATGGACACTTTCATCATCCACATTACATTTGATCAAACAACAGACACATACACTTCCACAAGCAGAAACCAGCTAATGGAAATTGATGTTTCCACAATCACATTCTCACCAAATCCAGATCCCAGATGGGCTAAGAACATCCCTAGTGACCACAGTATGACACTGAAGGTCTTCCCCAATAGGAAGGACTAAGGGCTGCAAATGAACTCATAAAGGACATCTTTGTCTCATAAAAAAAATTGTTTGAGTAGTGGAAGGCTTCACTCTTATATATCGGGGTTGGCTGCCTGTTAAATTCAGGGTTGGAGGAAAGACTTCAAAACAAAAGCCCTCTCTCTACTTTATTTCAGCAAGGCAGCCAGCATCGATGTGGGAATACTGCACGAACATTTCCCAAACACTGTGGCAACAGTGCATACCCAGGCAGACATTGCAATGCAGTACATCCTCTTGACATGCACACAACATGAAAAATTAGTCCCTAACCCCAAACCTGACAAAGGTTGGGATCAACTGCCAAAAGCCCCCATTTTTCTACATTATAAGAAAACATGATCAGGCTTAAGGAGTGGCTCCTGGAGTATTTTGCCAAGATAGCATTCAAAAACGATGTGGTATTCCCATCTGTATCTAGCCCTGCCACCCATATTCACCTTAAAAGGGGAGCAGCCCTTAAAACCAGGCACAACCCAATTCCTGTAGCTTTCAAAGAACCAGTGAAGCAGGCCCTTTGGTAAGAGGCATCATAGCTTCAGTACCTGTTGGCATGCCTACTGATTGGTGTAGCACAATGGTGATAACTGCCAAGAAGAATGCTAAACCATGGAGTACCATAGATTACCTGTACCTAAATGGGGAGACACACTGTGCTGGGTCACTGTTCCAGTGGGAACTACAAGTGCCACCTGAAAAACAAAAACAGTTTTAGATGTCGTTGATGGGTACCATTCACTCCTCTCACATAAAGAATCCCAGCTGCTGACCATTTTCATCATGGAGTTGAAGAGATTCATGTATCTCAGGATGCCTCAAGGTTCTCTTGCGTCAGGAGATGCCTACACTCGCAGATACAAGATAATAAAAATATTCCCCATTAGGTAACGATCATGGGCGACACTCCGCTATATGACTCCAGCATCAGGGAAACCTTTTAACACACCCCTTTGATTTCCTGCTGCATTGCACAAAAAATGGAATCGTACTTGACAGGGATAAATTCCAGTTCTACCAGGATGTGGTGCAGTTTGGAGGCCTCCAGATAACGACCTCTGGAGTGACCCCCTCTGAGTCCATGTTGGAGGCGATATTAAACTTCCCAGTTCCTAGGACAATCACCGATGCCAGGTCATGGTTCAGGCTGGTCAACCATGTGGCCTAGGCATACTCACTGGGCCCAGTCATGCTGCCCTTTCATGATCTCGTCAAATGAGAAACCCATTTTACTTGGGACGAAAGCCTTGAGGATGCATTTCAACCTTCCAAACAAGTTATAGTCAACCTAGTTCAGAAGGGTGCCTAACATTTGACAAGGACTGGGTGACTTACTTCACGCCAGACTGAAGCAAAGAAGGAATGGGTTTCCTACACTTACAGAAGCATTATCCATGCACCATCAAGAAGGCCTCAGTCTGTTCTCTAGAAGGCTGTCACCTGATATTTGCCAGCAGCAGATTTTGCACTGATGCTGAGTGCAGGTATGCACCAATAGAAGGCGTGGCAATTGCATAGGCAGTGGAGAAATGCCATATGTTTGTCATGGGTTGCCCAAGCATCTTAGTGGTTACAGACCATGAACTACTAAAGGGATTGTTTGGTAATAGAGATCTGAGCAAAATTCAAAATCCCCTGCTGTTTAGACTGAAGGAAAAAACTCTGAGGTATTTGTTCACTATCCAGAACTGCCCTGGGAAGTGACACAGAAGTGCTGATGCTGTTTTCCGCAACCCAGTTGCCATGCTGCAGGCCCTCCACAACGTACTTCCTGCCCAACCCTCTCAGTCAGACATTCTAGAGTTCCACGATATAAGCGACATGGTAGAATCAATTGCCTTGATAAGAACATTCAGAGACAGCAACAATATATCCATCTCCTCACCAGACCTCATCCGTGCAACAGGACATAACAATCCACAGTACAGGAAATTAATAAGCGTGGTACAGCAAGGGTTCCCAAAGACACAGCGTCACTGCACCTGAAGTCCATGAATATTGGAAGCTAATAAGGAAACGGCTAATATTAACATTACCATTGTTGGTGGACTGTTTGGAGATTACCTTGATTCACATGGCTGACTCTTGTTGGTTTTTGTATTTATTTTTTTTGTTTTACTTATTATCTTGCTAAATCCCTTTGTTTTTCTTTGTGTTAAATAATGAACATGTTCCTTTCAACATACCATTTAATCATTTAACTTAATTAAATTTTGCATTCATCTTCGTCTTTTTTTCAAAATCTGGTATCAATTTTTAAGAAAGCTGATTATCCTCAAATCTCTTTCAATATTAAATATAAAAGAACCTTGCAAATTCTACAGTCAGTATTTTCAGCATTAGCTTGGCTGTGTTTTTTTGAAACACAATGTTTTCATCTCTAAATTGAACAACATCAACTAAAACAATGAATTTATTTTCTTGAATAACATTGCTTTTTTATTTTGTTTGCTTCATGTCTTGAAGATGAAGAGTAATTTAATTGTTCTGTTTCTGAATTCATATTTGAATTAGAATGAGGAATCATGGGAAGGTTATTGCCTTTAAAATGCAGCATCATTATTTAAGATATACAGTTTTGATGTATTCCAAATACATTTTAATGAGGCTGTTTTTATGCTGTTGCTATTGTCTACTCAAGACTTAGACATTTATTTTATGACTTTTTCAAATTTTTCTGGCTTACTTTTTTATTGACATCTTTGTTTTCTTTTTGTCATCAAGAACTTAGAAAAGCATTGGTAATTAGTTATCATCACAAATTTGGATACATATCTAAGTGGTTAGATTATTAGCATTCTGATCATGAGAGCTATGTTCAAATCTCACCACAGTCAGTAATATTGACTTGGAGGGATGATCCCAGCATCTAGCACCATTGGAAAGAAAGGGACTAGTGGTCAAAGCTCATTAAAATGGATCCAGATCTTTCTCACTCCTTGGAGGAACATCTCTCTGACTGACAATATAGCCATACTCTTCTACACTTGACTAATTGCAAGTTGGTGAGGCTATTTAACCCATAGTTGAAGGCTTCGAATTCATACTTGTCCTTCTCTTAAACATATTGTTTCCCAAGGCTATAGAATTCGATCTGTTCTACTATTTAACCCATAGCCAGGGGAAGATGACGAGATGAATTCATACCTTTCCCAAGAGTATTTATATTTAAATGAATGTTACAAACTCAACTGGAAGTCAAATTCAGCTCTCTGATTCCTCCTTCCGTGTTTCCATTAGAATGTGACTAAAAAACATACAACAGGTTGATGCAAGTCTTGTGAGTCAAATCAAATAGACAGAAGTGTTAGGAATCTTTTGATTGTTGTGCCAGCATAAAGTCAGAAGTCATCATGACTGAGGCTTAAAGTGCACTGGCCCTGTTCAAATTGGTGACTATGCCAGTTTATGCACTCTATCGCAGAAGCTGTAACTAAGGTCCACTCAACATGTGGGTGTTGAAGAAACAAATGGGTCTGACCAGGTGTCTGCAACAGGAAGTAGCTAGCTAACCTATCAGACACTTACAGTCAAAGTTGATTTACATTTTGTACACCAAAGTTTTTGTGTATAAAATGTTTGTAAATTGACTTTTGTGGATGTACAAAGAAAATGTTTTTTGAATCATTTCACCCCAAGCAAAGCAATAAAGACACTAAGGTGCAAGTTGAGAGAATGAAAAAAAGTTGAACTTTTTGAAAATCAAAATTTCACAATACTTTTCTTCTGCTTTGCATAAAGTTTCTTGTTACAACGAAGTGGCATCTCTTTTGGGTCGTATTCCTGCTTTGGAAATATCTCAGTCATTCATGTCTGACTTGCTAAAAAGACATGCACTGCTACTATATATTTCTGGATTTCTCTCTAATTAACAAGCCATTTCTTGACCCTTTTAACCACAAATTGAAGGTCATTTTTTAGATCTGACCTTATTGGATCAATTTATCATTTTGGCAGAAGTAAATATTTCTGTCATCAGCATAGATACCAAGTCAAGAACTAATGACATCATTGATGAAAATTAGTAACAAAAGAGTTCCAAGGCTAGAACCGTTGGTGACACCCATGTTAAAGTAAAAAGGTCGAGAAGAGAGGCCATTCAAGACAAATTTCATTTTGTTATTAGATAAGAAATATTGAATCAAGTCTAGAAATCATCTCCCATAACCTTTCAATTCATGATGACAACTAGCATGCAAAACTCTTTGACGTTGAGATATCAAAATCAATATTAAAATTTAAAAAAATATTATCCTCTCTCCTCTTTCTGTCTCTCTATACCCACATTAATACATAAAAGAAACACAAAATGAACAGAAAATATCTTTGCAATTCAGCACTGAACTTGAGTTTGCTGAACTTAGAAGCAGAGACAACTAAAATTTCTTGGACACATAATGAGGACTTGGAGAAGAGGCTACTCATAGGACATATCAAAGTCAAAATGGGCAGGGGAAGACAGTGAGCCACCTACTTGAAGAGTCACGACACGTAGAAGATTCCTGCTCTAATCTCGGTGGCTTCTTTCATTTTCAGTTTCCATGTCTCAGTTGTGGTAGACTTTGTCTTCTTAAGACATGTTTCATTTGTGTTCTTCATTTCTTTACTCTAATAATATTCCCCATCCTCCTTAAAGATGATGACAAAGTCAACCAAAAGCATTTGCAGCTTTGACAATATGGTTGACTCTTTCAAGAGAGGCAATTGAGTTCACCTTACTCCCTAGGTATGTGAAGTTCATTATATATTTCAGATTTTTCCAACAATGATAATATTAGCTGTTTCCTTATGAGGAAACATTTAGCATTCATTGACGGAGCAGCCGCTGTCACAATCTTTCTCTTAAAACAATTTTTCAGGAAAATAGTTTTCTCAAGTCTGGTAACTGCTATTGCTCTTATTTACACTCTTGACATTGTTCGGATTGTTGTCCTCAACTTTGTTGCCATATTCACAACGTTTTGGCCATTGCATACTCCAGCCTTCTTCAGGTGATGAGAATTTCAAACTGAACCTTTTATTTTGTCCACTGAAATAGATTGTTCTAGTTCTACATGCCATGCCTCTTCTGGGTGTGTTGGTTATCTCCCTATTGCTCTTTTCAGTATTGATGGGGGTTTCCTTTCTAACCATTTGTGTGAAGTAGGGTGGAATGTCAGCATCTTGATTACGTCATTATTTTCTCTGAGTTACATGTGCTAATAATTTTAGTTGTTGCTGTTGTGGAAAGTCTTCAAGTGATCTGGTTCCAAAATTTCTGCAAGTTCTCAATTTCTGTAAGTCCTCAAGTGATGTAGTTTCTGTGAGCTGGTATCATTTTTTGTAATTCTTTCACATCTGTTAACAAAAGGGGTTCATAAAAGCATGATTCCACAAAGACAAACAGTCTATATTTGCTCAAAGCCATTTTTAGTCATTGATCTTAGAAAATGGCTGTATGCAGCTAACAGTTTAGAAATTTCTGAATTAATTTGGTGCCATGCATGGCATCCATAATAAAATCTAAATCTGACCTGTCTACAGGGTAAAAATAAATGTGCACATGTTTTAATTGTTTTTAAAATTGACCAATCAACTAATGACACCTTTTTTATTTGTAACACATTAAATGTGTATAAGTTTGGAAAATATGTCAAAGCTTAGTTTAGAGAGTCGACTAGAGCTTGTGAGACTGCAGCCACAATGATGAGAGCTTATAAAACGAGGAACAATTTAAAACGGTGTCCTTTTGCTCTATCAACAATTACTCATCTGATAGAAAAGTTTGAAATCACAAAGACACTGCATGATATTCCTTCAGGTGGAAAGCATTCCTTAGAAGCTGAGTGCATACCTGAAGTTATGAATAGTCTGTCAATAATTTGATCAAATGTGCAACTCTGGTTATACAAAAAAATGAAGAAACCCCATTTCATACGCATTTGTTTCAGAATATACGCTGTTATGGATTTCGTTAATCGGACTGACTTCCTCATCTTGGTTGCTTTCCTCACAACGTTTCGGCCGTCTGATCCTCCGGCCTTCTTCAGGTGCATCTCGAACTCGGGAACCGTCGGTCTGGAATTTCGAACCCAACCCTTTATTGTTACGGGGGTACCATGTTCTCGTTCCATTAAGGCCATCGCTGCTGCTACTACTGCTTGACGCCATCGTTGCTGCTGCTGTGCTTCTATTATCGTTGTCACCGCTCTTGTTTGTCGCTGCCACTGCCTTTGCTCGGGATTGAACTCAGAACATCGGGAGAACTTGCAATCACTGTTTCAACGTCCTAGTCGCCTCGGCCATGTGTTTTCAAATTGCTTACTTTGCATTATAATGCTTTTAAAACTTGCATTCATTTATTTTCACCCTGTATTTATGAACATGACTCAAGTTGTTAAGTTGATGTTTTAGTTTTGAGGCAATTTGTAGTATTGTGTAAAAGTATTCATGATGCTACAAAAGAAGTTATTGTATCAAATTCTTGGAGAAGATAAATGTTTGAAGCAGATAAAATATTTTATAAAATACATAACCAAACAACACTGGATAGGATCCTTTCTTCTTTGTCATTTACATACTGTTTTCTTTAATGGCAGAGGTAATCATTGTTGAGAAAATTCCCCTTGGCACTTTGGAAAAGGTAGATATACACAGGTGCACTGCTGAGTTATTTGCATGGAAATAGTTATTATTAGCCAATCATTGAGCTAGCTTCATGTATATATAGAGGCCACCCTGAGAGAAGAGAGAAATGATCTTGGAGTAAAAGTGACCAGAGTGAAAAAGGTGAATCCAGAGGGAGTTTAACAAACCTGACTCTGCACAGCCCATTCTGTATTCAATTTCCTTATATTCTATGCTAAATTTGTTCTACATGATTCATACACCAAAAGTTATTTGAAGTTTTTAGTATTTATTAATTTCACATTATGAACTTTTGTTATGGATTCGGGGTGTCTGACATCACTACTTCCATTCCACTTTCAGATTATAGTTTCTAATTTGATTCATTGGCACAGAAAATTCTCTTTGGGTAATTCCTTGAAATTCCAGTTATTTTCTTATTGTCATACAATCAGTTTCTAAATCTACTGCTTGGAAATTTGGTTCGCTGTATCATGTCAAATAATTTTTCTTACTAGAATCCGTCTTTCATTTTTTTTATGAATCTACCATTTGTCCATGCATTGAATATTGCTGCCACATCTGATTTGGTACTCCTCCTATATGTCTCAAGATTCTTGACAAAATCCAAAGAAAGGTCTGTAATGTTATCAGTCCTGACCTGGCATCTCCACTTCAGTCACTTTCACGCCACTCTGACGTGGCTTCCTTCTGTATTTTCTGTAAATATTTTAGTGGCTGTTGTTCTAATGAGCCGTCCTTCTTGGTACCTCACACACATGAATTAAGCATACTACTGGATTGGCAGATAGGTCTCATCATTTTACTATCAAATCTAATTGTGGAATTCTCTTTTGGCTTCAGGATCTCTTGTCTCCTACAATCTTCAAAAATTTAAATGCAATGTCAATTACCATCTTGAATTTTGAACTTTTATTTTTTTCTTCTCACTAATGTTTACTCATTTTTTTTTACATCTTTTTTGACTTCTCAGTAATCCCTTGTGTTTCACTCACATTATGCCTTTTGCTTGGGAAGAAACAAATTAAAAAAAGAAGAAGAAAATGTCAGATATTGTGGAACCAAGCAAAGGAATGAAAGCATGCATGCTGAAAAATCTGTAGCTTTTACCTGGGCTTGAACTTACATTAAGGAAGTAACAGCAAAATACACAACTATTTTTTCCACTAAGTAGAACACAATTCTGATTATTTTCTGGGGCACATAGAAACAAATCTCTTGACTCGACGCTTTCTGTCTGTGCTTATTGATGTTATCTGACGAGACAGAACACAAAGTGGAAAAGAAACATTATAATCCAACAGGATTTTATTTTTTTGTGTTTGGAAGAATTTACTCTCGTCTATTTCTTGGATTGTTATAGCTTTGCTAATAGAATTTTTCTTGGAGAAAGAAAGGAAAAGTATGCAACAGACTAAATATTTAATAAAATACACAAAAAAAACCTCACTGGATGTTCGGCATTTATTACATAGGACATAAATAAAATAACTGTAAAAAATCTTTGGTGAAGCAATGTGAAAATATGTGGAACAAAAAACATATGTTTTGTAAAATACACAAAATAACAGTTATTATTGATGTTAACAGTGAAATTATTGTCAAAAATTCTTGAAGAAAGAAAGAACTCTGAAACAGATGTCTCATAAAATAATTGTCATAGAAACATATTAAAACAAAACACCAGGATAGAGAAACAACATATTTTATGGTTACTATAAAGAGGTAAATAAAAAAAAAACAACAATTTTTATTCTCTCTCTCATCAGAGCTCTGTCATGAACTGAAAAAATGTGCACAGCAAATAAAATAGGAAATACCAAATATTAAATATTTAATCATCAGTGATTGATAAAATTCAAATTTGAAGACACTACTTCTGTTTACAGAGAGAGGGCTGGAAGGACTTAATATATATCATCTCTAAGACCTTTAGGTAGAAATATAAATGTACTTTCCTCAATCCTAAGAAACATGTCTTGGCTCTAGAATTGAACACACTGATGGTTATTTAACTATTGTTGAGCTATTTCTGACCTGAATGTATCGACACACCTATTTGGATTATTCCAGTTTCCTTTCTGAAGATTGAGTGATACATGTTGATTTATTCTTAATTTTAACCTCTTTCCCATGATGATATTTAAAATATTAAATTACAGAACTAATATGGTGAGGTATGGATTAGTTTTAATTTTGGTTAGACAGTAAAAACAATATGCAGATTGACAGATGAATGACAATTTTTCAACTAGCATGACCAATTCACAATACAAATCAACAGGTCACATTTTGGAGACCAGTTGTGTTTTTCAAGTTTTAGCCATAAATATTAGACTCTACAACATCAAGAGGATAACCATTTTCACCTTTCTTGTAAAATTCAGTTTAAATGATTTCTTTTAGTTTTCTTTTTAGTTTTTCGGCTTACCTTTTTACAGTAACTCCAAAATCTTATTTTTTCCTGTTTCTATTTCTATGATGATATGTTATGGTTGTTTAGATTAATTATGCACAATCTATTGTCTCCATCTTTGTTGTTGTTATTCCAACGTTCCTACTGTTAGGTTCAAGGGCTGTCATCTCTCTTTCCTGTTGTTTGATTTATTTTTGTCACTGGAAGTTGATCGTTTATTAATGATGCTACAAATGAAGTTATTCTACCAAATTCTTGGAGAAGATAAATGTTTGAAGCAGATAAAATATTTTATAAAATACACACATTAGAATCAACTCTTCCTCCTTCATAAATACTAACCTGCGAGACTTCCGAAGCAGGCAGTCGAGGCACAGTGTAACCTGACAAGTTCGAGCAGACACTTCTACCTGCTGACTAATAACAATCTTATTTTGTATATATGTTCTGTTATTTCAATGCACTTGTCCAACCTACCTTCTTCTTCCCGTGTCTTTCTTTCTGGCCCCTAACAGGCCACAACAATATGATCCTTTTTTCTTCATCATTTACATGCTGTGTTCTTTTGTTGAAATTTTATTTTGGCACACTTCGTTATATTCCTGTCTCTTTCTTCTCCCTTTCTTTCTCTCTCTCTCCTTCTCTCTATATGTTGTTCCTCTCCCTTTCAATGAATATGTCACGTGATCGGATATTGTCTCCTGATTGGTCCTGATGACAGTTCCCGCCTTGCCAGAAGAAATTCAAAGTGGAAAGTTAGTGGGAGATTCGCGACGACAGTGAAAGGACGACCTATCTTCTCCTCCGTCGAAATAAGACGTTAAAGTTGTCCAGCAAGTCGACTAAGACAAAGACAGAATTAGTCGCAAGTATTCAAGTTGCGAGGAGAGAAAAAATTCGCCTAAAAGGCTAGGCGTGTTTAGTTATCGTCTCCGTGTGAAGACTGAGATGTAGCGCAGGATTCTCCCAGGACTGTTTATTTATCCTAAGTACTGGATAAATGGAATTTTGAGGACACTCTCAATAATTAAAAGGATTGGTAGATACCTTGGCGCGGTAGAATAAACCAACAAGGTAGAATTTATCTGCGGCTAAAGGAAAAGGAAACCTTCGAAGATAGAAAAGGACATTTGGTTCATCTAACCACAAAATATTGCTACACGTGGGAAGGAGGCAGCCATTTTGAAGTGTTTTGCGAAGAGCTGCTCGAACTACTAAAAGAAGGGAAATAGACCATTTTTGTCCCTATCTAAAGGACTGTTATCTACAATATTCGAATGTAAGGGAGTTAACCCTTTCCTCTTTCTTTTCCCCTTTACTCGACAAAAAAGAAACGGGTCGAGAAAGAGTTTTAAAACGACTTTGTGACACAATATCGTAAGTGGAATCTTGACTCTTCTTTCTTTCTCTATTTTCTCTCTAACTCTTTCTTTGTTACCTACATAAGATTGAATTTTTATGAGCTAAGAGGACTTTTTTAGCAGTTCAGTTGTGAACTTCCCTTTTTTTTTTCTCATCTTTTTTTTATACTTCTTGTTTCTCTCTAATAAAGTTGAATTGTATATATAGGCCTTTCTTCTTTCATCTCCTTTGTTTATTGTTTTCCTTTTCTGTTTTCTTTCTTTCTCTGGTAACGTTGACGAGAAGACACCTTCGTTGGAAAAAGCGATAAAATCTTTTCACTTTAAGGGCAGAGGTAATCGTCGTGTAAATTCCCCTTGACAGTTTGGAAAAGGTAGATATACACAGGTGACACTGTTAAGTTATTTACATGAAAATAGTTATTATTATTGTTAGCTTCATATATATATATATAGAGGCCACCCAGAGAGAAGAGAGAAATGATCTTGGAGTAAAAGTGACCAGAGTGAAAAAGGTGAATCCACCAACTTTTAAAACTTTACCAGCCTCTTTTTGTTTTTGTTTTGCCATCAGTTTGTACAAAATCTGGAAATATTCAGACTGGAATTCGAACTCGGCTCTCTGATTCCACCATCCGAGCCACTATTCATTACTCCACCGTTCATTTAGACCGAACAATTTTTTTATACTTATTGAGTCAACACAAAACAGCATGAGGTATCTCAAAAGAGCAGTACCCCTGGTTTTTATTTAGCAAATATTAAGAAAGTTCACCGTTTGAGACAAGTGGGATAAGATTCCAGGCAACAATAATAAAAAAATAAATAATCAGTCACTGAAAAATCTGTGCTGATGCTAAAATCCAATCTCATTTGTGCGTGTATGTATTTTCAGCCAACAGAGATGGAGGGGGACAGTAGCGGCCATCATTTAATCTATGAGAAATCTGCCTATTAATTTGCTACCAAATGTTTCAACAATAAAAAAAAGTTTCAGTTTTTTGAATAAGGTAATGCAGGATAATAACTAACAACTTATTGGAAAGTCATGCTGTGCGGAAAGATTTATTGTTTTGGAAAGCAAAAAGTATTAGAAATTCACAACACTGATGACGGATGGTGACGATAGTTTCACTGTTTTTCTTTAGGATCAGACAACCTGGTTGTCTGTTCATAAATCTTTCTTTATTGGCCATAAAGCCGAATATCAAGGACATTGGATTGATGAGATCTCTTGAATGATATGACATATCAGATGAAAAGAGAAGTCAATATCAATGAATAATGGATAAAGTTTGAACTAAGCTCCTCATGATTTATATATTGTCAAAATGTTCCTGTTAGATGTGTTCAAAAATTTCCAAAATTTATTTAAAAAAAGTAACTTTCTAGTAGTTTTTTAAAAAGAAGATGCTGAAAGTTTTTACACAAACCTTATTTGCTTTTTACATCCTTTAGAAAACCTACTGTGCATTGCATTTACAGAACAAGTGAACTGTTCCATATGCTGATCTTGTTAATAATCACCTGAAAGTAGGTAGGTTACTAATTATCTCCCTTTGTTTCTCTTGCACTTAATAGATCCTGTGAGTTTTAAATATTTTTTTTAAGTTTAACATTTTAAATATTTATTCTAAAATTCTCTTGATTGGTTGGTTGTTATTTCATGCAAAAGTTGAGGGCTTAATAGCAGCAGTTAAATAAAAATTCTCTTATTCCTAAATTTTTGTTCTTTCTGTCCTTGAAGTCAGAAGGCTATAATTAATTGACTGTATCCCTTTTGCATGTGAGCAATATTCAACTTTGTGAACTTCTTTTTGCTTCATTACTGTCTTATAGTTCCTTTGTTTTTGACTTGCCACACACACACACAAACACACACACACACACACATATATATATATATATATATATATATATATATATATAACATTATATAAAAAGATTACTTAACTTTTAAATATCATTTTTTGTTGTTGTTTTCCTCGACTTTGAAGGTTCTTGGTTATTTTCCATTCTTCAGGGGTTCTTGTTTTAAAACAACATTCCTTGAAGAATGGAAATTAACCAAGAAACTTTGAAGTCAGGAAAATCAATAAAAAAATGAATATTTAAAAGTTAAGTAATCTTTTTATATAATGTTATTAAAGCTCTGTCTTTAATATTTTTAATATTGAGCTATATATATATAATATATATTTTTATATTTTTATATATATAATATATATTTTTATATATATAATATATATTTTTATATTTTTATATATATAATATAAAAATATCTGCTGTTTATTAAATTACGCACATGAAAAACTTAACTTTGGTTGTGCACTCTTGGAAGAAAAGTGCGAATTTGTAAACAATGACTACTACTACTATTCTTACAAAGCTCTTCCCAGAATTGAGCACTGTCAGTCATTGGTGTGTTTATTCACAGTGTAAGTACATAAAAATTTGCCTTTCGTTCAACCGTGCGTTGATGGCTTAGAGGGAAAAATCTCCAATTGATACCAAATCAATTGGGTTTCGATCCTGAATTGAAGCAATCGGATGTCTAGCTGTGATACAGCAAAACAGTCTGTCTGTGGATGACAATATATACATATATATATATATATAGGCAGTATATTTTCATTCAAACATGTTTGGTTAAATAATTTCGACATATCATGTCGATTAGTTTTTGCTGTGATCCTTTCAAGTTTGTGGAATAATTTTTTGGTAGGTTTAGAAAATTGAGTAAGAAAAATACCAAAATTTTCTTTCAAATAGTTTTTATTTTTCCAAGTACTTTCAATCTCATCTGAGACCATCTTCAGGGAGTTAAGTTGTCTGTGACTATGTGTATGTGTTTCAGTGAATTTAAAACATTCCAACTGGTCATTTTGTTTTACTGCTTATGCAGCGTTCTAGATTTCAAAGTTCACATCATCTTTTGTTTTTTTTGGGGGGGGGGTCAGTGTAAGGGAAGTAACTTTTTTGTTTATTTTACCCTTATATAATTTTTTTCATAAGCATTTAAGGATTTTGTTGCTCTACTCATAGTTGACTTTATTTATTTTAGGCTTTAACTCTCTTATATAAAGAGCTTCAATTATTTCTAGTTTTTGCTTCTTATTGTTTTTATCTGATATAGATATATGTATATATTTTTTTTCATAAGCATTTAAGTACTTTGTTGCTCTACTCATAGTTGACTTTATTTATTTTAGGCTTTAACTCTCTTATATAAAGAGCTTCAAGGATTTTTAGTTTTTTCTTGTTATTGTTTTTAGGTAATATAGATGTATTTTCAACTAATATCCATCTAATCTGTGAGTGTGGTCATGAATGTTTGTTTAAGTGCTGATATATTGAGCTATGTTCAGCCAAATGAAATGCGAGCCTTTTTGTTATCATCGTCGGATTGTTGATAATTTTGCCAATTATATTTAACCATGGAAAATTATTCCACACCGAGGATGTCATCATCAAGCCGATACATAAATTGGATTATCTGGGCGGAGTAAGTAACAGACGATGAAAACTGTGACACAAAAAAAAAGACAAAGAAGCATATCAATAGTGAAAGATACCTTTCAGAAATTTAGCAAAGTATTTTTTTCATCATTTTGCCACAAGCAAGGCAACAAAGCCACTAAAATGCAGGGGGTTACTGAACACGAGAGAATATGAGAAAAAGAGAAAATTATCAAGGAGCAAAAACAATAAAAAGACAGAAATCAAGAAAACAGAAGATAATGATTGACATTGCATTTAAATTTATTGAAATTCAAACTTAACTAGAAAGCAGGAAATCGGTGGAGAGTTCCCCAAGATAAAGAAGCATAAGAAAAGAAATTGTTAGCATAGAAGTTATGGTTACATCTAACCATTTAAACTATAAAATGATGAGACCTAGCTGCCAATCTAGTACTGCACTTAAATTCCTAAACCAGAGAGGACAGGCAGTCAGAACAATTACGATGAAAGTATTTATAGAAAAGGTGCTGGAAGATACATTATTGTGGTGAGAGATTGAGTGAAGCTGAGATGCCAGGTTAGGACCAATGACATAGCATATTCTTCTTTGGATTTTATCAAGGATCTCTAAATATATAGCAGAAGGACCAGACCAGGTATGGTGGCAATATTCAATGCATGTATAAATGGTAGATTTATAAATATGCAAGAAAAATTGTCTAGCACAGCACAGTGAAGCAACTTTCCTAGCAGCAGACCTAGCAATTGATTCAGTATAATCTTTCTACTTCATGTCAGTGAAAAATGTCAGCCCAAGAAAGTGCAACAAGCTACTCTTCTGGTGATTAGCTTTAGCCATGCTGATGGAAGATTAATTCTTTGAGCAATAATTGTTAATACATCAGGATTTGACCAAGAGAAGTGAAAGCCATATTACTTATTTGAAAGAAGACCCTGCAAGGTGAGATACGTAACCAATTCAGAGGTGATTAGAGCCTCTAGTACTTTGCCAAAAAGATGTAGAATGCTAACAGACAAGGTAATAGTGACAAGGACCAGATAGTTTGCTTGAGTTCTTAAAGACTGCAACTACAGAAGAGGATTTTCCACAAGCAGGAAAGCAAGAGGCAGCAAGGCATTTATTGTACGGTTTAGAGAGGACAGGAGCCAGTTCAGGAGCAGATTTCTTAAGGACTACTGCAGGGATATACACCATCAAATCTACATGCTTTAAGATATTAGGAAAATATACTTACAAAGAAAGAAAAGAGTTCCGAACTGCAGTGAAATATCTTTTCTGCTATCTGGTGATGAATTCTAAACAGCCTTCTCACTGATGAAAAAGAAACTTGAAGCAACTGAAATGTTGTTTACCAACAAATAATAAGAATGACATAGACATCAACAATGAAGTTTTAAGGTAAATAAAAATAAGGAGACTGATACTTACAATCAGAAAGAGTTGAAATTTTGGGGCTACATTATGAAGAAAAAGGGCCTAGAGAAATTAACACTCACAGGTCATAGTAAAGAGAAGAGAATTAAAATGAAACAGTAACTTATATAACAGGTTTATATGGATGGCTTACAAAAAAGGGATAAAGTGGAATGATAAAATGTCTAAGTTACTTAAAGCAACAAAGGACAGGAAGTTGTGGCGAGCCATAACTGCCTGCATAAAATAATGAGATGAAGTCAACTTGTCAACCTGGAATGATGGTTTCTAAAAATGCAGTGTATTCTGTTATAGAATATTAGTCCTGTTTTCATGAAATATGTTTTTAATATATCAAGAGTAGGTTGACAAAATTCTCTGTGTTAATTCTGACAAAAGGATCCTATATTTGATAGATGCATGAGAGATCCAGTAAGAGGTGATATTTCATATTCACTGGTGACTGTTAATCTTAGTCCCAATATGAATGAAGAGAAAAACTATTGGACAGCTGAAGAATTGAATCATAGAAATTCAACCACCCAGAGTTATCCCCAAACCTAGCAAAACTAACCGCTGCTTGAAAGAGAAATCCTTCACAAGTCTGTGGAAAGCGTCAAGTGTATGCTCTGTATTCAGAAATGCAAGGTCAGCACTCATCTTCCTCACCCATCACTCTCCTCAGCATCATTAGCAAAGTCTTTGAAACCATAATCAACAAGAAGGTTGTTGATCACCTCAGTAGGTACAATCTCCTGAGTGACAAGCAGTATGGATATTGATCTGTCTGGTCCACTGCTGATATCCTAACTGTGATTGCTCACAGAATTAGTGAGTTACTTAACAACAAATACATCTCAAGGAGAGTAACAGATATTTCAAAGGTCTTGACAAGGTGTGGTATAAGGGGTTACTGCTCAAGCTCTCTAGCTATGGAGTCACTGGATGAGTTTTCTCAGTTATAATGTCCTTCCTAATGGGTAGGTCCTTGAAGATAGTTATTAATGGCTAGTCTCAGGCAATCAACAGAGGTGTCCCCCAAGGTTAACCCTCTTCCTCTTCTACATAAATCATTTGCCTATACTCCGATCATTTGTTTATATATCAGCTGATGGTACAATGGTATATGGGTGCACATCCAAAACCTTCAATAACCAGAGCTTGGCAACTGATCTCTCCTCTGACCTGACTCTAGCAGATCAGTGGGGGGAAAAACTTGCTGGTCACATTCAATGGCTCAAAAACCAAACTAATGGCCTTCCAACATTGCTGATCAGGTCCAGGACTTTCACCAATCATGATGGATAGAGGATCTCTGAAAGAGGATCTGTGCTTTGAGCGCCTATTGGGAGAAACTTGACCCCTGACCTCAAGTATACATATGATCCATTGCTAAAGATGCTGGGAAGATGGTCAGTTCCCTGGACTACATTAGCATCTTCTCTCCTCCTCCTCCTACTATCCCCTACCTTTACAAGAGCCACAGCAGGCACCAAATGGAGTACTGCTGTCATATATGGCTAGGAGCTGCCCAGTTTTTCACTTACCTCAACAGAGTCCAAAAGCATCTCGGCGTCCTTGTGGGCAACAAATTACTTTCCACTCAATTTTTCAAGACTCTCACTGCTTTATTGCTATTTCCATGGTGTTTGTTCAGATGAGCTATACTCCTTACTTCCACCAGTCCTAACCTTTATGAATAAGACCCACCATGCCACACCCATTGTAGTAAACCACCCTTATTCCCTTTATATTCCCTTAGTGAGATGTAAGCTCCACTCCAGTAGCTTCTTCTCACAAAAAGCTGCCTTGTGGAAGATATTACTTCCCCGATCGCTATAACCTTAACCTGTTCAAGTCTAGGGTTATCTTCTCCAAAATATCTGCATAAGCTGTACCGCTTACTCTGTGAGCCCCTACTTTAGGTGGATACCATTATACAAAAAAAAAAAACTGTTGCCAGGATTTTTTTTAATCATTTCACACCAAGCAAGGCAATAAAGCCACTAAGATGCCAGGGGTTACTGAGTGTTACAGAATATGAAACAAAAAGTATTAAAGAGAACAGTAAAAGAACAGGTATTAAGAAGATAGAAGATAACGATTGACATTGCATTTAAATTTTTGAAGATGAAAGTTAACAAGGAAGCAAGAAGCTGAAAGAGAGTTCCACAAGCAAGAAGTGCAAGAGAAGAAACTTTTAGAATAGAACTTATGGTTACATCTAGATATTTCAACTTTAAAATGATGAGACCTCATCACCAATCTAGTGCTGCATTTAAATTCATAAAGTCTAAGTATCATAGAAGAAAGTTTTTCAACAGATTATCATTAAAGTCTTTATAGAAAAGGGACATTAAAGTTATGGCAGCAGGAATAATGGCTGAACCAAAATCACACAAACAAGTGGATAGATGAGCTCTCATCAGTTAGAATATTGGTGTAACACAAGTATTATCCAACTTTATTGACCTTGTGCCATACTAAACTAAACCTAGTATTATCATACCTAAGAGAAAGTAAAATGTCTCAAGTGAGATTCTGGTGAGTTAAGAATTGAATTAGTAAGAAACTACTTAACACATGTGTAGTCTAGTGATAGGTTTACTCAATATGCATTATTAGCCCAGTGGATTTAGGTTTTGACCCAGGATAGATTGGTACATTAGTGATTTTTGCATCAAAAGTTGTCTAAGTTAAAACAAAATGACCAAAAACCTCCAAGACTTTAATCCATGGGCACATTTTTTTTAAGAGCATGTGAAAGATTTATTGGTTTTGCCACCAATTTTGAGGTGGAGAAATAGCTACCCTTTCAACAATTTCTGATTATCCTTGAAATGCATTGCTCTATAACAAACATCTTTCTTAAATAATGAAATAGAAAATAAAACATCTGAAACAAACCATTCTAACATGATAGCGTCATTTTTTTTTTTCAAGTGAATCAAAAATTTTAACATGAGGTTTTTAGAGACAATCTTTGTATCAATCTTTTGAAGTCAAAAAGGAGAGTTGCAAGCTTGGATTAGAACTTATTATTTGTGAAATGACTGAGTATATTTCAAAATATTAAGTACCAATTAAATTTTGCCTTTATCATCTTCAGCGAATGTATCAATGTGAAAAGAAAGTACCTTGTGAGTAATTTTATAAACTGATCTTTGTTGGTATCATATGAATGATATATATATATATTGTTTCTGTAAGCAGGTATATTTTCATATACTGTAATATCAAGACAAGGTTTGCACCTTCTGTTGTGTTCACGGTCCTTAGTTCTTGGTCTATTTCTATTGCCAACAAATTAAACAGATGCCATACTTGGATTTCATATATGTTTGGTATTACTGAATAACTTCTTTTTAAGTAGTATTTGGTTTCCACATCACTTTGTGCAACAGGCTCTCACACCCATCTAGAATGAAATAGGTGCTACTAGGCATTGCTTTAATTATCCCAAGATCTTTTGTATTTCTACCAGCTGCTTTAGTTTCCTCTGGTGTGCTACTTTTTCAAATATCACCTTATTTGGTAACTTTACTTTCTTACATGACTTGTCATGGTTTTACTTGAAGCTTTTCTCTGAGAAACCTCAACAGCTGCTTTGTTTGGTTTCCTCATTAAGTTATCTTTGAATAAAGATATTGGCACTCGTGTCAGCTCATACCAGAAATGCTTCCTTATCATTTAGTCACTTCAGCAGCAAAATGAGTCTCGTATTCAAAACTAATGGGTCTGTATTCACTGTCTTCTTCTCAATGGTAACACTATATTGGAGGGACACTAACAATTTTATTTTGACATCTCATTTAATGGAAGCCTTCCCTGCAGATATACCAACTAGTGTTTCCTAGATTATTCTACCAATTGTTTCAGCTACATCACAATTGATGCTTTCCTTTGAAGCAGTTAGCCCAGTTGAAAGGGATTTCAGCCAAAGCAGATCAGCATTAAAATGATTGTATTGAGAAAACCAATCTTTGATCATCTGAAGATCTTAAGCATCTTCAAAGCACTGGCTTCTATCCATCTCCACATGTTGTTCACTTGTTTCATGACTTATGCCAGTTATTACTGCCATTGATGATGTAACTGTTTATAAATGCATACTGTAGACACAGTTTGTGGTTTTTGTAATGCCCCAGCCCCCCATTTATGATTTCTTTTTCATATTGTGAACAATTTCTTTACACCGAGCACATTATACAGTCAAAGATGATCTGCTGACAATTTCAACATCTTTTGAACATACAATTTGGCACTTTTTATATAGTGTGTACGGCCTGTTGAAACAAACAACATTTAGTTTCTTGCACATAGCAATAAAATCAAGCTCCCAATCAGACATACATTCTTAGCATATAAACTGCTTTTCTAAATCAATGTGATAGGAGTATAGTAGCTAATGTTTTAATTTTTCTAGAGGCCAGAGAAAGTTACTGCATCTTAAATTCCAGAAATTGATTCAACTTGGCATTTGCTTTAGATTATCTAATATTACTTCCTGTCTCTCCATCACTTATGTCTGTGTTGAAATCTTGCTCAGCTCTTCAAAGTCTTTTTGATCCATTGTGGTTCCTCTCGGAGTAACACATTTTCAGTCTCATCACTTCTTTTTCATCTGTGGAGTGAGTGACCATGGTTAAATGCAAAATAAGTAACAGAACTGCCCCCAAAACAGAACTGACAAAGTTTACAATAAGCAATAACAAGAAAAGAAAAGAACAGGGCCAAAAAATAATATAAAGCAAGCAAACAATATACGCAAGGCAAATTAACAGTAATAAGGCAAAGCAACAGTAATATGGCAAAATGTTCACTAACTAAGGATTGGGGTTGACACAAAAAAGCCAGTTGTGATAAGCGAACATAGCATTCCGAATTCAAAACAAGTGAGAACCGGCTTATTTTATTGACTAAGAAAATATCCCAGCATGCATTTGTGTGCTTCTGCCTATAAATTGGGGAGGGTTAAGTGTTTTGCAGTCATTCCTGGGGATTGAAACCAACATCATTAAGTTTTAGTTGCATGTTGACTATCTTAGCAGGAAACATGTCCTGAATCAGTACCAGTTGCACTATCAACTAATGTATGTCCATGCAAAGCTCTTGTTACTGGCTTTTGACTCATTGCTGGATCCTGCCATTAGATCACCACACTACTATTTCCAAAAACTTACAAGGGTGTGAAAACCATAAAATCTTCACATAATGTTCATTGTTTTGGCCATGATGATCCTCTTGCCTTCATATAGAGTGGTTGATCGAATGTGATACATGGCTTCAGGATATGTGACTTCCTTGCTTGCTTAGTATAGACAAGAAGTGAATAGTTGCAGGAATACTCTAATGGAATAAGATTTGTTTTGGATTGTGGAAGTTGTTCACATACTGCAAAATAAAAGCCAGTTAGACCTTTGTCTATCAGCAGTATTAAGAAATGTATCAAATTGCCATAAAATATCTGTTAGTTGATCATGTTGATGAATTTCTTTAGAGCAGAGTAAAAGTGATATTTTGCGGTCTTTTCTCTTTTGATAGGGGGCTGCCTTTCCTTAGATCAGATCCTGTACTCTTGGATTTTGCTTTGGTCTCTATAATCATGTTTCTTGGATTGACTTACTCTCATCTAACTTCGTAGATACAGAAGTAATTAGTATGAAAGGCATTGTTACTATCTCGGGGGCTCATATAATGTGATCTATATTGTCAACTACCCACTCTGTGAATTATTCAGTAGACAGGACAGGACCATGTCTTAATTGCTTCTGTTCTCAAGTCTACACTGATGGGCAAATAGTTAACCCCTAAATTGGGGTCAAAGCACTATGCAAGTATAAAAACACATAATTATAGTAAAAATCCCAGCCACACATTTTCATAGTAAAAAAAATTGGCAGCAATGTAAAAAAAATCAAATAAAAAAAAAATTATTAGCAGCAGTATTTTTTGTAAAAGAAATGACTAATGCTTACAAGAAAATAAAATTTCAGCATTAAATGACCCATGAAGAGTAGATATGTCATTAAGCAAACAAACAAGCAACTGGAAAACTTCAGCATCTTGGCTATATTACTTAAAAGTAAAATCATCCCAAGAAAGTTAACACAAAACAAAAGAAATAAAATGTAGTGTATTAAAAGTTTTAGTCCCAGTTTTTAGTAATGAAATAGTCTCTACTGTTATTAAGTCATGTCCACTTCTTTGCAACAAGTAATGACTACTTTTATCATAACAGTGGAATATCTCATTATTAGACATGGAGATCAGGCTGTGTGATTGATTAATAGATAAAATCACATTCTAAGCTACCCTTAGAAAATCATGAGCACTTTGTAATAGCAAGGTTGTCTCACTAGATCAATTATGAGTTTGATTCTCACTGGGTGCCCCATGTTTTCAACCTTGTGCCACGTCTAAGCTACTCTTAGAAAACTACAATATCAAAAGTGAGGTTGTGTTTTATATCATAAGGTAGATACTGTATTGTGGATGTTTTTACTTATTTTTACTGAAAATAACACTGCAAAGGGAAATGTTTGAACTTTTATTTTATTGAAACTCTTCCAATTGCATGCCCTGTGTATAATGATACACTACATCCAATAGCAAGGCCCCTGATTGGGAGATTAGAGGTTTTCAGGAGCATGGAACCACCTCTTAATTGCTGTAAAAATACATTTTTATAGCAAAATGACAATCAATGCAACACTAAAAATGTATAAAATATATTTTCAGAGTAAAATTACCAACAATACATTTTATATATATATATAGAAGAGTAATACATTTCAGATGCAACAAGGAAGGTCTTCAGTGATGCACTGTCTTCATAGCCGATTTCGGGTTTTGCATCATATCGGCTCCAACAGCAACCCCGACCTAATTCCACAAGATTAAGGCCGCCTCCTTGATAGCGTTTTGCTACGCACTTCGACATTGCAAAAAAGATAAATAAAATATGGCTAGGATTCCGATCGTTCTTATTGACCTACGTCAGTCAACATCAGCCAATGAAATAAGGACTTTCCCCCCTTCCCTCCTATATAGTCTTGTATTTTGCTACATCCGGTTTTGATTTGCGCTATTTCCTGGAATTCGTAACGAGGTAAGCTGGACTCGTTCTTGCAAGGTTCAATCCAATGTTTTACATTTCATTAAATACTAATTCAATAACTTAACTCTACCACTTACATTACCCCCCGCCAAAAAAAAAAAAAAAAAAAAAAAAAAAAAACCCTCAATAATTCTTACTATTCTATAACAATCTTTAAGTCTAACCCTATATGAAACCGTTCATTACAAAGTTATCTTGTACTATTTATTTTAAAATTTCTTACTAGTTTTGTAACCTATCAATTAAAACAGAACAATGGCCTAATCTAAGCAAGGAAAAATAATAATAAAAAATATTTAATTACTTTATATATATATATATATAAAAATATAGCTTTACTCTGAAAGCATAAAATTATGTACAAAATATTTAGATTTCAACACTAGGTAACCTATAGAGGTTGATATGCCGCTAAACAAAATAAAAAATAATCTTTCAGTTGTAGGCAAAAGAGGATTCTATCAGCAACTGTACAATCTTGTTACTCTGTAAAATCACAGTTAGACGATCAAATGTGCAAGCCTTTGATAATATTCTCTCATAATTATTGCTTAGCAACGTTTTCCATCACATTTTACACGACCGTGGTTGTCACTATGTTCTCTTCAGGTACAACATCCTTAAACATGATCATCAGAAAGATCCTTTTGTATCTTCTTTACATCAGATTATATTTTTTTTAGGAACTACCTCGAGCTGAGATTACTTAGCATGACATCACAAAGTGCTATGTAAATTTTCTTGTGACTGTTTAACTCAGAAAGGGTTTTGTTATGAGATTTTCTTGTTAGTTACATTGAAATTAGATTTTTAATTTTAATACAGAATCTGTTATGAGTTGGATCCTCATTGGAATCTGATCCGTTTTTAAGTAAAGAGTGAATATCCACAACGGTAAAGTAAGCAAGTCTTGGAACAGAAGTAAAAGATTTCACAATGAGCATTGTATTGATTTTCATGAAGTTCATTGAAAGATGAAACTTAAAATAGTCTGCTAGCAGAATTTTATTCCTTCTTCCCAGTATTTAATGGTAAATGAAACTCGTATTTTCTGTCACTATTAGAATTTGATAAATATGTCATTCTAGACAAATTTTCGTGCCAGAATCTTAAACATTTATAAGTCTAAAATTCTTTCATGTATCAAATATTGCTGACACATCTGCTCTGGTACTTCTGTTTTATACCAAGAGATTTTCGACAAAATCCAAAGGGAACATTATCCACCCTGACCTGGCATTTCCACTTCAGCCAGTTTCCCATTGCCATAACATAACTTCCCTTTTCATTTTATATAAATGTTTTCACAGTAACTGTTCCAATGAGCAATATTCATTTGTACTTTGAATTTAAAAATTTAAGTGCAGTACTAGATTGGCAGCTAGGTCTCATCATTTCAGTGCTGAAATTGCTACATGGAACCATGCTAATAGTTTCTTCTCTGGCACTTCTCACTTGTTGAACTCAGCTTCTTGCTTTCCAGTCAATGTTGATCTTCAAAAATTTAACTGAACTGTTAATCGTCACTTTCTGTCTCCTTGGATGCTGTTAAAAAAAATTTGCAATGATGTGAATGTGCTGATTAAATGACAACATGAGACAGTCCTTTACATTTCCAGTAGTACTTTATTTTTAGTATGATTTTAGTGAAGAAAATACAGACTATGAAGATTGGTTGTTTATAAGAATCAAATCATACTAAAAATAAAGTACTACTGGAAAAGATTTAAACGTTTTATCATTCGATCCAATATTGTAATCATATAGAATCCCATTCTTTCTTTTCCTTAAATATTGTGAAGAAATGAAAAAGATGATTCTGATTCCTAAGTTGAAGATATGTAACTGGCTTTCAGTGACGCATCCAACCCAATAGTGAGCACATTCCAGACTGCCTAGGATCAAATGAAAATTGAAATCCCAATTAGACAATTACTGACACTAATTATATCAAGTGCTTTGATTTGTCAGCTGCATTGTAGATTTGAAATCCATGTTATTGTTATAAATAAGACATTCAAATTAACTAAACTATGCTTGCCTAATTAAATATATTTACACATTGCTTGTATATACCACAAATATAGATATGTATATATAATATCTGGATAAAATAAATGAAACAAAATTGGGTGTTTTTTTTATGAAAGTATTTATTTCTGTGTTTTTGTATATATTTATTTATTCAATATTTCAGACCACCTAGGTCTTTCCTCAGAAATATTAAATAAATAAATATATACAAAAACACAGAAATAAATACTTTCATAAAAAAAACACCCAATTTTGTTTCATTTATTTTATCCAGATATTATATACATATCAAGAAAGTATACGTGGCCTCTCATTATGCGATATATATATATATATATATATATATATATATATATATATATATAAGATAATCAACCCAAATAGATAAATTAAAAACTGTTCCGACCAAAATAATAGTAAGAACAAACTACAACATCCCACCCCAAAATTCAACAAATAGATTTAATCAATGACAAATAAACAAATATATAAGATAAAAAATAAAAATGAAAATAAATAAAAACAAGCAAAACAATTTGATCCAAATAAATAAGCAAACATCCGACTTCCGGTAAATGACCGCCATAATAGACTACCAACAATAAGTTATATAAACAAATTTTTACTACGTTAACAAAAACACACTGATCAAAATAAATAAATATATAAGATAAAAAATAAAATTTAAAAAAACAAACAAAAAAACAAGCAAAATAATTTGACATAAATAAATAAACAAATAAGCGACTTCCGGTAAAAGTAACCGCCAAAATAGACTACCCATAATGCACCACTGACCCATATATATAAATAGCCGAGAAAAATAACAGCACTAGTTGCCTGACGATTGCACTAGCATGAAACAGACTGTCCCCTCTAAAGGGTGACTTCCATGTCCACTTTTATATTTACACATGCTCTATCTCTGATATTGAGCACTTTATCCCATAAATATAGCACACTTTAAGACTATATTTCTTCATATATATATATATATATATATATATATATATATATATATATATGTACATGCAAACAGATTTGAACATCAAATTTTAGAGTAAAAAAGAGAATATTATACAGCAAGAAACAGAGTAATAATTGAATATGAGTAAGTATCGTCAACCCTACTGGCAGACTGACTCAGTAGGCTGGGTACCAGTAAGCATTAGCTGTATGGGAATCTCTTTTGAACACTGCAATCACAACATGTAGAGGCTGAGAACTTTCTGATTCCATGTCATTCTTAACTCAGTTGAACAGATTCAGAGAACAACACAGTAATAGATTCCAAAGTCAACATTAGAAAAATAGATTTGAAATTAGATTTTATCTAATAGAGAAAAAGACATGAGATATTGGCTCTTCATGAAAAATGATGTACAGGGTAGGTGAAGGGTCTATGGCATACCCACCTCCAATCTACTACATCTCATATGTCATAAGGTAGTATATTCATATAAAATACAAATTTTATTGTAATCTAATTATGTACAGTAATGGATCCTAAGCAATATAGGTAAACAGTTCAACAATAAAAATTGAAAATAAATAGAATGTATCTAAATGCAAATTAGAGACATGTCATAATAGATCATTCCATCTTAAATAATTAGAGACATGTCATAATAGATCATTCCAGCTTAAATAAATGTCATAAAAGTTAATTCCATCTTAAATAAATCAATAATGTTTTGCAGCAATTTTTAAAATCAACTTGAGATTTTTCTTGTTTAAAAAAAGCTGAATAATTTTAACACATTCAACATTATAGACAAAAATAGCAAATTTTATTGTATTTTTTTGAGACTGCTTAGTTCAATTTTTAAAGTATAAAAATGCTGATAGAAAAAGCAAATGTTGATAATATAGCGAGTGTCAAAGCACTGCATGGGGTCCCAATCAGGTTTGCCCACACCCAGTCAGGAGCCCTGATGTATTAATATATTTTTTAAAATGCAAGCAATAAACTCTGACATCAACAAAGTATTTAATCAAATTAAATTCCAACCATTTGTTTCAAAATATAACAACAAGACAATCAAATATTCTCAGGAGAAATAACATAATTTACAGTAATTTACATTTTTTACCTTTCAGATTTTTCATTTTTTTTTTTTTTTTTTTAAAGAAAGTGAGGTATCGTGATACAGTTTAGTCTTAATAGTGTAGAATATTATTTGTTAAGACTATTTTATAAGTGTAATGGGAAAATGATATATAATTTCTGATACAGGGTGCGATGGGTAAATTGTCACCATTTTATATTTTTAATTTTGTACATGTGCACTGTTTATTTTTTATTTTATTGACTGGACATTATAGTAGGGGCAGTTGGGTACCATCTGGGGAAAAAAAGAGCACCATGATGCAATTCAATGTGCCAGAAATTTGGAAACAGCATGCTGTACTGCTTGGCATTCATGCAGGAGGCTCCAATACAAACATTTCAGAGTGTGTGTCAGTCAGAGGACAGTGCAGATGATTTAGAAAGGTTTGGATGTGTCTAATGGTGATTACAAAGGTGTTTGGAGTGATCACTAGAGATGGTAATATTATACCTCCATTCATCTTCCCACAGGGCCTGAAACACAAATTAGAAGCTTACAACAAATGCCTTAAGGAGGTAGTGCTGCCCTGGGTCAAGCGGGTATATTCTGGAAGGTCCTGTGTCTGGCAACAGAACTCTGCACCATGCCACGCAAGCAGAAGAAGCCAGTCATGACTGTCAGACAATTTCTGTAACCACTTCACCTCTTACATCTGGCCACCTAACTCCCTAGACTGCAACCACCTTGATTATTATGGTGGGGGGAGACACAGTCGATTGAGCGACCAACAAAACTCCTTGTAACACCAAAGACGAGCTGAAGGCAAAGATTATGGCAGCATTCACAAACTTGAACAAAGAGACCGTCCAGAAGAGATGCAGAAGATTTCAAAATCATTTCGAGGCCATGGTTGAAGCCAAAGGCGATTTTATTGAATAAATTTACTTTCGAGGTAATGCTTTCTCCATCATAGCGGCTGGCAGAGGATAGAAAAAATTGTTTATAGTTACGTTGCTCTGGAATTGTCATCATTGGTCGACTGAACTTGCTTTGTTTCAATGACTTTTGTTTTGTTATTATTAGTTACTTTGTTCAATAAATTATCAGCGCTTAAAAAAAATAAATTTACTTTTTAATATTTCAAGACATTTTTGTGTAATTTTGGTAAATATCTCTGTTAAAATGAGATGTCAGTGTTATTTTCATTTTTGTGTCATTTAGATGACAATTTATCCATTGTGCACTGTATATCAAGAATAATTTTCGGAAAAAATCCATGATGCTGGAAAAAGATTTTGTATAATTTGTTTTATCCTTTCATCACTTTAGTCCAAAGAAATTCTAAAGGATGAAACCTGTCCTACAAAACCTTTTTTCTAATTTCTTCCCTAAAATAATAATAATAATATAATCAAATATTTTCTTGAAAAATAACATTTACAATTTAAAATTAAAGTTAAAATATTCTCTTCTTAATTATCCATGTATAGACACATTTTGCTACAGATATTAGAACTCCATGAATGTATAATAAAAGCATTTTTTACTCACACATATTTGAACTTTATAAATATTTAGTAACAGCACAAAAAGAAACTTGTTTTGATCTCAGCCAAACAAAAAAACATTTTCAATAACGATTATTTTTTCTTAATGTTCACAAATGCAGGCTTTCATATCCTGTCAAATATCAATCAGCTTCTAACTTTACCCCGTGTGTCTTTTGGTCTTTCAATTGGTCAGTGCCAACTGAACTATTTCAGGAATTTGAAACCCTCCCCTATAATTCCTTGGTGCTGTACCTCATCATTATATAACGATCAGAGTCTGGCTTAGTAAATAACAACCTCGATGTTACCCTGTATATTTGACTCAGATTAACAGAAATATGCAGACAGCATTAAAATAAGATATGAAACTAAAAAGAAAAGTAAAATAGACTTGAGTTAATGGAGGAAAAGAAAAATATATGTTATTATCTGTCTTTTCATTAGAAATGATAGGGAAAAAATTTTATTCAAGAAATAAACTTACATCAGTAAAATATTTTAGCAAATTGAATCTGAAATATTTGTTTTAAAATATTTTATGACAATAACACAAAATTTCTCAGACAATAACATTTATAATTTACAGAAAATTAAATTTTTTCCTTTCATCATATTTTCTCTTTATTCAAGAGAAAAATAAAGCATACTGAAATATTTAGATTCTTCAATACAATACTGAAACATTTATAAAATAATGCAAGAATGAAAAAAATACCTGAGGAATATGTTTTGTATGGAAATGGTAATAAAGAAATGTCCAGCATTAATTATCTGAGCAGCCAATGCTATTTTAAGTTGAAATTCATAAAATCTTTCTTTTAAAACAATTTTCCAGGTAAATAAGTTTAAGTTGTCCAGTAATGGTTATTGCTTTCCCAGTACTTTCTTCCTAACATTTTGCTTGAAGTAGTGTGGAATATCAACATCTTGATTATATAATTTTCTTTTTGAATTACATGTTTAGTTCAAAAAAGTTCTCCTAGGATCAGATCTTTCCTTCTCTTAAATCTTGTTCCTACTCACAACCTTTCTTGTATGAAATGAACAAGAAAAAGATGCCGACTCCTATTTTCAGAGAAGCTTTATAGCTTTTCTTCCTTCCCATAATTTTCTCTTCTCGCAATATTTTTTCTTACTTCCCATAATTCCCAGCTTTCGACATCAAACCACCCACATTTCCTCCGTATTCCATCAATGCTTATTATGTGTGGGGCACAGGTGAGTGAGAGGCCAACAAAACTCCTTGTAGCACCAAAGATGAACTGAAGGCAAGAATTATGGCAGCATTCACCAACTTAAACAAGGAGACAGTCCAGAAGAGACACAGGAGATACTGAAGTTGTCTCGAGGTTGTGGTTGAAGCCAATGGTGATTTTATTGAATAAATTTACTCTTTAGCATTTCAAGATATTTTTGTGTAATTTTAGTAAATATATCTGTTCAAATGAGATGTCAGTATTATTTTCATTCTTGCAGAATTTAGATGCCAATCTTGCGGCGAATGACGAGACTGAAGAAAATTCCTATGTGTAATTAACGTTTTATTCAACTCCAAAAAACACATGGTGGTGATTTTAGAACTCTTCCATGATGGGAGAATAATCCCTTAACAAGGGCAGATAACTATAATTACCACAATCACCGCTGCATTGGAAAAGAAATTGGGTGTACATGCATTGTGATAAAAAATAGAAATAAATAAAATTGAGTCCTTAAAAGTCTAAGTGGTTGGGTGGTTTTGCAACTCAACTTGAGCAACTCGGTATTTGTGGGCTATTTGTATGTCCTTTTGTGGAATCGTTCATAATTTGTTGAATGCATAGTTCATGATCACTATCTTGAGGGACTGATTTCCTGTTTGGGTTGATATTGGTAATTCCATAGGAATATGAACCTATCATAATTCAGCAAGGCTGTTGTCCTCAGTTCCTTCAGTTGCCTCATTATTATCTAATTTCCTGATGTGCACATATTGTGGGTTTGCTTCCAGGAGTTTCACCTGATTGACCATTTGTTCATGCTTATTATTCTGGGGATATCTTTTAATCAGTATTTTACTGGGGTGACTTGGCCATGCGGGTAAGGTGGTCCCATTGTTGAATTTGAACAGTCGTTCATGTGGTGTGCAGTTCATGGCAGTGCACAACAATGACTAGCATGTAAAGCTTCAGACAAGACTTCTTCCCAATGTGATTCTGGAAGGTTCTTAGTTTTTGGTGCTAGAAGTATTGACTGCCAGATGACGCCATTGTATCTTTCTACTTGGCCAGATTTGTGGAAATTCGGTTTGATTATGTTACATGTTTGGCAGTTGGCTATCATTGTGCAGATTTCTTCAACTGAGTATGGTAAGTTTTTACTTTAAACAAAGTGTGTATCATTCTGGTTACGCCTAGGTGACACAGGGATTCATGCAGTTTTAACAGTTTGTTGCCTAGGAAGGTAGTACAACTGGACCGGGTGAGAGTGTGTCTGCTGCCACATTCTCTTTACCCTCACAGTCCTGGATGCCAAAACTAAAAGAAGCAAGATTGATTCTCCAACAGAGAATTTTCTTATTTTTTATTTTCCCATAATTTTGTGCATCGAACTTAAATTGCATGGACTTCTGGTCAGTTTTCAAAATGAAGTGTCTACCAATTAGGAGATGCCTCCATTTCTCAACAACATCAACCATTGCAAGAGCCTCTTTCTCTACTGGTGTATAGTTTAACTCACTGACTTGTAGTGATCTTGAATAAAAGGCAACTGGTCGATTGTCCTGAATACTGCTGACACAGAGCTGTGATGCATCAGTTCCTATGACAAATATCAGATTATCACTGGCATCTATCAGGTTAGTTTTTAATGTCTGAAAGGCTAACAAGACCTCTCTGATATTGGAAAAGTGTGGGATGATTTTAATTTTTTGATTTTGTCAAAATTTCTTGATCCACCTTGCATAATATGCAAACATTCCAATGATGCGTTCTACGGACTTTGGTTTTTTTGGGGGGGGGGGGGTAATTCCATTAATGCCTGCAGACACTCTGGGTCAGGCTTGATAATCCCTTCAGATGTGCAATATCAATTGTCTGGACATAGTATTTGCATTTCTCTTCATTTTATGTCTCAGTTGTCCAGTTTGGCAGCCTTTTGGAAATGTTGAAGGTTGACATCATGTTTTTCCAAAGTGGTGGCGCAGATCATTAGATTGTCAACATAGGCATATGTGTGATGTAGATCATGTTTCCTGATGAATTCATCCATCTTTCTTTAGAAACAAGCAGTCCCATTGGTCACACCAAACAGCATCCTGATAAATTAGTAGAGCTGACCCCCAGATTGGAAAGCTGTATAAGGCCTGTAATCAGGATGCACTTTTTAAATCTATTGTGCTGAAGTACTTGTACTGGGCTAGCTGGTTGACAGTACTTTCCATGTTGGGCAATTTTGGTATGCATCTAGCAGTGTATATTTGTTGACTGTCTGGGAATAGTCAATGACCATTGTCTTTCTATAGCTTCTATCCTCTTTCACAACTAATGGTTGTGTCCTCCAGGGTGATAGGCTCGGTTCAATGATTCCTTCTTTTAGTAAACGTGTCTTTGAATCAATGAAGTGTTGGTCTGGTCTCAGTTTGGTTGCAATGGGTTTACAATTTGCAGATAAATTAGCGAATAGGGTCGGAAGTGATGACATTAATAGTTGTAAGGGTGCAAACACCATATTTGATGACAACATTTTCGTGCTGCTCTTAAAAATCAGTTCCAAGGATCATATCAGGACACAAATCACTAATTACATTTAGATGAACATTTGTGTACTCACGTCCAAGAAGGTTGAGGTCCACAATACAATATCCTGCAGTTTATGTGATCTGTGTTCCTGCAGCCATGTGGATTGATCCCAAGCTTGGACATTGTTTCCATTTATGCTTTTTGGTAACTTTGTGGTTGATAAAAATTCTATCAGTACTTCCACTATCAATTAGGGCTTTCAGTTTTTGTCCTTTCAGGAGTACCGTAATTCCTCGTGTATAATATGCATTTTTTTCTAAAAAAATAATAAGCAAAATTAGGGGTGCATATTATGTACAGTTACAAAAAATCTTTAAAAATTTTAGTTGTGAAATGTCTACTCACCCCAAACATACGACAATTTGACATTAACATTCGGTGCTTACAACCTCATAAGTATGTCAAATATAATCATATGTACCTAACAATACTTACAAATGTAAAATAAAATAAGAATTATCATAAAACTAAATTAGAATATTATTCTATGTTCAAAACCATATTTTGTGAAAAACTACATACAGATCCGGTAGATTGCGCATTTTATCGAACAAAAACAGGTTAATGAGTCTGCACAGTAGACACAAAAATAGATTCTTCCATTTCCTTTTAGAATTGTCATGATCAGAAATTTTGATAAATATCTTCAATTACAGCTTGAATAAGAGTAGAAAATGCTGGCCGTAATGAAATTGAAGAGGTACAATTTATAGGGTTTGATTACCAAACAAGCGATGCATATTATGTGTGAGTAGAAGCATTTTCCCACACTTTCACACAATTTTTGAGATGCATATTATGGATGAAGGTGTATTATACATGGGGAATTACACTATATTAGTGGATACTTTAAATCCAGATTCAGTAACTGCAGAATAAATACTTGAATGTATGGGGCTGCTATTGATCGATATTGTGTGGACTGCATTGACAATTGCAGTTGACTGAGTACTGAACTTGCATTAGTGGCACATTTCTGCAAAATGCCCAGTTTTGAGACATTTATGTTAGGCCACTTGCCTTGCAGGACATTGGTTTTGTGGGTGACGTAGATTTCTACAAAATCAACACTGCGATTTTGACACGGCTAACATGGCTTCTGCAAATAGTCTCTCTTCTTTGACAGCTGCACTCAGGGTCAGTGTGGATGGATTCTGCTGGATGAATGCAACAGTATTACTTTGTGCAAGGTCAAGAGAATGAGCCTGGCTATAAGCATTCTGCAAGTCCAACGTTCTATTCTCCAGGAGACTCTGTCAAATAAGATTAGAGTCCAGACTGTTGATGAATGCATCACGAATTGCTTCCTCTCGGTATGCTTCAGCAGTTACTGGTTCATAGTTGCAGTCTTTAGACAATTCCCACAGTGCCTACAGGAATTGGTCGATTGGTTCATCAGGTTTCTGGTGATGAGGAGATGACATGCAAGAATCTTGTTCATTGGCTTAACATAAATATTTTCTAGTGTTTGTATGGCTTAACCAAATATGGATCCTAAGACTGTCAAAATTGACATGTATAATTATTTGGATTTTAAATCATACAGCATGTCACAAGATAAACACCTTGAAGGCCCAGTGCATGGACAGGCTTAGGAAAGTGTATAGGAACCTCAAGAGTCATGGGTCCACTGTCAAAAAATTCTCTGATTAGAAAATTTTCTACACATACTATTTTTAACTGTTTAAATGCCAAGTACATTGTAGATTCAACAGTTGATGTCTGAATATCTTCAGTACAAATGTCATGAGCTCAGGTGTTACCTCTGACAAGTAAAATATGTTCACATTCTACTGCAATCTTTGAGAAAAATGTTGCTGTTGATATACTGTGCTTTGCCATGACTAAACACTAACTACCTGGAGGGCAATTATGTTTGGACACTTGATAGTGCTTCTTGTCAAGCACTCATATGTGTGCAGAGGTTTTGCAAAGCTAAATTTATTGGTTTCTGGACTACTGTTAACCTGAATCTGCTAGAATCCAACATAAAGGACATTTTGGATCATTCTACCAAGACCTCTCACCTAAATATGAATAGCTATCAGTTTATGATGTCCAACAACTTTGTGTTTAAGAGTTTATTTGTATTAAGTTTGTAACAAAAAAATTGAAAAGTGCATTGAATAAATTATCTATTTTGTTATAATCTGTGAGTTTTACCTACATCTGTTTTGTATTAATTGGCCTAATCATAAATAAAAAGCGAATTCCAAAGGTTGCAGCAATTTTGTAAAGTATACAACCAACTTTGAGTGTGTGTTTGCATGGTCGCATTGGTTGTAATTTGGATAGCTCTGCATAAAAAATATTCATCAACTTGACAAGGTTAATTTTTACAATGAAGAAGCCCTCATTTAAATTTCTTTTAACAGCATTTTGAAAGTATTGATGTCAATTTGAAGAAAAGTGATTATTTTCTTGTTTTCAATGCAAACAACTCAGGAAAGCAACAGTTGTTGTTGTTATTGTTGCTTGTCACTTGAAGTGAAAAATTACAAGCAAATTTTTATAAATTGCCCCTGATTATTGATTTATTGCTAAGATATAGGAGACATTATTGTCCTTTACTTCTTAATTAATATCTTAATTCTTTGTCTATCTCAGACATTTACTTGTATATTAGACCTACTTATTGTACATAGATAGTAATAACTGATGGAGGTGAATGTCCATAAATAATTATCATAGAGAAAAATATATATTCTTTGTTATGTAAACAAACGCTCTCTCTCAATTGGCCCTTTTTCTTCTCTTTTGTTATTTTCAGCTGTTCTCCTTTCATATCTCACTCGGGTTAAGTGCCATATGGGATACACGGTTGGACGATCATGTCTCGTTCAATTCAAGACTGACTAAGCAGAAGATTTTCTTGGAGTAGGTTGTCATTTCTTTCTGTGATAGACTGGTTGCCAACCAAGATTACATGACCCAGTCTGTCATGCTATTTAACCCATATCTGGGGAGAAGAAGAGCTGGATCCATACCTTTCCAAATGTTAATTTCATGTAAGTGAATGTAATGAACCTGACTGGAATTCAAACTCAGCTCTCTGATTTTTCATTCTGAGCCATTATCCATTACACCACACCAAATATCCTGCTTTCATATACTATGTCATTTTAAAGATTTTGGAGAGCATGATTCTCCACAACTTCCTGTTTTTTTTTTTGTTGCTCCAAAGAATTCTTTTTCATTTATCGTCTTTTTATGTTTTCATTTCACCCCAAGCGAGGCAATAAAGCCACTAAGATGCAAGAGGTTACTAGGAGTGATAGAATATGAGAAAAAAAAAAAAAAACAATTTTAAGGCGAGAGAATAATAAAAGAACAGAAATTAAGAAGACAGAAGATCATGATTGACATTGCATTTAAATTTTTGAAGATCAAGGTTGAATGGAAAGCAAAAAGCTGGACGAGAGTTCCTCAAGTGAGAAGTGCAAGAGAAATCTATTTATAAGTCTACCATGCTTTGAATATTGCTTCCACATCTGGTCTTTTGCTATATATTTAGAGATACTTGATAAAATAGAAAGAAAAAGTCTGCAATGTTATCATTCCTCAGCCAGCATCAGTCAGTTTCCCACCTGCTATAATGTTGTTTCCTTTTCTGTAGTTGTTCTGGTGAACTCGCCTTTATGGTACCTAGACTTGATGAAATTATGCGCAGTACTAAATTCTCATCAATTTACTGCTGAAATGGCTAGATGCGACTGTAAGTTCTATGCTAACTGTTTCTTCTCTCACACTTCTCACTTGTGGGACTCTCTCTGACTTCTTGCTCTCCAGTCAACTTCAAAAATTTAAATGCAATGTCAATCGTTAGCATCTGACTTCTTAATTTTATTGTCTTCTTTCCTTTATTTTCTCATTATCTGTCTATATCTCTGAGATGAGGTATTATGATTACTTGCATTATTTACATTATTCGGATTGGAATTCCAATCACCTGAAAAAGGCCAGAGTGTACAACGTCTGAAATTTTGTGAATATGGCAGTGAAGATGAGGATAACCATCCAAATAATAATGTAAATAATGCAAATATTTTCTCATATTTTCTAACACTCAGTAACCCTTTGTGTATTGTTCTCTTTCCTTAAAACTATGTTTTTCATTATATTTTATCACATTCAGTAAGCCCTTGGTTAAATATATATTTTAGAAACACAGTGGAGTAATGGAGAGTGGCTGAGAGCGGAGAATCAGGAAGCCAAGTTCGAATTTCAGTTGAGTTCATTACATTCTCTTATATGCAGATGCTATTGGGAAAAGAATGGATCCTTTTCTTCTCCTCTCCTCCAACTATGGGTAAATAGCAGGATAGACTGGGTCCTATAGCCTTGGGTGGCGAACATTCAAGAAGAAGGTCAACTCCGAATTCAAAACCTGTAAAGAGTTATTTGGGGATCTTGCAGCTCAAATATGTGCAGCTAGTCTGGCTGTTAAGAACTGAGCTGCTTGACCCTCATATGTCAAAAATGAGGGGAGAGTCCAGTATATATATATGTGTGTGTGTGTGTGTGTATATATATATATATATATATATATATATATATATATATATATATATATATATAGTGGATTCTGCTAAGGTAGAACGTTACAAGAAATAGTTATTAGAATCATTTGAGCATGAACAGAATAAAACATATAGTATTAAATACTTGCAAAAGTATTTTCTTTTGGAAAAATAGACAGTGAAAATGGGTATTTTATAGGAAAAATTTGAATACATCTAATTACTTGTCCTTTTTATTTTACATTTGGCCTATTGTCGTCATCTTTGTTATTGTTATTTCAACATTTTGACCATTGTACTCTCCAACTATCAACAGGTGTAACTAAACAGAATTCGGAATAGAACCCATTATTGTTCTGATGAACATTCTTCTATGATAGCTAGATGTTATGTATTTAAGTGCATTACTAGATTGGTAGCAAAGTCTCATCATTTTACAGTTGAACTAGCAAGATGTAACCATAAGTTCTTTATATCTATGGGGTGTAGACTGTTATCATATCTCATCAAGTTTTTATTTGTAGTATTACTCAGTTATTTCTGTTTCCACTGCCTGGTCAAGGAATTGAACTCACAATTACTATGTCACCAAATTCACAAACCAATGCTTTAATTCACTAGGTTATTGTCCTGAACTTGGAGCCTTAAACCTGACCTACCTGCTGATTAGTGCTGTTGCTGTCGTACTTTATTTATTAAGTTGTCACTGTTAGTGCTTTCTTTCTCTTATTAACGACTGCCATATCATATTTATTTCTATGCTAGGCCTACTAGCATATGTGCTGATTCTTTTAGATGTCTAACTCTCCAGTGTTTTTCCTTGTCAAGTATTTTCATTTCATTCCACAGGGGCTGATAACTGCCCCTTTTCCTGGGATAACATCATAAATGAAAGGGCATGGTGGAGTAATGGGTAGCAGCTTGTATTGAGGAATCAGAGAACTGAAATCCAGTCTGATCCATTACATTCTCTTACGTGCTAATACCCTTGGAAATGGTATGAATCATCTTCTTCCGTCCAACTATGGGTAAACAGTAAGACAGACTGGGTTCTGTAGTCTTGGATGGCAACTGGTCTAGGAGAAGGAAAAATTCTGAATTCAAAAACTGTATGTAGCCCTAGCATAGCACATACTATACAGTTAAAGAAAGGATTGTTTGCATTCGTCTGATGTCTAACTCTCCTAATATTCCACAAAGGCTGACGACTACACCTTTTCCTTCCATACATGATTAGTCATACCCGATTTCATTGTGTTGCTTCTCACTATGGCTTTTCAATGTTCCTCTAGTCTTACATGTTAGGGGAAGCTTGCTTCACCTTCATATTCTTTGCCACAACTTCAAGGAATTGAGTACATGCAGTTCTCAATCATGTTAACTTCCCCAGCCTAACTCAACATAGATGTCACCATAGAGCGGAACTAGTGCTGAATATTGTCCTGATGCTGCATGGACTGCATTCTAAACCTTTTCTGATAAGTCCTTGAAGGTAGACTGACCATATTTTCTGATCTTCCTGCTTGACCTGTATGTTCTCATGCGTATATGCTGTTATTCTGAAGGGTACATTTAATACTGATCATTTCTTGTTGATATATGTCTTAGGATTTTTACCCAGTGTTGGGAGCATCAAATGAGATCTCTTTCTTTTTCCCTATATGAATGGTGGGTTGCCCATATTGGTATATGCCTGTTGAGAGTCAGAGGGCACAATGGCCGAAACATTGTGATAACAACAACAGAGATGCGGACAATAGTTTAAATGTAGATAGTTAAATGATGATAACTACTCATCAACAAAAAATCAGAAAGAAATTTTACTATCTTGTTTAGGAAAATCACTTACATTTCTTACTTTTCCATTTTCCATTGAATATATCAAATTACAAGGCCGGACTTTCAGCAGCAGCTGAATTGTACAGTAAATTAAGGTAACAGAGAGATTTAATCTGAAAATTATCTGAAAATTGTTTTCTGTGCATATTGATTTTCAAACTCGCTATAAATTCAATTTACTTTCAGCAGTAATGCCTATAAAATAAATACCCTAACAATTTTCACATTTTTAATCATATTTGCCAATTATGTCTTCATAGATTTGCTCAATCCAGCTTAATTTCTCTAATTCGTATGACATATAAATCCCAGTTGTTTTTCAATGCCAAATATTGTCTTCAACCATGGCTGACGGGCATGGTGTCTCCTGTGGTTTCACAGCAGCACACACTCCAATGAATCTTCACATCTTCTGCTGGTTTGGCCCTCCAGTTCAATACCTTGCTAAACTGTGCACAACCATGTCTCAACCCACTTAGATTTGATACAGTGAACACTCAGGAATTATAAATATCCATCTGTTGAGATCAGGGGTGACCAATAATTCAAGCTTACCAGAAATAACTGGCAACATATGAACTCAGTTAGCTATTGCATTTCTAAAACACAAATTTACTACAGAATTACACACACATAAACATACATATATAATCATTTCACCCCAAGCAAGGCAATGAAGCCACTAAGATACAAGGGGCTACTGAGTGTTAGAGAATATGAGAAAATATATTATTAAGGAGAGAAGACAATAAAAGAACAACATCCATATCTATAAGTCCACTATTCTCCCATGCTTAGAATATTGCTGCCACATATAGTCCAGTGTCCCTGCTATTTATCTGGAGCTTCTTGATAAAATCCAAAAAAGAATCAGTGATATTATTGGTCCTGATCTGGCGTTTTGCTTTCAGTTACTTTCTCACCACTGTAAAGATGCTTCCCTGTGCCTTTTCTATAAATACTTTCATGGTAATTGTTTGGATGAGCTCTTTGCTATGGTATCTAGACTTCAGGAATTTAAGTGCAATACTTGACTTGTGATGAGGTCTCATCAATTTATAGTTGAACTGGCTTTCTCACACTTCTTGCTTGCGGAACTCTCTTTCAACTCCATGCTTTCCAACTTTAATCTTAAAAAAATTAAATGCAATGTCAATCGCTATCTGTTATGAAATGAACTTTTATTTTTGTGTTTTTTGTATGTAAATTTCTTGTATGCAAATGACCATATACTTTCTTTTATAAACTCTGCTGTATTTTGAGGAGGGGGATTATGTGGAGAGACACCAATATTGTCGTTTTGCTCAGTTTCTTTTGTTGAATAAAGCCTTACTGGAGGTTATCATCGTCTCATCTTCCTGCTGCTTTGAATTGCTTTTAAATTCATGACAATGTATTCAACAAGAGAAAAGGGAAAATTTAACATATCCAGAATACTCAAGCTATATCGACTGGACCTAGATCACAATGGCCCTAATGCTTCTAAGGACCGGAAGCAATGGAAACGTTTGAAAAAAAGTTTTATGAAATGTGAGGAAGAAGATCTGAGCACGTTCCACTTTCTGATAAATTGTGTTTCATCTGGGGTGTATGAGTACATCAAAGATTGTACAAATTACAAGGAAACCATTCAATGAATTAGACCAACTATATATCAGGACACCTACTGAGATCTCTGCTAGGCATCGGCTTCTGACCAGATACCAGAAGCCAGAGGAGTCCCTTGAGAATTTTCTTTAGGAACTCTCAAATCTTAGTAAAGATTGCAACTATAAAAAAGTCACAGATGGAAAATACAGAGAAAAGCAAATCAGAGATACCTTTATAATTGGCATTTCATCCAATTAGGCAGCAGTTGCTGGAAAATTCAACTCTGGATTTATCACTGGCCTTCAATCAAACACGTGCACGTGATCTCACCCAAAGAAATTCACAACTTTACTCCCTTATAAGCACTTCATTGGTCCCAGGTATTAGTAGCTGCTGTTGGTACCCAAGGGTAAATGTTCAGAAGAGATCTCCACAGCTCCAGCCCCTGTCAAAAGGATCTTACCAGAAAAATACCAATTTTGTCTGTCCTGATCATAATGTCACATGTTTTAATTGTGGGAAAAACAGACAGTCTTTGAAGGTTTGCTGATCTAAGATCAAGTCATCTGGGACGATGTTCATGATGTTTAATTTTAAACCAAGTTTGTGCATAATCCTGGATATCTGTCGCCCAAATCGCACTCTCTCGTGCAACTACAATGATCACCATAAAAGGAAGACAGTTTACTTCTCTTCCAAACCCTTGTAGTTTAGAAAACTTTATTAGTGAAGATGCATTTAATCTATTAAGCCTGAAACTTCTCTCCTGTACAAAAAAAAAAGTGTCTATGACTTTTAAAACCATGGAAGTCAACTATACCAGTCATCGAGAAATATGCAAAAATGAAATTTGTGGTTTTGTGTAACCTATTTGTGGTGGTAATTCTTGGATATGAGTTTCAGAAGCTACACAAAAAGATAACCTTCACTTATAGGGGGAACAAAAATGCAAACTGTGTTCTTGTTGCAGCAAAGGTAAATATACCATCATTAATTTCTAATATATCTGTGAATGTCTGACCTGTTGCTACCAAATCCCAGCATTTTAGTAGATTGAGGGTAACATTTCGCAGTTACTCTCAGGTAACATCATTGACCCCTTCTACTCACCATGGAGAGCCTAGTTGGTTGTTGCAAAGGATCTTAGCAATAAGCAAAATAAATGACTCTGTGTAGATCATTTCCAAAATGGTTAATCTCTATAAACAGTTAGATGCACACGCGCTATGCCTCAAATTGATGATGTAATAAACAGTCTGGCAATGTACAAAGTATTTTGGATTTTTGACCTGAAGAGTGCCTACCATCAGATACCTTATAACTGAGGTGGATAAAAAGTTTACTGACTCTGAAGCCAATGGGAAGCTATACCAGTTTTGTAGAATGCCCTTTGGTGTAACCAATGAGGTCTCTATATTTCAAAAGGCAATGGACGAATTTGTTGAAAAAGAGAACTTTATAGATATATATCCTTATGTAGACAACATCACCATTGGTGGTTATAATCAAAAACACCATCATCAGAATTGTCAGAGATTTGAACAAGCAGCCCCAAAATGGCGTTTTACATTAAATGAATAGAAATCTGTAATATCTCCCACGTTTATTAAAATACTCAGGTGTAATGTGAGCCATGATGCTATACGACCAGATCCCGACTACCTACACCCACTCCAGATGTTGTCACCCCACCATCAGATACTCTTTTGCTGAGGCAGACCTTGGGTATATTTTAATATTATTCCAAATGGATTCCTTCATTTTGTAATAAGACCTGTCCATTGATCAATACTAATCATTTTCCTATTACTAAAGAACCTTTGGGGACTTTTAATGAGCTCACAGAGGAAATGTGCTCTGCAACACTTAGCTGTATTGATGAAAGTATTCCTTTTTTGATAGAATGCGATGTTGCTGATGTTGCTGTGTCTGCAACTATTAATCAAAATGGCCGTGCTGTTGCCTTCATGTCATGCAAACTAAATAAAGGTGAATTAAACTACTCTGCAGTGAAAAAGGAGGCTACAGCTCTCACTGAAGCTGTTAGAAAGTAGTGACACTTACAGTTGCACAATCACTTTACTCTACTAATTGCTCAACATTTTGCTGTATTCATGTTCGACAATAGAAAGTAAAAAAAGGTTAAGAACAGAAAAATTCAGAATTGGAGAGTGGAGTTGGCTGAATTTAGTTATTTAATCACATATAGACCTGGGCCTAACAACATTGTCCTGGATGCCCTCCCATGAACTATGCAGTCATAACAAGTTCATCTCTAAAAGAACTTCATATTAGTTTATGTAACCCATGAATTGCACAGATGTTACACTTCATTAAATGCAAAACCTTCCATATCCAACGGGGATGTGACAAAGGTCTGCTCTCAGTGGAAATTTCTTCTTAAATGAAGCCAAAGTTCTCCAAACCTTCTGCCTCAAGAATTAATAAGAGCATCGAATATCCAACATACTCCTGAGGACTTGATGTATGTACTTCAGCTGTGCCCAGCATAATAATTCTGTGTCAGTCTCTAATGATGTTATACCAGCCTCTAATCAATTTCAAGTAGTAATGTTCTACAAAGGTCTTGAAGTGCACAAAAGGTACCAACAACGTCTGAATATTTTGTTATGTAAGTCAAACATTCTTCTCCTTCCTGCAGGAGATATGATGGAAAGGAAGATTATTCTTTATGTGTTTTGTATATAAATTTATTGTATGTGAATGGAGATGCATTTTTATAAATTCTGCTGTATTTTGGGGGGGAGGGGATTATGTGGAGAGACACAATAGTGTTGTTTTGCTGTTTCTTTTTTTGAAGAAAGCCTTTCTTAAAGTTATCGTCATCTCATCTTCCTGCTTTTAAATTCATAACACTATCTACTGTCCTCCAGATTCCTCTTTTTGTTCTTTCTCATTAGTTACGTTTCCGTTGTTGAAATTGATTAAAAAAAGACAGAATGATTGACTTTGCATTTACATTTTTGAAGATCAAAGTTGACAGAGAAGCAAGAAACTGGAAGAGAGTTCCACAAGTGAGAAGTACAATGGAAGAAACTATTAGCATAGAACTTATCATTATATCTAGCCATTCCAGTGGTAAAATGATGAGACCAAACTGCCAATCTAGTACTACATTTAAATTTATAAACTCTTGGAAAACATAGAGCAAAGCTCATCAGAACAATTACATGAAAGTATTTATAGGAAAAGTATAAGGAAGCCATATTAAGGTTTATATATGCATGTAATATTTTATGTAAATTTATATAAACATAATATTCAATATGAAATGGACAAAGTCCGACAATTATTTTAAGACATTTTTTATGTTTATATGTTCTTTTTATAGATACAAATATTTAAGCAGTATTAATGACATTTACCGGCCTGAATGTCTGAGAAATTTTCATAGAAAATATGCGTCCTCCTATATATGACAGTTCCGTATAGGATACAGGTTCAATTCCTGTCGGAGAACGAATATTTTCTATGAAAATTTCTTCGACATTCAGGCCGAGAAATTGTTGTTAATACTGTTTATTATAAACAGAGCATTTGCTTAAATATTTGTATCTATAAAACGAACGTATAAACATAAACAATGTCTTAAAATAATATTCAATGTAAATGTTATTTATTGGAATATACTACCTATTAGCATATTAATAGGATATATATAATAGAATCTTCCTGCCTATTCGTGGCAGCCAGCTATAGGCTCTCACTCTGGCCAGTAGAAAATGGCTGCAAACTACATGAAAACTGCCATAGAAGCATGAAAAAATCAATTATTTCCACTATCAATGGGAGTTGGGAAATGCAAAGTCGGTCTTGGCCTTACTACTAACTTGGAGCATGTGCATGTAAATTTTGTTGCAAATCCGTCAAAAATTGCAGCCGTGCATTTGTTACACACACACACACACACACACACACATCCTGCCTTTTATAGATAGAGATATAAATATATATATATATATATATATAATTATTTATTTGAATATTACAACATAAATATGTTATAAAATCACGACAAAAATAGCCATTTTGTTTCAACACTTCTGGTGTCTTATCAAGTGATGATGTAGAATATAGAATAAATGGTTTTAAAAGTTTCAAATTAATTAACGATCCTTAGCTAGGAGTAAACACTGTTACATAAGCTAGAATGACCAATCAAAATACAAGTATAGGGTAATTCGAAAAATTTGACAACTAAGCAAGGTTATCATAGATATTAAAAGATTTATAAAATTTGAAATTAAAATTAAAAGTAAAAAATTAAAAATTACCTATTTAGAAATCTAAATCAAATCTCTATTAAGTTTTAAATTGTAGAATTACCGAGGAGAAAAAATATAAAAATAAAAATAAAAGATATATATATGCTATTTAATTTATATTTTCATTGAAATTATGTTAAAAGGGATGTTGAGAACCCCAGACAGAAATGTATACACTTTTAGTTTCATTTCAACATGTTAGTCGCCTCTCATGCGAAATCATTCAAACATACGCAGGTTATAATACATAAGCGCTCAGATGCATTTAGATATATACACACACATAAAATATGGTGACGAGACACGACCCTTGATAAAAAAAAAAGAAAAAAATATCTACACCACATACAACCACACTTACGCAAATGCACTTTCCTTACACATAGACATCAATACACACAGGCCCATACATCCACATTCATTATGACCTAGACGGTCAGATGTCATAGCTAAAAGTGAATATATTCGTGACTTAATATGTTATTAAACGAATTTTAAGTTGAAATATAACTAATCTGGTCAAATATATATAGATAAAATTTAAACAAATAAATATATATAAATATATATAAATATATATATATACATATATATATATATATATATATATATATATATATAAATATATATAAATATATATATATACATAAATATATATAAATATATATATATACATTTTTAAATCATATAGTTTTCGACACATTACAGACAAAAGTAAATAACCACTTCCATATATAATTGTACATTCACACATACGCATACAAATCAACATACGTAGCCGCACATCCATATATACGCATAATAGGTACGCATATACATACATACGCATATAGACATACATATAGATAAGCACATATAAATATATCGACCCATACGTCAACGCAGAAAAGTAAATAAAGCAAGTAAAGAAATATATACATATATATACTCAGTTTAGCATACTTTTGCACAAGGATGAAGCTCACTAACCATTATATCATGTTGAGGTGCCATCTGCTTTGTATATTTGTCAGTTTATCTTGACTTATCTGTTGTCTGTTAATCTTGATCTATTCATATCTGTTCATATCAACCCTGTTTCTATGAGTGGATTACCATTTGCCACTAATCCCTTGTCAGGTTTGGTTCACTGATTGTGTCATGATATCCACACCCAATCAGAGGCACTTTCTGCTCCCTTCTAGAATTTCAAAATACGTTTCTTGCCATCTGAACTATTAATTCCAAGAAACCCCAAATATATCAATATTGAAGTGAGTTAACCAGATCCAAAATCAGTTTGAATCAACCATTTCTTAAAAAATGTCATTTCCTGGAACTTACTCAGTCTATTGGATATTGTCTTCACAAAAGAAGAATTCTTGCCAAATTGATTTCAGTTGCCAATTGAATGATATTTTCTTTCTTCTGGATCAGAAAACATTTCTTGAATTTCATTTTCTTTATCAAATTTCACTTGACTTGCCAAAGTTGATTCTTATTGGCTTATTGCATGTCAAGTAAAACTTCTACCACTTAATTGTGTGTATGTGTTTGTGTGTGTCAGTTCTCAACAATAATTTACAATCAATGAAGATCGGTCTTGAATTACTTATTTTTACTACATGGATCTGATGACCAAGGCTTTCATTTGCAAGTGTAAGATGTTCCTTATACACAGCTTTTATCAATAACATTGCCCTCTTTGAAGTTGCTTCATATAATATTAATCCAATTCTATTTGTTAGTAACATTTACTTCAATTCCTGGCCATTGATAAGCTCTTTCTTCCTGGCTTTTTTTGTATAATGTTCAAGTTGAGTGCTAGAAATTGTTGAAATAAGTTTTAGTTTGCAGTTTTGATCTGGGAGTAAGAAATTTTTTTTGATTGAAAGTTTTTCAACATTATGGTGGACACATACACTAACATACAGGTAGGGACATGATTATTATTATTATTAATAAATAAAAATATAAAATAATAATAATAATAATAAATATCATGAATAAAATAAAATAAAATTAAAACTTTGTTTAAAATTAATAAAATAAAAGCAAAAATAATAAAAGTTTTCCCAGAATGCAATGGAAACTTTTCCTGCCTGAAAATGGACTTCACACCAAAAATGCTGAATTTATTTCTCTTCTCCACTGCCCATTGGAGGGTCAAGATGTCTATCTCCTTTCCTTGGGACATTGCTTGTTACGAACTGACTTTCTTCCTCTATCACATGCAACATTAAAACACTTGTAATTAAAATAGACACACACACCAGGACACAAAATAAATATAATTGCATGAATTTAATTTACAATCTGAACATGCTTTTAGTGGAATTTCTGTGTATGTTTTTATTCCTGTGAACATGAGGCTACTTCTGCTGGGATGATGTGAGTGACCCCCCCACACACATACACACACACACACATATATAGTAGGCCAAATAGAATAATATGGAGAGAAGATGATAAATCTCATTAAAAAAAATCATCATTGCTTTTATTTGGTCTAAAGTCCTAATACAACGGTTGGCTGAAAGATTCAAATTTTTGTCCATTTTCAAGAGAATTCATGACTAGTTACATTTGTAATGTTCTTTGAAAAATCAGATGTCAATTGAAATTAATGCATGCAAGATTTCACAGCACTAGTATTACTCATTCATAGTCAGCCTATGAACTTTTCAGCCCACTCTCATGCCTAGAATGAAATGATGCAGTTATTAATAAAAAGAATTTAAGTGAATGTATGCAAGATTTTAAAGTTTATGCATCACTCATTCATAGTCAGCCTATGATCTTTTCAGCCCAACCTTGTATATATTATTTTAAGACATTTTTATGTTTATACATTCTTTTTATAGATACAAATATTTAAGTAAATGCTCTGTCTTATAATAAACAGTATTTAACAACATTTACGGGCCTGAATGTCCGAGATATTTTTATAGAAAGTTTTCGTCCTTTGACAGGAATTGAATCTGTATCCTATACGGAATCGTCATATAGCCTGACATGCCTTAACCATTTCGGCCACAGAGGAGTGTTTGGTTAGCAAGTTAAGTCACATCAGGTATATGACAGTTCTGTATAGGATACAGGTTCAATTCCTGTCGGAGGACAAAAATTTTCTATGAAAATTTCTCGGACATTCAGGCCGGTAAATGTTGTTTAATACTGTTTATTATAAAACAGAGTATTTACTTAAATATTTGTATCTGAAAAAAGAATGTATAAACATAAAAATGTCTTAAAATAATTGTCGGACTTTGTCCATTTCATAATGAATGAATGAATATTATTTTTATTATCACTATTATTATTGTTGTTTTTTTTTATCTCCAAATCTCTTTCTTTAGTCTACTGTATCTACATATTAAAAGAAGCATACATTTCTATATATATTCTTTTTACAGTAAGGTTTACCTTTTACAAGGCCTGGGGGGTCACTTGAGGTAAAGGTAGAAGATTACATTAGGAGGCAATTTGTGTGGGTAGGACTGGAAGATAAAGGTTAATCTTAGCCTTGAACAGGTTAAGATTATAGTGATCAGGGAAACATCCTCACAGAACAGTAGTTCGGAAAGAAGCTGTTTGAGTGGAACTTACTTCTCACTGATGGAAAACGGAGAGAATGTGGATGATTTGCTACAATTTAAGTGGCATGGTGGGTCCTTGCCATGATTTGAATTGGCAGGACCAAGGAAGGTAGTTCATACAAGCACTTTCTGTGGAAGTAGCAATATGCATTTAAGCATGAAGCAGACTCTATCACCACTGGGAGTTGACTTTAAGGTCCACTTTTTTATATTTACATAGACTCTATTCATGATATTGAACACTTAAACTCATATATATAGCATACCTTAAAACTATATATATATACATACATATATATATATATATATATATATGAGAGAGAGAGAGAGATGTAAACATAGGAATGAATACTACATGGTAACTGTCAGTTCCATATCTCAATGCACTCATATGACCAAATACCACTACTGCTTTAATTGGAACAATATATATATATATATATATATATATATATATGTTGCTGGGGGATTTGGGGAAGTGGAGGATGGAGGTAACCAGCCCTCCCCAGTTCTTTTATAAAGGGCTAATGCTAAAAATTATTTATGGTCATGAACTCTAGATTACTTATTTATATATTTATTTATTTTTCTATATTTTGTTACTTTTGATTTTGATATCAAATCCTATTTCTTTGAAAATTTTTATAATTTGATTTTTTTGATTTCTCAGAATTATCTGTTCCAGCTTTAAATAACACATGAAGGGTTGATAATCTATAAAAAATAATCAATCACATGTTTTCTCTCTTCTCTTCTTTAACCATATTGTTTCTTTGTCAAATGCAAGTGATCACCGGCATTTTTAAAAATAATTTCTAATTGATCTGTTGTGATTTTTATGTGTTCCTTTTCTATGGAGAAGCCCTTATCTAATATATATTTATTGACAGATGAATAGAAATCATTTACATTATTTACATTGTTCGGACTGTTATCCTATAGACATATATAGACAATATATAGGCATATATATATATATATATATATATATATATATATATATATATATATAGTAATATATAGACATATATATATATATATATATATTTTTTTTTTTTTTAAGCATATCACCCCAAGCAAGGCTGGTGGCCACTATCACGCATGGGGTTACAGAAGGGTTGGAGGAAGAGCAGATAGGAGTGGTAAAGGAAGGGATGTGGAGAAAGAGAAGGACAGAGGGTCGATCAAGGCAGGGGGTTACAGAAGATATAGAGCGAGAGCAGATAGGAATGAAAGATGAAAGGAAGTGGAGAAGGGAAGTGGATAGATCAAGGCAATTGGAGATGACCATTGACGCTACACTTAAACCGTTGGAGATTGTATTTGTCAGGGAAACAGTAATAGGGAAGGGAGTTCCATAGGCGAGATGTGCGAGACATAAAGCTATTGGAGTAGAAAAGACGTCTACATCTAACAGTTTCAACGGTGAAGGGGTGGGAACAGGATGCCAGCCTCATAGGACGCTTAAATTTACGAGGCTTAGGGACAAGCGAAAGCAACTCCTCGGAGCAATTACCGTGGAAGTACTTGTAGAAAAGGCAGAGCGATGCAACATCGCGTCTGTGAGAGCACGACTGCAGACGAGCTGACAGATCAGGGCCAATCACATTGCATATCCGTCTCTGGATCTTATCAAGAACCCTGAGGCAATATGCAGGGGCCCCAGACCATAAATGGCAGCAATACTCCATGCAAGGGCGAATGGTAGACTTATAGACTTGGAGGATTGATTCCGGGGAGAAGAATTTCCTAGATCGGCACAGGGAACCAACTTTTCTTGCGGTGGATGATGCAACTGACTCGATGTATTTGTTCCATCTCAGATCAGCGGACAGCGTGAGACCGAGCAGCCGCAGAGAGGAGCTCTCGAGAAGTTGGTCCTCAGACATTCTGATGGGATGCAGGGATGGGTCCTTGTGGTGGTTAATGGAGAGCAGTTTTGTTTTAGAGGCGTTAAAGTTGACCATCCATTTCTTTCCCCAGTCCACAACCGATTGGAGGTCCTTTTCAATTTGAGCTGCCAGGTTAATTTTGTCCGCCTCACTAGATTTGTGCTTGAGGCAGGAGTAAATAGTAGTGTCGTCAGCGTAGATACTGACTTGGGAGTCTATGGCGTCAGGAAGGTCGTTTATAAATATGAGGAACAGAGTAGGGCCAAGGATGGAGCCTTGAGGAACACCAGTGTTAGTGGGATAGGAGTTGGAGAAGACTCCACTGAGAACAACCTTCAAATCCCGGTTTGATAGGAACAATTGAATTAGGTCAAACAATCGACCTGTGATACCATAACCCCGGAGCTTGCGAAGGAGGCCGGCATGCCAAACCCTATCGAATGCTTTGGAGATGTCAAGGGCCACGGCACGGGCTTCGCCGTTACTATGGATAGCTTGGTAGACAAATTCAGTGATGGCCGTAAGCACATCGGCAGTAGACCGGGCAAAGCGGAAACCATACTGCTTGTCTGAGAGCAGATCGTGGGATATCAGGTGAGTAATCACTTCGGTGTTGATAATGGCCTCGAAGACTTTGTCGAAGAGGGGAAGGAGACTGATAGGACAGTAATTAGAAGGGTTGGAGGGGTCGCCAGAGTTCTTAAAGACAGGAACAATGGTAGAGGACTTCCAGCAGTCAGGAAAACAGGAGTCCTTGAGGCAGTGGTTGTACAATTTAGAGAGGGCAGGTGCCAGTTCAGGTGCGCATTTCTTCAGGACAATGGCTGGTATTCCATCGCCACCGGTAGCCTTGTGGAGATCTAAGTTAGAAATAATGCCCAGTACCGACGACGGGGTTATGTGCAAGCCGTCCAGTAGGGCCTCAGTTCTGGGAGGGAAGTCAGGCAAGGGTACCCCAGAAGAGTCAAGCATAGAATTGGAAGAAAACTGCTGAGCGAAGCATTCAGCTTTGTCGGCAGAGGTGGTCAGGACCTCAAACTGATTGAACAGTGGAGGAATGGAGGGTTTGTTACTATTCAGAATGCTCTTGCAGAGGCGCCAATAGTCCTTGGAGCCAAATTTGTGGGATGCAATACGTTCCTTCATCCGAGCTGCAAATAGTGCCTTGGCATTGTCGAGGGTACGCTTACACTCTTTGCGAAATATATACATATATAGTAATATATAGACATATATATATATAGTAATATATAGACATATATATATATATAGAGACATATATAGTAATATATAGACATATATATATATAGTAATATATAGACATATATATATATAGAGACATATATAGTAATATATAGACATATATATATATATAGTAATATATAGACATATATATATATAGAGAGACATATATAGTAATATATAGACATATATATATATATATATATATAGACATATATAGTAATATATAGACATATATATATATATATATATAGACATATATAGTAATATATAGACATATATATATATATAGAGAGAGACATATATAGTAATATATAGACATATATATATATATATATATATATAGATATATATATATAGACATATATATATATATATATATATATATATAGATATATATATATAGACATATATAGTAATATATAGACATATATATATATATATATATATATATATATATATATATATATATATATATAGACAAACACGTTCTCAATATACTCCATCCTAACTTCCCATGATTATGTCAATATTTTTTTCTGTTCCATTTTTTAAACATTAATTTTTGAGTGAACATATGTTTTCTAGGAGAAGGCCTTATCTAATATAGATTCATTAATGCATGGACAGAAATCTTTCATATCAAGTCAGATGTTTATGGAACCAGTCTATTAATTTCTTTTTTTTGTTCTTAGTCCATCGTTAATTATTTCCAAGTATAGTTTTGTGTATTTTTCCTCATTTGTTTCTTGTTTCGTTCTTTACTTTACATCGACTCTAAACTTTTCTATATCATATTTTAGGGTGATAAATGCTTGTGATTTTATGAGGCAGTTTATGTGATCATTTCATCTGAACTATTATTTAATTTTTTTTTGGCTTTCAGACTAATTTCATGCTCTCTTGCATTGAGTACTTTCCTCTTCTTGTGTTCTTGGAGTTTTCTATATTTTTCTAGCTTTATTGCCTAGGATGAAGATGTCGGGTGATTTTTATTTTGTTCATATCTATAATTCTAGCATACATCCATTCTCAAATATCACTGCTACATATGGTCCCATGCTCCTGCTATTTACCTTGAGCTCCTTGATAAAATCCAGAAAGAATCAGCAATATTATCGATCATGATCTGGCAGCTCACCATCAGTCACTTTCCCACTACCGTAAGGTTGCCTCTCTGTGTCTTTTCTATAAATACTTTCATGGTGATTGTTCAGATGAGCTCCTCACTATGGTACCTAGACTTTTTGAATTTAGTACTAGACTAGCATTGAGATCTCATCAATTTACAGTTGAGCTGGCTAGATGTTGCCATATATTCTATGTTAACAGTTTCTTTTCTGGCACTTCTTACTTGTGGTACTCCCTTCCAGCTCCATGATTTCCAGTTAACTTTAATCTGCAAAAATTTAAATGCAGTGTCAATCACTATCTCTTGTCCTGATTACTCTTTTCTCGTCCCGCTCGTTATGTTTTGTTCCTAATTCTTTCACACTCAGTAACCTCTTGCATTGCAGTGGCTTTACAGCCTTACCTACAGTGAAATTGATTTTAAAAAAAAATATCATCTTTTAATTTCCTTTGGAATTTGTCTCCATTGTTATGAAATTTTCGCTGATTGTCTCTATTAGTTTCTTCTAAGAATTGTTTTGTGGCAGGCATTCATTTTTTTGTTTCGATTCTTTTTCTATGCGTGATGTTCTCTCAGGATAGAAGTGATCATAGCTCTGCACAACTTCTTATCGTTTGTAGCTTTTCCTAAGGTTTGTCTTTGTACTATCACTTCCCATCTCTGTTCTGCCATCCATTTAAAAAAGCTTATTAGCTATTGCCTTGTGAGTATCAAATTTTTCAAGTCATCTTTCCTCATTATGTGTCCCAGGAATATTAACCGTCTCTTTTTGATTTGATGTATAAACATCCTTTTATTTCAATTTTTCTTAAAACTTCCTATATTACTCAAATGTTCAGTTCATGGTATTCTCAGTATCTTCATGTAGAACAACATTTTTATTGCCTCAAGTATCTGCTTGAGGTAGTTCTGGGTTTGTTATGGTGAAACACACCTAGTCTATAAATAATAGACTCTCCCACCTAATATAAGTAGGAGTCAGTGAGGGTCGACTGAGAGTCAAATATGAAAGTAGTCAGCTACCACAACTAGATTACTCTGCGTAATACTTATTATAACAAGTTCCTAACGTTTTTGTACGTTGAACCTATTTAGGACCGAATTTAGTCCAAATACAGTTTCCACTGCGGAAAGTAACTCTACAACAGTGTCTGACAGTAAACTACATCTGGCAGCAACTGACTTGGTGTGATAGCATCTATTAGGGTCCCAGCTACTGGCAAATAGTGAATCATTAAACAAAAACAAAACACTGTGAAAGTATAAAAATAGATTTTTATAGTAAAAATACCAGCAATACATTTCCAAAACCATTTTGTACAAAGTTTTTTTGGTTTACCTATTGAAACAATAGAAACAAGTTGAATTACGGAAGATAATGAGTCAAAGGAAAATCAATCACCCTCTAAATTAAGGTCTAAAAATCACTGAACAGCTATAGTCTATGAAATTTGATGAAATCGAGTTAGCCTGAACATGTATAGTGAAAGAAACAAACCATGATGGCTCAACATTAAAATAACCTCTAGTGACCATTGCACAGAATAGTCACTGGAGGTTTAAGCAATTTAAAAAGTAGCATCCATGATGCGCTCAAAAAAAAGCTCTTAACGGTCAACAGACTTGGTTCTTTTCAACCATAACAGCACAAAAATGTTACAAGCAATATTTTTACTTCATCCTGCAGAGGAAAATCTGTTCTTTTCTCCTTAAATATGTTTAACTTTGCTTGATTTTGTCATATTTGCAGAACTTTTATAAGTCAACTTGATTTTTTGTTTAATAATCTATGACACAATTGTATGCAAAATTAAAAACATTTGGCCATATATTTTTCTATATTTTCCTAATTCCGTTAAAGAGTTATGCAATGAAAAGGTTTTCTCAGATACTGACTCCAAATCATTTGAATTTTAGTGGCTACATTCCTTATATAAGGTAGTCTTATTATTGGCTTAGAGCCTGAATAAGTCATAGAATAATAATCAAATTCAAATGACTGACAAAACCTATTCACTTTAAATTATTAAAGCAAAATATAAATTATGAACATTCTTGATCTTTAAATATATTGAAGTAAACAATATTACTTCATTATTTCTTGAATTTTCCTCTAAAAAGTTTTGCATGCAGTTGACGAGACTTTATTTCAGAATGTCACATTGACTTGTCTTTAATGTAATTCAAAGTCAGGGTTGTTTTCTTCTATGTGCTATTTCTTGTCAGGACATGGATGATCATGGCTCTCCACAACTCCCAATTCTTCGTAGCTTATAGCAATGTCTTTTTACTCGGGTGTTCAGAAAGTAATTACATATTTCATGGCTATGAATTACAAGCCAACCAACCAAGACAGAACTAATGTTGAATGGTAGGAAGCTGTGTTTAGAATTAGTTCATCATCTCTTCTATTTGGGGGTTCGGAAAATAATTATGCATTTCATGTCTATGAATTATGAGTCAATGTTGTATGTAAATTGTTTGTCACCAACTGTTGTATTCAAATCCTCTTCACCAAATGTAGTATCTCACGTTTTTGAGTTAACAAAGGGAAATAAATAAGGAAGACAAACTTGTAGGTAAGTAATGAAATAGAAGGTTTACTACACAAATATACACTTAGCAGTGGACCTAATGCTAACTCTGTTTGACTCTGCTTAACTCCACTTATTTACATAAACAGACAATTCCATTCATTTATGTCCTATATGACAGTCAACCAACCGAGGCAGAACATAGATTGAATGGCAGGAAATTATGTCTGAAATTAGTTTATCCTTTCTTCTAGCCAACAGTGTATTGTTTATCTTACATTTAAAGATAATTTAATTTGGAAAACTTGCAAAGAGGAAATCTGAATTCCTCAAGAGCTTTCACTTGAGAACCAACCACAAGATTTCACCATCTGCAGCAGTCTTTTAACCAGCAAGACCAACCATTCCGTCTTGTATTACTGGTGATGAAAAGTGTGTTTTGCATATCGGCAGAAAATGAAAAAGACAGTGGTTATTACAAAATGAACAACTAGTGCCAGTGCCAAAACCCAAACTAACATTCCATCAAGAGTTCTTGCTTTGTGTCTGGTTGAATATAAAATGTCATCCAGGACAAACTTGAACATAGAAGGACAATGACTGACAGAACTTTATTGACAGCCGCATAATCATGGACATGAAACATTATGTTCAAAGTGACCTGCTTTGATAAATAGAAAAGATGATATTATCCTGTATGATAACACAAAGATAATCTCTTAAAAAAAAAAAGACGTTATTATCCAGTATGATAACACCAAGATAATCTCTTAAAAAAAAGATAATATCCAATATGATAACAACAAGATAATCTCTTAAAAAAAAGATGATATTATCCTGTATGATAACAACAAGATAATCTCTTAAAAAAAAGATATTATCCTGTATGATAACACCAAGATAATCTCTTAAAAAAAAGATGATATTATCCTGTATGATAACACAAAAATAATCTCTTAAAAAAAAGACGTTATTATCCAATTATGATAACACAAAGATAATCTTTTAAAAAGAAGATGTTATTATCCTGTATGATAACACAAGATAATCTCTTTAAAAAAAAGATGATATTATCCAGTATGATAACACAAAATAATCTCTTAAAAAAAGACGTTATTATCCAATTATGATAACACAAAGATAATCTCTTAAAAAAAAGACGTTATTATCCAGTATGATAACACCAAGATAATCTCTTTAAAAAAAGACGTTATTATCCTGTATGATAACACAAAGATAATCTCTTAAAAAAAGACGTTATTATCCAGTATGATAACACCAAGATAATCTCTTAAAAAAAGACGTTATTATCCAGTATGATAACACAAAGATAAGTTCTTTAAAAAAAAGACCTAGAAAAAATAAGATGGCTAAGATAGTGATGAGATTTAGCACCTAAAGATGTTCGATTGTTTCAGTCACAAGTGTATTTCATTCATGACAGAATGTTAAAAAAGAAGTTAAAAACAGTTTATCAAGCATTTTTTTAATGGAAAACCATGATGTATTTGATTGTGCAATTGAAAATTTGATTTCCCATTGAAAATGAATGTGATTACATTTTTGATAAATAATATTTAAAAGGGGATAATTTTTAAAATTGCCCCTGACACTTGTTATTTACTGGTGATCTTTGACTGAGATATAGCACACTGGTTTTCCCCTGTAGGGATACAAAAAACAATTATCTTCTTTTGGTGGAGATAAGTCACATGTGTCACTTGATGGCTGGTTAATGATGTCACTCCATACTGTGACAAAAGCAGCAGTCAATTTCAGTTTGTTTTTCAGAAGCCAAACAGAGGTTGCTTTCTTTAGATGCCCTCCACTCACTGGCCTGGGCAGAGGCTAAATCTGCCTCTCTAGCAGCTGACAAATCTATGGTGCTGCAAATATATCTTTCCCAGATATAAAAAAAAAAAAACTTTGGCTCGCAGTCCTCAATTTGGTAAAAACCAAGACTCATCATTTCCCCTTCATGGAATATGTCCTCACCTGGGAGATAGTAAATGAATTTAGTCCATTCCTTTTTGTTTCTCCTTACACTCTGCTCTCTGTATATGATATATTATTCTCCGTGTGGGATACATGTATATATAGTTTAGTGTATGCCTTAGTGGCATAAAAGTCTCTCTGAGAACAAAGCATGTTTGTCATTCCTTTTCCTTTCAACCATTCCTTTCTGTCCATGAATTATGGTGTTATTATATCACAGATATAATAATGCTCATAACAGGGGAAATACATATGGGAGAATAAATTATTCTCCCCTAGGTCTCTACCATTATAACCCCTAACAAGCGTTGCATGTTGTTTTTCTTTTCACCAAACAGACACCTGAGAAGGGAGAGTTGATCTATTAGTGTTGATTGGATGATTAGTATGCATGAGTTGAAAAATAGGAGAAGAGAGTAAATTATCATTCGATAGTGTTGGGGTATTTTTTTATTATTATATTAGTGAGGGAAATGAAAGAACATTACTTACCACTTCAAGTCAAGAGTGTCACTGTATTTACTAAGAAAACAGTCACTGTGTTTGCTTCGTATTTTTATGGAAGAGCAAAGAATCTGGTGCACTAGAAATTGCTTGTGATTAGAATATAAAAGCATGAAAAGTTGCAGTGAGTTAGGAGAGTCTTATACTATGAGAATAGTTGTAGCCAATGGTTGGTACACATGCTGGTATCCGATCAGTATCCACTGGATTGCCGTGGAGAGTGGGGTATGATGTGTTGTAAAACCTAAAACACGTAATGATCTTCAGCTAAAAACATCACTGATGATGTGTACTAAAGCGCCAAACAAATGTATTCCACAAAATAAATTTAACCACTTAGTAATTAATCATATTTTATCTGAATTTAGGAACAGGTAAAAATGGCCAAAGTGAAAAAATAGGGGAAAAAAAATCTCCATTTGATCGTAGTTGATCTTATCTGTTTTATATACATGTATGCTTGGGATGAAATCTTCTCTTTGCCTTTATTAGTTAATATAACTTCCATGATGTGGTTATGGTAAAAGAGCCACTGAAATCAATAGTGTGTATTTGACAGTTCCCAGGCAACTGAACCAGAAGTAAATAAATAGAAAACAACTGTCACCCGATTAGAAATTTAGCTTTAAATAGCTTAAAATTAAACAGCTACCAGTGTTTAACTTTAAGCTGCTTAAAGAGTCTGTTTTGCCCTTGTGGTATTTTTTCCTATTTTTTCATTATTACCATTCACCATTTTATCCATATTGGATTATTTTTCATGTTATCTCCCTATAACTAGAAACTAAAAGCAACCCTCAGTCTTTTCATTCATCTATACTTCTTTGTTAAGAAATAATAGGAATATAAATTGGATGCAGCAAATTTTTAGAAGTAATTTTCTTCCTGTCAAACCAGGTTACAAATGGTAAAGTACTTTTGGTGCAGTGGGAACACAATGAAACACTGTACTAATGAACAACATTGATGTAAAGAAGCTGGCAATGTATTTTTTTTTATTTCTACAGACATTTTTATCTATGGATATAAAAACTTTGTCTCATTTATTGTTGGCTTATATTTTGACCATTTCAAGAAAACGTGGAAGGGAGGAGCATTGGACTCATTACCAATAAATATCATTCTCCCAGAGACATGTTGCTGAAACAAGAATGTAAGACTTTGTCTCATATGCTTACAAAAATAGACTTCCATCTTTATTATTATTGGTCATAAACTCAGCATGTTGAAAGTTTTGGAAGTTTTTACATAGGCTTTCATATTATATCAAATTCTTATTTAAATACCATGGCTACTGCCTTCCAAAGAAATAAAAAGCATTCTCTTATTTTATTCTATGTTTAATGAGTTGATTTGTTTAATGGCATATCAACATCCTTATGGGTCATTTAATGCCAAAATTTAATTTTCTTGGGAGCTTTGAAATAATAAAAATATGGTTTATGTTATTCCGATTTCACAATTATATACATGGTAGATGTTACTCAGCTTTTTTTCATATACATGTTTGTGAGTACATAATTCCTAGAGGTAGTTATATGTGTGTTTTATATTGTAGTCTTGTTGAAGTTATACAAGGTGTAAGAGCAAAATTGTCCAAGTGTTAGATTAAGATCTGAACTGTTGTATCTTAGAAATGATTAAAAATATCTTACTGGAATTCTCCAAGATTTTTATAACTATTGGACTCTACTTTGAGCAATAAGAATGTATAACTACTTTCCAAGCTTAACAGAACTTCATGAAGAATTGAAATAAAGTTCAAATAAACTTGCTCTTTGGACTGTCATAGCTGAAACTCCTCTCTCATATGCCAAACGTCTTATAAATTGAGTTGGATCTTTTCTAATTTATCTCTTTAGCTTTAAGTTGAAATGATGATCTCTTTTGCTGTTGTTACCACCTGATCCAGTTTTCCTCTGTACTGTTGCATCTTTTTTAAACTTATTCACCATTCTCTTGATGGTTCTTGAATGGACTTTGAAGATGGAAACCAGAGTATGAATGCTGGTACCATTACTGTAGGCCTGAATGATCTTTTTCCTCTCATTTGAGAATACAGTGGGGCTGACACAAAACAACTTTAACCTGTTCTCTTTCTAGTTGAATAACTCAAAGGATTTTCCAGGGATTCTTATGACAAATGGTGTCAAAATGGCTAAATTTATTATCTCAAAAACCAGGAAAAAAATAAACTCAATTAGTTTAGTGGTTTTTTATATATTAAACATTTTTGTGGGATGAACAGTTATTGCATGTTGTTACATGATTTGGACAATTTTGCTGTTAGACGCAGTATTTTGGAATACAGTTCGATTTGTTTAAGAAATTTAGGATTTTGTATGGATTAATTATAGCGAAGAAAATGGCAACTTACCTCATCAAACCAAGCGACAGCGCATTGCATGTATCCTAGGATGGAAAATGTGATGAAAAAGAAAATTATTTACCAAAAATAAGAGCACGTATTCTGCATGACATGCTGAAGATGGAATATTTAGATTAAAAACAAGTCCATCGCAGGAGTCTCTATAAAAGTATTTTGATATGCAAAAATTTGGTGTCCTCTCCCAGTTGTTGATGAATGAAATAAATGCTTGGCCAATAAAAGTAGTTGGTGTTCTCGAATTGAGGACGGAAAAATTCGGGTATTTTGTTGATAATTTTACTATAAATAGGTATTGTTGGTAATTTTTTATATAAAAATTTATTGCTGGTATTTTTCGTATAAAAATGAATTTTCATACTTTTATAGGGTTTTTTGTTTGTTTGGTGGTGAAGTTCAATATTTGCCCATAGCTGAGATCCTACCAGGTGCTACTACTCCGGGTCAGGGTGAACCTGGGAACAACAGCAATTAAAAGGTAGTTTTATGTTCCCCAATACCTCCAGAGGCCTTGTTGCCAGATATAATCTATTGCCATACCCAGGACTGCTATGTTTAATGATTTCAACCCAAGCAATTTAATAAAGGACAATAGAATTCAAATGGGGTTACTGAGAGTGAAGCAAATCAAGTGGATAATAAAAGAAAAAGCATTTAAATATTTAAAGATCATAGTTGACAAGAAAGCAAGAAATGAAAAGAGGATTCAAAAATGCAAAAGAAGAAAGAATGAGCATAAAACCTAATAACCAAATTAGTTGTATGCTTAAATTCATACACTCAACAAATCACAGATGAGAAATGTATTTAGAGAAAAGCTATAGGCAAGGCTATATTAAGGTGGTGGGAAAATGATTGAAGCCAATGTTAACTGCCAGCTCATGACTGATAAAGTAGCAAATTCTTTTTTGGATTTTGTCAAGAATCTCTCGATATATATCAGAAACGCCAGACCAAATGTGTCAGCCATATTTGATTCATGCATCGTTTTTATCCCCTGAGATATATGTTACACAGGGTGCAATGGACAAAATTATCATCTTAATTACACAAAAATGAAAATAACACTGACTTATCATTTTAACAGATATATCAGGTTGGTGCAAAAGTAATGTCCGATTTTTGAGAAAAAAGTTTTAGTTAGTATTGATGAAATTTGTGTTTCTTGTCATAGTTAAGGAATGTCACAATAAGTAATTTATACCTTCCTCTTTCAGATTATAAAAAATATTTTTCATGATCTTCTGCAATATTTGTGTCCATGTTCGTCCCATTTAAAGATCATAGTCGACATATCTTACTATATGCATTTCATAAAGGTGCCAATGCAAGTGCAGCAGCAAAGTCTATTCAGAGCACTTAACCAGATGATGAACTGAATGAATGAAATTGAAGGAAGTATTTTCCCATTTTCAAAGTGGGGATTTCAGTTTGAATGATGAGCAAAAAGAGGGTTGTCCAAAAAACTTGATTCTGAAGAGTTGGAAGCTGTTATTACAGACAGTCCCACCATTACCTCTGGGGAACTTGGAGAATTATACAACTAGACATTTTATAGGCATGGCATTTATAATCTTGTTGACAGATGGAATAATGTTCTAGAAAGAAAAGGAGATTATGTTAACAAATAAATATTTTCATAATCACAGGCTTTTTCATTTTAATATAGACCTTGGAATTGGATATTACTTTTGCACCAATCTGATATTTACCAAAACTACATAAAAATATCTTGAAATACTAAAAAGTAAATTTATTCAATAAAATTGACATTAGCTTCAACCACGGCCCTCAGAATCTCCTGCAACTCTTCTGGACAGTCTCCTTGTTTAAGTTTGTGAATGCTGCCATAATCCTTGCCTTCAGTGTCCAGTTGTAAGGGCTGATGTGGTCGCATAAATTGTCTGAGAGCTATGACTGGGTTCTTCTGCTTGTTTGGCATGGTGCAGAGTCCTGTTGCCAGACATAGAGTTTTCCAGCAGCCACCCTCTTGACCCAGGTAAGCACTGCCTCCCCAAGGCTACTGTGTTGAGTCAGTTCTTTTCATATCAGGACAATCAGAGTGTGCTTTCCGAGATGCTGTACCTTTGTAATTGCCATTACACTCATCCAGCTGTTCCCAAATCGTCTACCCTGTTCTCAGATTCACACCCAAATGCTTTGAAATGATCAATTTGGAGCTTCCAGCACAAATGCCAAGCAGTACAGCATGCCGTTTCCATTTGGATTGGATTGGTTTGGTTGATTTTGTTTAGCGGCATATCAACCCCTATAGGTTATTTAAGGCCAAAATCTAAATATTTTCATTGGTTTGTGTTGTATCATCGAGGTGACTGAAACACAGAGAAGAATGAGTGCTTAATATATTTATTCAGCACCAGTATATTATATATATATATATATATATCAGATTGCATTGAAGCAATCATACTCATGTGTCAAAGTTGGTACACAATTCAGCAATTGGAGAGCACCTATTGGAAAATGAGATGTGCTCGTTGTGTTTCACAACGGACTCATTCTCTATTTTGCATATAGGCACACTTGTTAGTTCTTGAGGCTTAAATTGTAGCAACCATCTCTTTGCAGACAAAAGGATAATCTTTTGCAGTCTTTAAACTTATTTGGAGGTTAGTGAGTGATTCTTGACTTGTTTTATGTTCTGTTTGGTTCATTTACTTATTCTCCGAAGTTATACATATTTATTTTAATCATAAATCTCTTTTAGTCATTGTTCCAGCCTTTGAATCCAAGAATTTTCCCAAAATATTTCCAGTCTGATTATCATTACTTCAGTTGTGCCAACCTTTCAGCCAATTCTTAGATGGACAATAGCCTATTTCAGAAGACGAAGATATTGGTCAGCTGTCTTATCAACCCCAGTGTGGACTGAGTTCATGTCTATACAGTTAGGAGGGACAGAAAATAGAAATTTAACTATGAAAGCTAAAAAAAAAAACTGATCCTGTCAAAAAACTAATATAGAATTTATCTATTTGAATGTTTCAGCCAGATGAAAGGCATGAATCATGGGTCAGGGTAGGTTGGAAGGTATTTGTCTTAAAGGGAAGAAGTTTTATAAAATTAAACCTGAATATTAATCTGATGACATTAATTTGGGGTTGTATGAAGAATGAAATATTAATTTAAAATTAAAAGAGGAATAAAGAGGGGGGGGGGCCTAAAAATAAATTTAAAGCATAATCGATAAAAGGATGTAAAGGATTAACGGAAAGAGAATTGGGGAAATATTCAAGTATGAGAAAGTTTATAAATTATAATTTAATATAGTGAAAAGACATTATAGAGGGGCCATGTTAAATAAACTGTTGGCATTTGAAGAGTTAGAGGGGAGTGAATATTTTGGAAATAATATATATATATATATATATATATATATATATATATATATATATATATAACTGAGATTCTTTTTCATGTCCATTAATGTATTTATGAAAGCTACAGGAAAGGGTTATCGATTGTGACTCAAACTTATTTGTGACACACTTTCTCAATAAATAAAAAATTTAAACATCTAAATTTGAAGGATAGACATTATTGTTTTTAATATGCTTCAGATATGATAAATGAATTTGAGTAAATGTACGTCATCAGAATCCCATAGCTCATTTGAGTTATAGGATCACTGTATGTAAAGCAACTATTGCAGTAGTGAGTGTATCAGACACAAGAGATAGTTTTATAGGTACCATACTTCTTCAGGAAGGTTTTAAATTCAGTGTTCCTTCTCCTAGACTGGTTGCCCTACCAAGGCAAAGTGCCCAGTTTACTCTAGCATTTTTTTTAGGATTTGAATTCAGAGTTGTCCTTCTCCCAGACTTGCTGCTACTCAAGGCATGAGAGCTTAATTTGCTCTCCTTTTTAACACATAACTGGTGAAAAATGGTTTCATACCTTTTCCAAAGGCATTAGTATGAAGTACTATCATAACTAACTAAAAAAAAAAAAGACTTGGACTTGACATACCAATTTCACATACTGTGCTGATAATTATGACATGACATTCACATTGTACTTTATATGGGAAGCTAAAAAAATTCTTTAATCCACTTTCAAATGTTTGTTTATAAAGATAAATGGACCAACTAATGATAATGGTGAATTATCCATTTCTATACAGAAAACATTTGACATTCATTGACCAAACAATATTACTGTCAATTGAAGTTTATAAAAGATTTCTCTTAAAACTGTTGTTCATGAAAATAGCATTCACAAGCCCATTGTTATCTCCCTTACCAATACTGATGGGAGTTCCCTTCCTAACGTTTTGTTTAAGATAGTGTAGCCCAAAAGCTAAGCAGAGTATTAAGAGCCAGAAAAAACTTCATTAGAAACAAAGAAAAGAGTACTGAACTGTTATGTGATATCTATCACCCTGTATGGTAGTGAATGTGGGATAATCTCCTCAAAGAAGAGACTTGAACCAACAGAAATTTAGTTCTACAGAAAGATGCTGAAAGATACCATAGACCAAACATGTGAGCAATAACAAGGTTTTGGAGAAAATGGAAACAAAAAGGAAAAATACTTCACATCAGGAAGAGGCAGTTAAAATTTCTAGGGCATGTAAGGAAGGAGGGCTTGGAAAATCTGATCCTCACAAGACGAATTGAGGGAAAGATAGACAGAGGAAAGCAGTGCATGGCATACTTGATGAGCTTGAGTAAATTGATGGTAGAACAGGGTTTTGGAGAAATAGCAAGACAAAACTTAAGAGCTACAAGTGACAGGAAGATGTGGAGGGCCATGATTGACTATGTCCTGAAGAGACATGACACATAAAAGAAAGCTAATAGCTTGATCATGTTATTGTTTACTCTTCTAGATATATGTGCAATTCATTTTAATTCTTGCTGCTGTTGGAAGTCTTGAGATGGTGTGGTTTTGTTATTTGGCGATATAACAGGTTAGTAACCCTGGTTTGATATTTTAATGTGTGAGAATACCTAGTAATGATTTAAAGTAGTAACTAAGATGAAACAGTGAAAAGAAATCAGGGAAACTAATTAAGTGTCGAGAAGAATAAAGAAAGAAAGAACAGATTAAAAATAATAAGTAGAAGCCATAATGTGAGTTTGAAGAAGGTTCTAGGAAAATTTGAACCTGAAATAAACCAAGTAGAATTCATTAGATTTTAGTCAGACTAAATCTTTCCCAAATTACTCAGTTGCTTCCAAGGCAGCATGACAAGATTTATAGTCTTCTAATATTTCTGAAATTCTAAAGAAAAATTTGTGATAAGCATATTTAAAGTTGCTATTAGGCACCCAACTCTTAAAATTTCAAATGCTTCCTTTCCCACATCATTTTGGGTATGACAATAAACTAAATCCAGCAGCAAGGACTCTGATTGGTTGTTTATGAAAAGTGTCGAACCACCTCTTAATTGCTATTGTTCTCAGGTCCACTCTGATCTGGGATGGTAGCACCTATTAGGCTTCTAGATATGGGCAAATAGCCCCTAACTGAGGTCAAAACACTATGAAAGTACAAAAATAGATTGTTATAGTAAAAATACCAGCAATTAAAAAAAATTATTATCAGCAATACATTTTGAAAAAAAAAAATGTTCCCAGCAATGCATTTGACTCTTGACAAAAATCCTCTTTACAAAAATATGTCAAGGAAACTTGATTTATAAACTGATTTCTTACAAAGAATACACATTCTGTTCATACAAACCTATCCTAAAGATCTTCTCAGCATTAAATAACCCATTCAGGTTGATATGCCATAAAACAAAATAAACCAAACCCTTTCCAACTGCTTTGGTTTCTGTCACTAATAAAATCACAGACACAAGCCCAGACCAATGAAGATATAGTGACAGGACCAAGGTCTCTTGAATTATTATAATTTATTGCTCTAGAATAATTTTCATTCTGAAAGATCATCAACCAGGCTACATAGAAAGATTAATAATTCTTTACTCCTTACCTATGTTTAAATTCTTCAATTTGTTTTCATTAAGTCTGTTGTTTGATATCAACAGATGATGATAAGATCTTGATGCCATTCTAGTACCATAGCAAAGAGCTCATTCAAACATTTACCATGAAAGTATTTATAAAATGACATAGAGAGGCAACCTTACAGCAGTGGGAAAGTGACTGGAGTGGAGCCACCAGATCAGGACCAATAATATTGCTGATTTTTCTTTGGATTTTATCAAGGAGATCCAGGTAAATAGCAGGGGTACCTGACCATATATGGCAGCAATATTCTAAGCTTGACTTCTTGTTCTATTAAGTGCTGAAAATGTGCCTATTTTTCCCATCTTATATGACAAACAAAAATTAGGCTGACTTTGATAAACTTTTTAAAATTTCTTTGAATTTCAGAGGCAACGAGTTATGATTATTTACCTCATATCCAGTCAAACTAATGACCTCAATTTTTTTTTAGCTTTGGGGGTATATTTATGAACTCGCTTAAAAGCTGCTCTCCGTGTGAACTTTTAAGCTAGCACCTGTTGAGGGCTAATTGGGCCTCCAACCCAAAACTAAAGGGACATTTGCTTCAGCTGAAAAAACAACAATTATAATTTTGAAGAAATAACTTTGAATTCCTCTATTCACTTCATGGGACTTCAAAACCTCACTTTAACACTGATTCTTTGGCATTTTGAAGAAAATAAAATTAGATTTTCTCAATTCGCAAAGTTTTGGAGAGAAACTGAATTTAAAACAAAAAATTTCAAATTCACAAAATTTTTTGTTACTTTAAACTCAATATAAATGAAAAACTTTTAAAATCACTCATTTTTTTCAGTTATTTTAAAATTTGAATTTTTAACTGTTCCTTCCTCATCCGGACACAAATCCCAATTCTGGATGTTCATGCACCAGATGAAGGGCAGATTTTCAATCCCAAGATCATCCTGATTCCAAAAAGGTATAATAGTAGAGAAAGTATAGCCCAAGTTAGAAGGGTTTCAGACACACAGAATTTCTCATTTTTTTATTTCAAAGATAGACAGCTTGCATATGCTAAGCATCCTCAGTTGGCAAAATACCATATGGGAGCTATTAATAATGAAAGAAAAATTCTAGCAGAGTGAACAAAGTTTGACAGCAAGGCTTTAGCAGCAACATTAGAAGAAGTGAAGCATAACAGTAAGGCAGCAGTTAGACAAGCAAGCAATAAGAACATTAGTTTTAAGACTCTAAGGTCGAATTTTTAGAAACAATAACCAAGAATATTAAAGCATTGGTTAGTAAATTTGGTGGCATATAATTGTAAGTTCAATCCCTGGGTCAGTATATACAAACTCATTGAAAACATGGCTAGGAATAACTGAGCAGAACAAGAACAATCTAACCCCATTAATTAAATAAAGGGTTTAGTTTAGAAATGGTTAGCCTCTTGCATCTTAGTGGAATTATCACCTTCCACATGGCTTCCATCTCAAATAGATTTTATAAACTACCACTTTTCAATCTGCAATTCCCTGCTCAAATGCAACAAAATGACCCATTTTTGAAAAGAATGATCACAAGCAATGAAAAACAGATTATTTACAACTTAATGGAAAAACTTCACTTCTTTGGAAGCCTTTAAAAACTACTTTGACCAATTCTTCCCCAAGAATGATGCCAAGTTCTGGGAGGATGGATTCATGAAGCTCTTGTAAAGAAGGCAATAGATTGTGGAACAAAATAGCACATATGTGGTAGAGTAACTCTATGTACAAATATCTAAATGTTTTTCCTTGAAATAATAATGGTAATATTAGCCAATTCCCAACAAGGAGTCATTTGGCCTTCAGTGACCAAGCAGCCAATACTACTTTTGTCAAGACTTTATGTTAAAACACTTTTTCAGGAAAATAGGTTTCTCAAGTCCAGTAGCTGTTATCATTCTTTCCAGTATTGAGGGGGGGGGGGCCTTCCTATCCTTTCATTTGAAGTAGTGTGGAACATCAGCCTCTTAATTACATCAATATTTTCTCTTTGAGTTGCATATGATATCCATTTTAGCTGTTGCTAACCCTCAAATGATGTAGTATTTGTTATTTGATATAGTTATTTCTTTGTGATTCTGTAGCACAGGTCCACAGAGTTTGAAGAAGGATCTTCTTCACCAACATCTGCAGGTTTCACTCACTGAAAGTCATTTCAAACCATTGACCGTAGAAAACAGAATACATTTAAAACATTTGATCAGTGACCGATCTAGTATGAAGCTAATGAAACTTAAGCAATTTTTTTTAATGAGTGAATTTATTAACAAAATTAATGTTTTTTAAGTGTTTATTAAGATAAAGCCATTTTACTGATAGAATCATGAGACAATGGGTTGAAGGAGCTAATGTGGCTTTAGAATCTTCTCTAATACCCATTTCATATGACATCAAAATTCCCCTGCAATTTGTTAAATTTTAGAATTTTCTGAATAAGCTCATTAAGATCACTAGAATCTATTCATAGTTTACATTTTTGCAGTGATATCCTTGATTCTATTGTTTCAGATATGTAGGCCATCAAAAAATGTGGGTCCACCATTGCTTGTGACCAACTTTCGTTCTAACACAATACAATTTAATGGTTAGGAATGACATGACATGACATGAAACAGGGTTGATAGAATTTTTTATTTGGTAATAAATATTATTTTATCATATGAAAGGGTGGAGAATTTCAATCTCTTACAAAACTTGGACAGAGTGAAAAATGATGAATCAGTTGTGATGCATTGTGATGAAAAGAAATGTTAAAGGAGGCAATATCACAAGATGTTATATTGAAACCTGTAAATATAGAGAAATGAAATCTGTCATAAATGTTACCGACAATTGCTTCATTTGGCATATTATTGACATTCACTTTCCCTCTTCTTCTTTCCGGTGGCCACCAACTTTCAAAAGATTGTTACTCAGGATGTGACCCATTCTGATGCCGTTTATTATCATCACTGCTCTCATCATCTGTCAATCCACAGATCTTAGATAAGCAGTTATTATTGATTCAATTTCTTGACATGCGTATCTCATCGCTTACCAACCGAAGCCTTGTCACTTCTACATTAGAAATCAACTTAACGAGCCAATAAGAATTTCATAAAACATGGCTGGTACATAAATTATATTTGTTGTTGTACATCATTAAAATCTTTTCCCATTCTATCAGCTTTGTTGGGAGCAATGAATAAATAAAGAGAATTTTATTAGATTATTTTTATTCTGGAAACTGAGTGGCTATTGTCTCAAGGACCCTTAACTAATTCATTAGTTATTTTTAAGGAGTTCATTGTTAGTAGTGTTTTTACAATAATATTCACGCTGTATAAAGCCCAAGAGCCACCCGAGGTAGAGGGATACAGAGTAAGAGGCACCAACCCAAGCAAAAAAATAATACCAACAAGTGACACAGGGCTATCAGAATTGGAATAAAATGAAAAGGCCTTTAAAAGGAACGAAAATCCCCAATAAAAAAGGGATCAATCTCAAATCCTTTTCAAAAGACAGATAAGGAATGTGAACCCGAGAATAGGCAGATGTATCTACTCCTATTGATTAAAAGAGAGAATGTAACTCAATAGTAAATAAGAGTTAAGAGTTTTAGGTGGAGACGGAAGTATAGAGTTGAAGAAAATTTAGAAGGAACGAGAAACAGGAAGGAAGGGAGAAGCCTCTACTCCTGTTAAAAAGACTTCAACCCACCTAAATAAGCAATCTAGATGTCATCACCATCAATAACACTCAGCCTTTCCCCTGAAATAAAAGAAATTTGGGAGGACCCACTTCTTTATCCCCTATATACCTTAATCCCCTTATGAACTGCATAATCAACCCCCTATATATACTGCCCGCTAACGTGGTCTAAAGCTTGTTGCTGAAACTCACAACCTCTACACATTGTTGATTCCTTTGCCCATACCATTAATATCGATAAACACTGCCTTATGAACACCCTTTCCCTATAAATATAGCAAATTTTAGAAAACAAATACATCTGAAAAGGTACTGAAAAGTTCTTGACCGATCCCAGAAGAGATTCTAATTAAAATTCTAATGTTTAGTCACCAAGTTAAGCATTAAGGAAGTACATTGTATCAAAAATATTTCAGTTAAATGTCTACTAATCTATTTACATTGTTTGGATTATTGTCCTCATCTTTAATGCCATATTTATGTTGTATGCTCCAGACTTCTTCAGGAGATATTTCTTGGAATTTCAAACCATACCCATTATTTAGTGCCGTAGGGTTAGATCGTTCTAATGGCACATGCCATGTCTTTGATATCTCAGTTTCAAGTCTTTGTTCCTTCTTCTGAGGCCAGGTATTGAACTCACAAAGACTTGAGTTGTGACTTCAAGACCTGGCCACAGAACCTCATCTCAGAAATATAGACAATATATATAAATATATATTTTCAATAAGTCAAGAAAAGTTTCAGTAACTTATCTGCTTTCCCAATATAAAAGGTTAATGTTGAAATGTTCATCAGGGCCAGATATTTGATAAATCTGTCAAATATCTCATTATTGATTATTGATTATTATAGTTCTAGTTGTCTACTCAGCAGAACTTCTAATAGCCAGAAAAAAGACATTACATTCTCATAATTTTCACATATTTTCAGTTATATATGAATATATATATATATATATATATATATATATATATATATATATATATACACGATGTAATGGAATAACTTGTCACCCCCATGAGTGACTACACTATAGGTAGTAACTTCTTTAAGTATCTGTAAGGTAATGGACTACAGGTGTCCAGCTGGAATCTGTTGAGTATGACTCTGACTTATGCGAGAACTACCGACCTTCCAATAGCAGCACTCACTACTGGATTGACTTGCAATGACCTTGTGCATAACTGTACCTTATTTTTTATTGTACTAGTTATTACAATAAACCTTCACTTATTTATCCACTGTGTTTGTCAAGTATATATTCCTATTAGTATGGATTATAACAATACACACACACACACACACACACACATATATATATATATATATATATATATATATATATATATATATATATATATATATATATACAGGGTGTCTATAAAGTTCTTGTGCACTTTAAAAATCTATAACTTTATTTGTATTTGCGATAGAAATAATTCGTAAAAAGGATTAGAAAGAAGTAAATCTATATTTCTTAAGGTTTTTTTAAGGTTTTATTGAAATTTTATTTAAGTTTCCACATGTCCTCCATCATTAGCAATACAAAGGGTAATACGATTTTGCAGTTCATGGAAAACATTTGCCAACTGATTTACAGTAATGCCTGAAATCACATTAGTTATTTTAGCTATACTTAAAACTAGGTACATTAAACTTTATAGCATTTTTTACAGATTATTTCTATTGCAAATACAAATAAAGTTATAAATATTTTAAAGTGCATACAAACTTTATGGACACCCTATATATATATATATATATATATATATACACATACATACACGCATACACACACACACACACACGCATATATATATATATATATATATATATATATATATATACATATATATATGTAGACTGATTTGTGTTTTATCATTTATTAGGTTCAGTTGTTCCTTTTCCATCATGTGGCATTAGTTTATTTGTGGCAGCAAATGCACAAAAGCTTTACTGACCTCACTGAACTCAGGCATTCTTTAACCTTTACTATATCTATCTGTATATATTGTATTATTTTAACAGTTATTGGGTGGGTAGTAACAGTTATGTTTCAAATTATTTTATGGTGTATTGAGTGGGAAAAATTGTGAATCCAAACACACTTTTGTGATTAGTTTACAGTGATGTTTGTTAACTTTATTATTGATTGCTTTGTTATTTGTTGTTGATTGTTATTATGACATTTACTTGTGTTTGTGTGTGCATGCATAGTTTGTTTATATGGTTATTATTTACTAAATTGATAAAAATGATTTACGTCTCTACAGGGATGACAGTCTCATAAACAGACAATAAAAAGACAAAACCAGAAAAACTATCATAAAAATTTTCAAAAATATGTGACACAACATATACATAACATCTGATCTAAAAGAAGTAGATTTTCTAGATGTAAGATTGAAAGTAAGAAAAAATACATAACAATCACTGAGAAAACATAACGACAAACCACTTTATATGTACATACCTTCCAACCACCTTCCATCACTAAGCAAGCAGATCGCACAATCAATTAACCATAGGTTATCTGACAATTCATATAGTGAAACCGTGTTTAATTAAGCCAAGAAAGATTAAAAACAGCCCTAAAAGATAGTAGATTTTTGGCAACACTAACATACACAGCACAAAAAAGTCAACAGGACAAGAAACTCATACACAACTACTTTCTCCATCAAGCACTCTCTACATGATATTCAACAAAACACAGTAAAACTCGGCTATAGTTGCAACAAGAAGATGACACAAATTATAAAACATAACAGAAAAACAACCAACAAGCTACCTGCACAAATCAAACCAAAGAACAAATGTTCCTTACATAGCATTTGCTTGCAGAACAATGAAATATACCAAGCCACTGTAAAATCAACAGATAATGAAGAAAAAGCATACATGTAACTGAAGGACTCTGGAAATAAAGACACTACAGACACAAAACATCCTTTACAAATAGTAAATTCGTAAAGAGTACAATGCTTTTTAAACATATATGGGAAATTAAAAACAAAAAGCAAATTCCACCAAAAACATAATAAAAAATAAGGAAAGCAGCATCAGCCAACAACAATAAGTCTAAAAACTGTAAATTCTGCCTGGAGGAAACAATAACTATAGTTACCTTCCCAGACCAAAACAAATTACTAAATAAACAATCAGATTTCATCTCAAAATGCAGACACGAAAACAAATTTTTACTATGTTATTTAAAAATCATAAACTAAAAATGAACAAAAAATAAAATAAGATAAATTAAAAAATATAATTAAATAAAAAATAAATTAAGTAAATAATAAACAAATTAACAAACTACGAATGCACATAAACGTAATAATCACAGTCAAAAATAAATAACAAAGCAATTAATAACAAAGTTAACAAATAACACTATAAAGTAGCCACAAAACTGTATATGGATTCACAGTTATTTCCATTCAATATGCCTTTTATATATGTATGTATGTCTATGTGTTTATACATGTTTATGTATGTTTGTATATATTTATATAAATAACTGTGTTTATGCATTTTTATGTATATGTGTGTGTACGTGTATATTTATATAAATAGCTGTGTGTGTACATGTTGTCAGAGGAATAAAATGAGTAACTGCCAACGCATGGGTTCAAGCATAACACTCTGGACTGAGGAATATATATTTTCCGCCAGGTGTATAAATAGCAGTGTCAGGCTACTGACTGCAGTGATTATTTAGTGACTATTGAATGGGACTATCCAGTTGAATTAGTGTGAATTATTGTGCATCAATTATTTGGGTTTTGATTTAGGATTTACCGGATATTAAACTGAGTTGTGCTACTAACAAGGTATTCACTAAAATGGTTAATTATCTTTGGTTGACTTTTTCTTTTTTTATTCTTGTTAATTATTTATTTGTGGTTGTAATTAAATACTGTTTTATTTAACATTGAAGTCTTGAGTTACATTTAATTATTAACGGTCACCGTACGTCACAAAACATGTATATTTATATAAATAACTGCGTTTACATATTTAGATGTATGTGTGCATGTGCATACATGCATATTTATATAAATGTTTGTTTAAGCATTTTTATATATGTGCAGCCGTGTTATTGTGCTGTACCAGTCAGGGAGATATTTTTTCAATGATTTTGGCAACACATTATTCACAGTTGATGTCTTCAATAATTTTTTTTTATTTTGATATAGTTTTCTTTGTTTGTTTTTTTCTTTCTAATATTTCCAGAAAAAATAAACACCTTCTTCACAAACAACACTTCAGTGTCATTTTCCTTTTTGTTGAGTTGATATGAGTAAATATCAAGTTACTTTTTTATTTTACTTTGATTCATCCTCCAGGAGAGATGATATTAGTCCTGATAAACAAATATAAAGTTGTGAAAAGAAAGTTTTAAAATATTTTATATTTAGAGTGAATGGTGATATTCAGGTCAAGTGAACAGACATCATTTTTAATGAAAAAGATCTCAATAATTCATCTGAGGCGTTCTCATTCAATCGTAAAGAAGTTACTGGTAAAGAGATTTTGTCATAGAACTCTTCACTGATAAAATTTTCTTAACTTCTTGATGTCCAGACTCACAGGTAGGTGGTATATCATATACCTGAGGGAGTTGAATGTCTTTAACTTGCATAGTATATTGCCCCTTATCATAAGGGGAGACTTATCTTGAGAAAGACTATTAACAGGAATAATAGACTTATCAAGAAAAAGGGACTAATCATGAAAGAGAAACTTACCATGAAAGAGAGACTTACAAGAATCAGACTTACCAGGAAACATTTTAACTCTTGTGCAAAGTCCAACAATCAAAACAAAAATTTAAAATGAACTCAACCTTCAAACCAAAATATCTGCCATTTTCATGAAAGAGAGACTTACCATGTGAAAAAGATACTTACCATGTAAAAGAGAGATTTACAATGTAAAAATGAGACTTACCATGTGAAAGAGAGACTTACCATGTAAAAAAGATACTTACCATGTAAAAGAGAGACTTACAATGTAAAAAGATACTTACCATGTAAAAGAGAGACTTACCATGTAAAAGATACTTACCATCTAAAAGAGAGACTTACCATGTAAAAGAGAGACTTACAATGTAAAAAGATACTTACCATCTAAAAGAGAGACTTACCATGTAAAAGAGAGACTTACAATGTAAAAAGATACTTACCATCTAAAAGAGAGACTTACCATGTAAAAGAGAGACTTACAATGTAAAAGAGAGACTTACCATGTAAAAGATACTTACCATCTAAAAGAGAGACTTACCATGTAAAAGAGAGACTTACAATGTAAAAAGATACTTACCATCTAAAAGAGAGACTTACCATGTAAAAGAGAGACTTACAATGTAAAAGAGAGACTTACCATGTAAAAGATACTTACCATCTAAAAGAGAGACTTACCATCTAAAAGAGAGACTTACCATGTAAAAGAGAGACTTACAATGTAAAAAGATACTTACCATCTAAAAGAGAGACTTACCATCTAAAAGAGAGACTTACCATGTAAAAGAGAGACTTACCATGTAAAAGATACTTACCATCTAAAAGAGAGACTTACCATGTAAAAGAGAGACTTACAATGTAAAAAGATACTTACCATCTAAAAGAGAGACTTACCATGTAAAAGAGAGACTTACAATGTAAAAAGATACTTACCATCTAAAAGAGAGACTTACCATGTAAAAGAGAGACTTACCATGTAAAAGAGAGACTTACCACGTAAAAGATACTTACCATCTAAAAGAGAGACTTACCATGTAAAAGAGAGACTTACAATGTAAAAAGATACTTACCATCTAAAAGAGAGACTTACCATGTAAAAGAGAGACTTACCATGTAAAAGAGAGACTTACAATGTAAAAAGATACTTACCATGTAAAAGAGAGACTTACCACGTAAAAGATACTTACCATCTAAAAGAGAGACTTACCATGTAAAAGAGAGACTTACAATGTAAAAAGATACTTACCATCTAAAAGAGAGACTTACCATGTAAAAGAGAGACTTAGAATGAAACATTTTCACTCTTGTGCAAAGTGCACCTATCAAAACAAAATTTTTAAGTTAACTCAACCTTGAAACTAAAAACAAAATATTGTTATTACACAAATCTTGACATTAAATAACCCTGAAGAAGTTGAGATGATATTAAAAAATGACTCTCATGTGTCTGTACCAATTTAGTTTACTTGTTTCTCTGGGGGGTCTACTGGGCAATGAACCACACAAAGACTCTTGACTGTTGCAATAGGATGAGACAAAGAAAAAGAATCAATTTGTGTATATATATATATATATATATATATATATATATATATATATATATATATATATATGAGGCACGGTGGAGTAATGGATAACGGCTTGGATTGAGGAATTGGAGAGCCGAGTTCGAATTCCAGTCGATTCCATTACATTCGCTTACGTGCTAATACCCTTGGGAAAGGTGTGAATCCTCTTCTTCTCCCTCCAACTATGGGTAAATAGCAGGACAGACTGGGTTCTATAGCCTTGGATGGCAACTGGTCTAGGAGAAGGACAACTCTGAATTCAAAACCTGCGGAGGGTCGTTTGGGGACCTTGTGGCATCCGTTGCACCAGGTCCCTGTATTCGTCCCTCCAAAAAGTGTGGATGGCCCTGCACAAAGCCTTCACCACTATAATCAAATCCTGTGTGGCTGTCGGGCTTTCAGTTTCTGGGAACTGATCTGTCTGACCCTCATACGTCGAGTTCGACGGGAGAGCAAAGAAGAAGATATATATATATATATATATACATACTAGCAGTATAACCCGTCTTTGACCTGGTCTTTCATTACTGGGAATTTTTGCCATTCAATTGGAGCAGTTTAAAGTCAGCCCACCTGAAAAATCAATATTAGTAACAACAATTAGGTGAAACTGAGGAACATCCCTAAATGTGGGGTTAACAATTTGAAGGGGTGGCCCTGAAAATGGCTTTTTTTGCTTTCTCAATCTGGTTTCAGCCTCATGTGCAGCAGCAGCTGAAGAGGTCCTTTCCCCTCAGCTGTTGAGTACTTTGATCAGCAGTTTCAGCTTTGTGTGCAGATGCGTTCAGATGAAAACTGTGGAAACACATAAACAACATCTGTTCACACATACACACACACACACACACATTTTGAGAATTATATATATAGATTTAGTTCATTTACTCCTTTCACAGATTGAAACTTGAAATAAAAGAATGTATTTTTGGGGGAGTCCATTTCTTTTACCTTTTTACATTTTTTTGGGGATGGAGATGGTGATGGCACTTCCTTTTCTCAAACACTTTTGAGAAATATTGTCTTTTACTGAAAAATCTGGAATTTGGGCTGAGAAATGACTTGCTTTACACAATCTCACATCTGTGCACACATAGTCTTGCATATCATCAACTAAATTCTAAGGATTTTGTGACATGGCAGTTGTGAGTTCAATCTTTGGGCAGGGTGGTAATGACTTAGACTCAGTGAAAACAGAGCAAGCAATAACTGATTAATACTAAAAAAGAACACAATAAGATATCCTGAGACATGGATGATCATGAACAACCCCCCATCGATTAAATAAAGAGTTCAATTGAAAATCCTCTGAACATTACCGAGATTGACAAGAACCTGAAATGTTGTAATAATAACAACAAAGATGAGGACAATAATCTGAATGTAAATAATCCCCCCAGAAATTCAGACAGAAATTAATGTTCTGGTTAAAAATCAGCTAGTTTAAAGTAGAAATTAAGTTAATTTATTACCCCTTTTGCCACTGCCTACAACCAATGGTGTAGCCACACTTAGTGGTCTGGTCCTCAGGGTCTGAGGATGACATTTCAACCACAGGACTAACAGTGCACTGGTCAATACTGAAGCTGGTTCAGGCTGGTTGTTGGTTACTGGCTGCTTTGATCTACACCAACTCTGCCCACATTATGTTCTTGATCTCGGAGCAGTGGAAGGCTGTAGTAATCACAGTGCTAGTTCAAGCCATGGTGGGTACTATGTTAAAGAAGAAAAATATCTTCATGATGAAAGATTCATGGAGTTAATCTTCAATTGGTTTATTTTGCTCTTGGTACAAAACCAAGCACTCCCTGCATCAGTCTCTACAGTGGCACGGGGCCTCGTCTAAAATTCTGGAGGAGCTGAGTTCTAAGTTCTTTAGAATCAGGAAATCTGGTGGCAGCCGATATGGATTACAGAAGCACTTGATATTGGATTTGCAAACCACGTCTCTGAGCTCCCAAAGCCATCTGCTTAGATGTACTTTGGCCCCAAACTGGCATGGGGTCAAAGGGTTCTAGGAATTTGGTGATTTCTCATTTTTACATCAATCCCAGTAATGGTTTTATTTTTGTTCCATATTTCTGACACCTTAATCAATTTTCCAAATTTGGAGAATTATCTATCTTCCTTGAGAGTAGTCACAGGGATTGCTCCTCCTCTAACTCTGAACTGCTTCACTTCACATCTCACACCACCACTTCACACAGGCAGCACTAAATTCTGCTTCTTCCTCCTTTCTTCTTCATATTCTAAATCTTTCCACCTCTCAGGGCTGGCATAACTCTCTTTGTGACAAATCTAATTTTTAAAGTGTGTAGGCGAAATGGCATAGTTTATTCTCCTCATTAATTTCAATTTGACTTAACTCTTTTCTACTTTCCTAGAATTATCATTATCCAGTGAGGACACAAACCAGATCACTGATGTTTTCATTTAAATTTCCAAGTGAGAGATAAAATTATTTCCCAATTTGTTTTCATCAACAAAAATATATTTGTTTACCTAAATTCTCAAACAAGATACAAAGCTGTTCTCCATGCATGGGTTGATCGCTGTCTTAGCGAAAACACAAACCAAACTAGACCTTCTGCCTGTTACGACAGGATTGATTTTCATAACCTTGACCCTCACAGTGGATTTATTCCCTATTTTCATTTCCCAATTTTTTTTTTGTCACTGAAAATATAATTCTCATTTGTCTCTCTTCTCATAAACGATATGTGTTTTTCTTATTTTGCAAGAAAAAGATTAAAATCATTTCCCAATTTGTTTTACCCACATGCCGGATTTTTGATAGATAAAAAAAAAAAAAACCTCTTGGTGCATCGTTCCAATTCATAGGGGTGAGACAATCCAGATAGCCCTTTCTTTTTTTCACTTCCACATTACCATTTCTCTCTCTCTCTCTCTCTCTCGAGCTTTAACCCTTTTCCTGCTCAGAATTAACATTTAAACATGTCAATGGCTGAGTCTTACAATTAGGGAATACTGGATCACTGAAGAGAGAAGTGGGGGTGGTGTCAAGTCTGTTGTCTTGAATATTCACTGATAAATAAATTATCAAGCAGTTCTTTTTATGTCTTTACAATACGTTTCTTTTTCTTTTTTGTTTTTGTTTAGTGATGCAATTCTTACTAATTAAACTCAGTCAATGTTTGCCTCAAAAGGATCTAATAATTAAACAATACAAGCTTATTTTAATGAACTGGCCAGATTACAAAACCTCCTCGGATATATTATTAGTGGATTAACTTGTTTTTTATGAATTATCAACCTTTTTCAGGTTATTTAAATCCAGAAAATATTTTTAGATTTTTATAAGATAATTATTTACTGATACAAGTCATATTAATTAAACTGTAGTCCTGGAGCAGAAAAGGTGGATTCATATCTTTTTCAAGGGAGATTTGCCTGTAAGTAAATCTAACAAAACCAACTGGAATTGGAACTCATCTCTCCAGTTACCAATTCTAAGCCATTATCTCTTACACCACCCATGCATCCAAGCTAATAGCACCTGATATTCCCAAGTAGTCATCTACCTTGGTATTGACCAGGCACATTGTTGCTTAACTTTGGTGAGAGGAAGTGAATAGACAGAAATAGACAGAGGAGTAAGATAACGCCACATTTTCTCTCCAGATTTATTTAAACCTATACACAGTAATCCAAAGAGAAGAAGAATTTTCACTCTGACTGAAGCTTTCTATCTTGAAAGTCAGTTGGGGCGCAAGCTCTCTTCAGATCTCAAGTCTATATAATCTATCCCAAAAGATATAGGAAAAAAGCCTGGTTTCTTGTACTGTTCCAGAAAGTAACTGCCTCCTCCAGCCATGCTGTATCTTTACAAGAGTCAGATTAGAACAAAAATGAACTATTGCTGCCATATCTGGCCTAGAGCTGCTGGTTCCTCACTTTCCAACCCTGACAGATTTCAAGAAGTGTTTACATGGCCTTGTGGGTGATGAATTATTTTCCACTTTACAATCCCTTTGTCACAGAAGAAACATTGCTAGCCTCTTGCTACTCTGTCATTATTTTTATGGCAGATGTTCAGATTCCTTAGTTCCACAAGTTCAGACCTTCACATCTAGAATCTGCTATACTCTGACTCTTCCTCATTCCTTTTGTATTACATTGGTAAGAGAGAATTTCTACTCAGTATCTTCCTCAGGACTGTTACATTGGAAGACATCCTCTCAAATGGCTGCTTCCCTGATCATTACAATCTGAACCTTTTTTTTAGTGTACTCTCAACTGGTATCTATCCTACATTTTTTAAAAAGCAGAATCACCCCAAGCAAGGCAGTAATGCCACTAAAACACAAGGGGTTACAGGATGCAGAAGAATTAGGAACAGAAACATTAATGATGAGCAGAAAGGGAAGAGAGTAATCAGGTGCACAGGAGATAGTGATTGGCATTGCATTTAAATTTTTGCAAATTAAAGTTGGCTGGAAAACATGGAGCCGGAAGGGAGTTCCACAAGTGAGAAGTGCAAGAGAAGAAACTGTTAGCATAAAACTTAATGTTACATCTAGTCAGCTGAACTGTAAATTGATGAGATCTCTACACCAGTCTAGTACTGCGCTTAAATTCATAAACTCTAGATACCATAGTGAAGAGCTCATTCGAACCATTAGCATGAAAGTATTTATAGAAAAGACATAGAGAGGCATCCTTACAGCAATGGGAAAGTGATTAGAGCTGAGCTGCCAGATCAGGACCAATAATATTGCAGATTCTTCTTTAGATCTTATCAAGGAGTTTAAGGTAAATAGCAGGAGCACCCCATGCAAGGTAGAAATGCCACTAGAACACAAGAGTTTACAGTGAAAGTGAAGACTGAGAATATGGAAGATTGAGGAAATAAGAAAAAAGAAACGGGATTCAAGAAGTCAAAAGTTAGCAATTGATGTTTCTTTTCAATTTTTGAAGATTGTAGTTATCAGGGAAGTACGAAATCAGAAGGGAGTTCCACAGACAGGAAGTGTGAGAAAAGAAACTGTTGGAGTAGAAGTGGTAGTTGCATCAAAGCTAGTTCAATAGTAAAAGGGTGGGACCTAGTTGCCAGTCCAGTTGTATGCTCAAATTCATGTAGATTGAGTACCTGGGGAAAAAAAACTCATCAGAGTAATTGCCATGAAAATATTTGTAGAAAAGACCGAAAGAAGCCATGTCACATTGTTGATAAAGTGACTGCATTTGAGATGCATGGCTGAGATTGATTACATTACAGATCCTCTTCCCTGGATTTTGTTGAGAATCTCAAGATGTACAGCAGGAACACCAGACCAGATATGGCAGCAATATGCAACACTCGGACAAATGGTAAATTTATAAATGTGCAAGATGGATTCTGATGAGAAAAACAGGTGGAAAGTAAAATCGTAATTCTAGGTGAGGACCAATAACATTACATTCTTTGGATTTTGTTGAGAATCTCAATGTATATGACAGGAGCATCAGACCAGATAAGGCAGCAATATTCAATGTACAGATGAATGGTAGATTTATACATGTGCAAGATGGATTCTGATGAGAAAGATGGATTCTCTTTGTTCTGACATTTGCTTTTCCTGTCTCTGATCATCCACTTTACCATATAACTCAAGTACATGATGAGTGCATTCTTCCAAACTGATTTCCTATGAGGGTTATTCAAAAAGTTCTAAGTCTCACCCAGAAGGAAGAGCCATAGCTGAACATTCTTGTTGTGGCAACACACTACCACATCTTATAAAACTAGAACAACTAATTCAGATTTCTCTCTTAATTTTTGTGCAGGTGAAGCCCATACAAACGTATATGGCATGTGATAAATCTAAAAAGGAACAAGACATATATATATATATATATATATATGCAATATGATAGGTCCTGACCTGGCATTTCAACTCCAGTCACTTTCTCACAGACTGGATATGGCTTCCCTCTATCTTTTCTACAAATATTTTCATGGCAACTGCTCTGAAAAGCTATCTTCACTGGTACCCCAACTGCATGAATTTAAGCGTGCTCCTTGGTTGGCATCTCGGTCTCACCCTTTCACTGTCGATACAGTTAAATGGAAGCCATTCTTCCTCTCCAACAGCTTCTTCTCTCATGCTTGCTGAAAGAGGAACTCCCTTCCTCTTACTTGCTTCCCTGATAGCTATAATCTTCAAATATTTAAATGTAATGTCAATCAACATCTTCTGATGCCTTGTCTTTTATCTTTATCCTTTCCTCAAACACCCCTCTTTATTCTTGCGCTCACTCTCTGTAACCCATTGCATGCTAGTGACTCTCCCGCCTTGCTTGGGGTGAAATGCTTTAAAAAAATAAAATACCCCAACTGCATGAATTTAAGTGTTCTACTAGTTTGGCATCTCAGTCCCACCCTTTCACTGTCGATACAGTTAAATGGAAGCCCTTCTTCTCCAACAGCTTCTTCTCTCACATTTCTCAACAGTGGAACTTCCTTCCTCTTACTTGCTTCCCTGATGTTCAAATATTCGAATGTAATGTCCATGAACATCTTCTGATGCCTTGATCTTGATCCCAGTCCTTCTCTTTATCCTTTCCTTAAACACCCTTCTTTACTCCCACTCTCCATACCCCCTGCTGGTGTTATGGATAAGGGGAAGCTCACTCAACCGTGTGATCTGTATAGAAGGAGGAGGGTCAATGAAACCATGATCTATACAATTATAGTTAATATTGAATTCAATCATGAGCTCTAGAAAAAGAATGGTCACCACATAAAGTCACAGAGGAGGTTGGTTAATTCAACCAGGACTTCTGTCCAAGATGGTCTCTTTTAGCTCGAGGCTCTACAGACATATACTAACTTAATCTAAGAGTCGTACAGGAAAACTTTATGCATTGTTGTAAGCAATAAATAAAAAATATATGAAAATATTGTATATATATATTTTTAAATCATTTTACGACAAGCAAGGTGGAAATACTACCAGTTTGCAGGGCTTTAAAGGGAGTGAAAGTGAGACAAAAGTATAGGGTGGATCGAGGAAAGGATGAAATATGAACAAAATTCAAGACGATAGAAGATGCTGATTGACATTGCATTTAAACTTTTGAAGATGGTAGTTTTCACAGAAACAAATGAAAAGAAATGGGTTCCACAGATGGGAAGTGTGAGAAAAGAAGCTTTTGGAATAGAAATGTTGGCAGCATTTAGCTATTTCAATAGTAAAAGGGTGGGACCTAGATGCCAGTCTAGTAGCACGCTTAAATCTATATATTCAGGGCACCAGGGGAAAAAGCTCATCAGAGCAGTTGCCATGAAAATATTTATAGAAAAGACAGAGGGAAGCCACACCACATCAGTGAGAATGTAATTGAAATCAAGATGACTAGTTACAAGTGATTACAAATCCTGTTTTGGATTTTGTCAAGAACCTCAGGATGAATAACAAGAGCACCAAACTCGATATGGCAGCAGTATTCAATGTGAAGATGAATGGTAGATTTGTAAATATGTAAGATGGAGGTGCAAGTTTTCTGGCACAACACAGTAACCTCTGCTTTCCGTATGCATCTTATATGTTAGTAAATCAGCTTTTTATTAATTATTGACTTGATTCTCTTGATGACTTACAGATTTCAACCCCAAAAGAAATTCTTGCTGAAGGAAATGTCAAATACTTGAACATTTAAATCAAAATTGATGCTGTTTTGTTAAAAGGTGTCAGAAACTGTCTATTATACTTTGTTAAGTGTTTTTATTCTTAATGAAAATAAATCTTGTATCAAGTGGGCCTTTGAGGACAAGACTCTTATCTCCATCTTACTTAATAAACACAGGTTATCCTTATTTCAAATAACAAGAAAGTAAAGGCAATTTATTTCAATCTCCTTTTGTGTGATTTTTTGTTCTGTTTTATTTTTCCTTGTTTTTTTTTGGGTCCAAGTCTGTTTGGATTTTATTGATTTCTATATCTCTGTTGGACATTGTCAACGGAGATAACTGTTGCCTTACACAAACCATCATTGTATTCTTTTATTTATTTTGCCAACACATGATTGCAAATAATCTATATTCAAGAGTTGTTTTTTGGAATTGATTTTTTTTCTCGGGAATTTCTCCAATGACTGAGTTTCTTTTTCAGTCATTTTTCTTTTTTTTTTAATCCCCCCTTTCTTGTTGACAAGTCGAGAATAATGGCAGAAGAATAAGAAAAATAGAAAAGAATAGAAATTCATTCTATTAGCTTGCAGGTGTCTTATTTCGTATAATGCAGCATTTATTTCCACTCCATTGTGTTTGCAGACAGGAATTAAGAATAAGAAATGGGAAATTACCTATTGAGAAAAGAATTTCATATTTAGGATTTAAATCTTCCAAGGGATTTAACACAAATAAAATAGAACAAAAATGAATTCTTGGCATGTGATAGTTAAATAGAAATTTCATGAGATATCACATGAGATAAGATTAGCACAATTATGATGAACTATTCTTCCTTCATCTTCTTTCATATACCATGTTATTTCAGCATCTGAAAGGTCATGTTTCTCCACAACTTCCTGTTGCTCTTAGTAACTTTTGCTTATAAACATCCCTCTTTGCATTTGTTTTGTTATCCCTTCATTCAAATTCACTAAGTTACTTACTCTTTCTCTATACTTCCCTTGCCTTCAGTATACCATTTGAGTGTTAAATTCTCTAAGCCCTTTTTCTTAATTCTCAGAAAATTTAACTTTCTCTTTCTGATTACAAGTACGAGTTTCCTTGTGAGTCCTGTTTTCCTTCAGACTTTTTGGTTACTCATTTCCGCCCTTGGTTTTCTTAACATCTGTTGGTAGAATGACATTTCTGTTGCTTTAAGTCTCTTCTTCATGTGTGAGGAGTTTGTCCAGTATTCACTGCCACATAGGAGGACTGATATGTTACTGACATTGTGGGTATTCAGACTTTAATTTTTCTGTTGCTCAATCTCTTAGACAAATGGTAGATTTCCCTATTTGTTTCCTTAATAAATCTGATCAACATGCTTCTATAGTGAACTACTGCAGAGAGCAAAGTGGCCCAGGGTTGCATGTAGTTTTTGCAATGCTAGAATAAAATTAAGAATAAAATAACTTACCTCCAGCACAGGGAAAAAATTCAAATATGCCACACATGTAAAACTGTCCAAAGAAGAAAGAAATGGTGGCTGTGCAAGTTAGATATTTAAAATAGCTAGATGCCAGAGTAAGATACTCTCTTGCAAGATTATCTTTGTGCATATGCAAATTTTGGCTGTCAATGCTGCATAAAAATGAGAAGAATGAGACGAAGAAGAAAGACGGTTGACTGCTATGTTGAACTGGCTGCACATGTCATGGACAGTGAGTGAGAAGAAACTGAATGCAGGCATTTTGGTTGTTTTGAAAACTCTTTTGCTACAACTTCCTTACTTGATCTGTTCCTTATCTCCACTCCTATCTCTTCTCAAGCGCTTCACAACATCCTTTTGGTGGTTTGGATCATGCTGTATTATCTGTTGAGATTTCTTTTGAGTTACCTATTAGATATGAACTTCCTATTCACATGACCTCCTTTTGCTACCCGCATGCTGACTGGGATTCACTTCTCAACTTGAGATGTCTCTCGGACAGATATTCTTAACCTCCTGTTGAGAATTCTGCCAGTGAGATTTCTACTTGTGGTAAACCGTCCTGGGTATGACGATAAACTACATCCAACAGTAAGGCCTCTTTTTGGGAGGTTTTGAGGAGTGTGGAATGGCCTCTTAATTGCTGTTATTCCTGGGTCCACCCTGACCCGGGGTGGTAGCACCCATTAGGGTCCCAGCTATGGGTAAATAGCTTCCCCCCTCCCTCGAACCAGAGTAGGATAAATGGGAAAGAATAAGAATGAGTCTTGGTAACAATTATAATGCCAGCAATACCAACTGTAATATTTATAAACCTCATTCAAAAAAAAAAAAAAAGGATGTTCAAAAACTAAAATTCCCCTCAATGGGGCCACCCGTTTGCCGTAGGTGGCAACCCGTGATGCCTGGGGACGGAGTCCTGGTGACTGAGTGGCTCCTGATCTGGTATAAGATGATCAGGAGTTTTCACAACACGTCACTTTGGTCCCTACCTGGGATAGACGGGCGGATGGAATAGCCCAATCCATTTCAATCGGCTAGTCAATTAGTGGCAAGGGCCAGTTGGGATGAGAGATAATGGATCCGACATGGCTGCGATACCTAACATCTTTCTATACTTGGGTAGATATGATGGGGGTGTGCGGGTGCTTGTATCCCCTCTCATCCCTGCTATACTGTCTGTGTAGCCCTGGCGGATCAGGGCGAATGGGATTAGTCCCCCCTGATAGCGTCCCTTAAGAAGGAACTCCGAGGTGGGTGGGGAGCACAGACAGCGAATTCAAAAAGAAAAAAATAAATGGCTAATTCTCACAAACGAACCAAGAGACAAATGGAGTCCTCAGAAACGGAAAGTGAAAATGAAAGAGAAAATAACCTTTTTCCAACATTTATTGTCATAGAAGCAGTAGAGGAAGACATAACAAAGGTATCTCCTTTTATGTTACAAAAGGTGATTTCAGAATTGATAAATCCTCAATCCGTTAAAAAAATAAGAAAAAACAAGACACTATTAATACAAGTGAAAACTAAAAAAGATGCTGAAAGACTACTAAAAGTCAAACAAATTAACAACATAAAGGTAAAAGCTTACCTCCATCAATTTCTGAATTCAGCTAGGGGTGTAATAAAAAGCCCAGAACTATCACTTTGTACTCTAACAGAAATTGAAAACGATGTCTCACTAAAAAATCAAGGAATAACAAATGTGAAAAGAATTCAAATAAATAAAAACAATAAAGTAATAAATACAAATACATACATTCTAACATTCAACAAACCAATTCTGCCAAAAGAGATAAAAATAGGATACTCAATAGCCAAGGTAGAGCCTTACATCCCAAACCCTCGGAGATGCCATAATTGTCAAAAGTTTGGCCATCTTCAAAATAGTTGTAATAGAACATCAGTCTGTAGAAGATGTGGGGAAACCGAGACCGAACATGAGTCACCTTGTGTAAGACCTCTTTCATGTCCAAACTGTAATGAAAGACACACAGCAGACTCCAAAGAGTGTAACATTTGGAAAAAAGAAAAAGAAATAATTAAAAGGAAATGCACACTAAACATCTCATTTATAGAAGCCAGAAGACAGGTAGAATCAAATTCACACCAAATGTCTTATGCTAATATTGCAAAAATGACCAGTCAACAAAAAGTCATCCCAGAAGACAATACATTAAGAAACCAAGATCTGATAACTCTTATCAGTGAACTAAAGTGTTTAATCGAACTTCTAAAAGGTACTTTATCAGGCATAAAGCTATCTACCATAGATAATACAAATCCTACTCCATCAACCACAAACAAAAACGACTCTACATATACAAATCTATTAAAACTGAAGTATCCAAAGGAAAGAGAAACAATCCAAGAAATCGAAACATTGAAGCCTTCTCAAGAGAAGGAAAATATAAAAAATAACTCAACGGTTGTCAAAGACACAAGGAAAATGGACATAGAGGAACAAAACTCTAGCTCATTACAAACAAGAGAAAGGTCATCATCTAGACAAAGCTCTTTAAAAGAACCGAATGAAAAAACTAAGGGAGCAAAATCAAACAAGAAAGTAGAAACAAAAGAAGTTCAAAGAACTAAACATAAAAAGAAACAAAATGCCAATAGTCTTGAGAGTATAGAAATTATGGATACTTCACCCACATAAAAAAAAAAAATACACAATTTATAATACATAATCAAGATGCAAAACATTATTCAATGGAATTGTAGAGGATTAAAGGCTAACTTAAACGATCTACTCTTACTTATAACAAATTGTACAGTCAAACACATCCTAATAAATTGTCATTATCTCCGACAAATCCGTAGTAAACACTACAAATCTGATAACCTAAAAGATCTTTTTGAAAATAATAACCCAAGTAAGATCATCAATTTCATTAAAGAAATTGGGATCTTCAGAAAAATTTTAAAAAAAAAAAAGTTTACTAAATTGGTTTCCTTACCTGAACTAGTAAACTAAATTGAAAGGAATAAGTTTCTCCAACTTCTGATCTTGGAAGAAAGCGATTATCAACAACATTTAGCTATCATTAAAGCCCCTCTTTGTAGGACAAACCGATGAAAACTGCTCTGCAAAATGATTACTAATAATGAAGATTTACTCTCTTCATATGAATCTCTCAGAAAAACTTGTAGGCATTAAATAACCTTTGTGGGTTGATATGCCGTTAATTTCTAATAATAATAATAATAATAAAATAATAATAATCTATTGCAGTGACTTAACACATATTCGGCAATCTCTTTACAATGTTAACAACTTGAAAGAACTTTTTGAAAAAACAAACCCCAATACAATCTTAACCTTTCTTAAAAAAGTTAAACTATACAAAAAAATATAATCCCAATATCTGATGATAAAAAAGGGACCTCTGACCCTTACCAGGTGAAAAGTTTTGAAAACAATGCAACACTGAAAACAATGGATATTTTAAAAAAAGGAAGACAACACGAAAAAAAAAAAAAAAATTTTTGAAAGCAATTCAACTTTATCCATCCCCCCCCCCAAAAAAAACAATTGTTTGACCTTAAATGATCACATAAAGATTGATAGGTCGTTAAACATTAAACAAACAAACAAACAAACAAACTTGTGGTAAAGTCCAGCATTTATTGCCATATAGAAGATTACATAGCAGTTCAGCACTCTTTTCTTTGTTTCTATATCCTGATTCTCTGCTTAGTTTTTGGAAGGCATCTTTTACTGTTTTATTATATATCTTCTGATCTTGGTGTCACATTTTCTGTCATTTGATATTAGCCAGATAGTTACTTTTGAGGCGCTGTAATGCCATGCTTCACCAAAATTTGTTAAGTTGGTTTCTTTCTTTTTTCTTCTTCTTTTCTTGCTCTTAGTAGATCCTGCTCGTATTAAATTCTCTCTTTTCTCATTAAGTGTTCCCGATATTTCTTTCTGATTGTTAGCGGCAGTTTTCTTGCAGATCCTGTCTTCCATAGAACTTTCTTCTTTGGCACATGATATATACCCATGATATTCTTATCCTTCACTGGTAGAACCACACCTCTGTCACTTCAAATCTTTGTCTTATCTTTGAGGATATTATACAACATTCACTGCCACAGAGGAAATTAGATAAATTACTGTAAAATTATAGTCTGTTCCTTCTGTCTTGTAATCAATTCCCGTAATTCACTTCCTTAAGTCAAACAATCAACTAATACTGACCATAACATATATCTCCTGTCCACTACAGCAGTCACTGTTCTGTCTCTCTCACTTCATTATGGACTTTTTATACCTTCATTGACAGCCATAATTTACATGTGTGAAAAGAGACACTTGAAAGAGTCTATCTGACTCCAAGATCTATTTGTTTTAAATGTGTGATGTGTGAAGGCGCCATTTTTCCTTTTGGGATAATTCTTTGGCATAAGTCTTTAAGGAGAAAATACATTGAAAACTTAATAATAATATTATTACCAACTATAAAGGTATGCCTAACATTACATCATCATCTTTCTTTGAATCCATTTCTGTAGAATCTAACTTATATCTAATACAAAGAATACATTTCTAAAGAAGTCAGCCATAAATTAAAACCATGTGACATCTGCTG